>JAJHSJ010000012.1:51650145-52079151 GCA_021015155.1 Magnolia officinalis
TCTACTAGCAGTTAAATACAGTAAACTACCAATCATACTCCATATAATTTCGGATCCACATTTTACCTGCAGAATCTTTTGAGAGTTTCAAAGTTGTACTCATAGGAGTATCAAAATTCTTACCATTCTCAAATCCAAATCTCTTAATCAAATTCATAGCATATTTAGATTGAGAGATGAACATTCCATCAGGTCGTTGTTTTACTTGTAACCCAAGGAAGTAATTCAATTCCCCAACCATGCTCATTTCAAATTGAGATTTCATCAAATCTGCAAACTCAGTAGTCATGTTAGTACAAGTAGATCCATAAATGATATCATCTACGTAGATTTGAACCATTAAGATATCTTCGTTATGTTTCTTAACAAACAATGTTTTATGAACACTTCCCATCTGAAAGCTATGACAAAGTAAAAACTTAGTCAATTTCTCATACCAAGATCTGGGAGCTTGTTTTAGACCATAGAGAGCTTTTTTAAGACGGTATACATGATCAGTAAACTTAGGATCTTCAAACCCTGTAGGTTGTTCAACATAAACTTCTTCATGTAAATCACCATTTAAAAAGGCACTCTTTACATCCATTTGAAAATTTTAAAACTTTTTAAAGTATGCCATGGATATAAAAAGTCTGATTGATTCAAGACGAGCAACTTGGGCAAAGGTTTCATCATAATCAATACCTTCAATTTGAGTGTACCCTTGTACAAATAATCTTGCCTTGTTTCGAATAATATTCTCAAGCTCGCCAGACTTATTTTTAAAATTCTACTTTGTTCCAATAATATGTTTATCTTTAGGTCTAGGAACAAGATACCAGACATCATTTCGAACAAATTGATTAAGTTTTTCTTGCATTGCAACAATCCAGTTTTCATTAGCAAGAGCTTCTTTTACGTTAGATGGTTCTATCTGGGATGTAAAACATACGTAATTACATATATCCTCAAGTTGTCTATGGGTACGAACACCAGTGAGAGGGTTTCGAAGAATCTGTGTGGTTGGATGATCTTTAACAGTCCTCAGATCAGAATCAGTCTGATTAGATGAAGTATCAGATTTATCAATTACAAGAACTTCATCATTATTTGAACTTGAGACTGGTGTGTTCAAGTGATCATCAATGACCACATTGATGGACTCTTGAATCACACCGGTCCTTTTGTTCAGAACCCTATAAGCTCGACTATTTAAAGAGTATCCTAAAAAGATCCCTTCATCACTCTTTGTATCAAACTTTCCCAGATTTTCACGATCTCGTAAAATATAGCACTTGCTGCCAAAAACTCGAAAGTATTTGACAGTAGGCTTTTTATCAAACCACATTTCGTAAGTCATTTTATTATTACCTTTACTAGTGTAAACCCGGTTAATGATGTAGCAAGCTGTATTGACTGCTTTAGCCCAAAGATTCTTAGAGAGCTTCATACTATTCAACATGACATTAGCCATTTCTTGAAGCACTCTATTTTTTCTTTCAACAATACCATTTTGTTGAGGAGTTTTGGGAGCTGAGAATTCATGTAATATTCCCTGGTCGCTATAGAACTTCTCAAAACCGCTATTCTCAAATTCAGATCCATGATCACTACGAATCTTACTGACTTGAGAACTCTTTTCAGTTTGAATCCTTTTGAGCACATTTTTCACTTCTTCAAGGGTTTCTGATTTGTCCCTTAAGAAGACAACCCATGTATATCTGGTAAAATCATCCACTATTACCAAGATATATCTTTTACCACCTCGACTTTCTGTCCTTGTAGGTCCTACAAGATCTATATGGAGAAGCTCGAGTGGTCTTGATGTGGTATTGGAATTCACCTTTTTGTGTGAGTTCCTTGTTTGTTTACCAATCTGACATTCACCACATATTTTATCAATTTTTTGTAGTTTGGGCAGACCTTTTATAAGTTCTTGTTTGCTCAATCTATATAGATTTCGGTAATGTACATGTCCAAGATGTTTGTGCCACAAATCAGTCTCGTCTGTATGGACTATGTAACACAATCGATTAGATGAGCTGGATTCGCTTAAAATATAACAGTTTTCAGACGTTCTTCGTCCAGTTAATATTACCGAGCCTTTGTTATTTAGTATATCATAGATTTGATTAGAAAATCGTACATTATGGTTATTATCGCATATTTGAGATATGCTAAGCAAGTTATGTTTTAGACCTTCTACATATAAGACATTTTTGAATAAAGGAAGGTTATAAAGTTGAACCGTACCTTGGCCCATAATCTTGCAGTTGCTGCCATCACCAAATGTGACTGAACCATCAGTCATGTCTTTGAGATCGGTGAATAAACCTTTATCACCAGTCATATGCCTTGAACATCCACTGTCTAGGTACCATTTAGAAAGGCTTATAGCTTTGAAAGCAGTGTGAACAACCAAACAAGTGACCTTTGGAACCAATTTCATAACCATTTTGGGTTTAGGTGGGTAGTTGGTCTTCTTTCGTTTGTAAGAATTATAAGTATGACCTATAGAGTTAGACTTTAGAAGCTCCTTAAGTAAATCAACTATTTTTTCAGCCAAAGGGTTTTGGTTTATTTTTTTATAGTTGAAATAATTACTTTTAGGTTTTTGAAAAGATTTAGAGTTTTTAGAAAACATTTGATCTTTTCCTTTTGAGTTTAAGGTCTCTCCCTTTACAAACTTGGGAGGAGTGTTCTTTGGTTTAGGAGGAGTACTCTTATCAAAGCCCAGACCGGATCGATCGCCACATTTTCTCGATCCTGATAAGAGTTTTTCTAATTTAGGATCACCTTGGGCATATTTCCAGGTTTCCTTTAAACTCAAGAGAGAAGAGGCTTCATGTTTTAGTTGTTTATTTTCAGATTTAAGATTTTCATTTTGGGAGGTTTTAAAATCCAAATCACATTTTGTCTTTTCAAAATAGTCTGAAATATGAGACTTTTCTAAAACGAGAGATTCATAAATTTCTTTGAGTTTAGAAAATTTATCTTTTTGAAGTTTTAATTTCACAGCAATTTTACAACTTTCCTTGTATAGGGCATTGTAGGCATCTTGAATATCATCTTCATTTTCACATTCACTATTCAGATTTTCTTCACTTGTAGAGTCATCATTATCTGAAAAAGTGAATTTTGCTAAAGTCATAAGAGCTTTAACTTCATTGCCTGACTCATTTTCTAAATCTTCTGATTCAGAAGAGACTTCAGAATCAGAGGACTCATCCCAAGTAGCCATCATACTTTTCTTTTTTGACTTGCCCTTGTTAGGACATTTGTTAGCCAAATACCCATACTCATGGCAGTTGTAGCACTGACTGTCTTTCAATGATTTTCTTGATTTAGTTTTAGGTTTCTTTTTATCATATGCTTTTTGAAGATCAACCCTCTTTTTACTTTTAAAAATCTTATAAAACTTTTTAGCCAAAAGGGCCTTATTATTTTCAAAGTTTTCTAAATCAGAGTTTAAATCATTTTCATGAAAAACATTTTTAGAAGTTTTTAAGGCAATAGATTTACCTTTTGGAGCTTTAAAGGTTAACTCATAAGTCTGTAATGAGCCAACTAATTCCTCAACCCTCATATTGTCCGTATCACGAAGTTCCTGGATTGCAGTTACTTTTGGAATTGAACCGTTCAGGAAGTGAGCGTAATATTTTAGCACATATCTTGCTTTCAGGGATTTTATCGCCTAGACCCCACATAGAGTTTACAATGTCATTCAATCTGGTATAGAAGTCCATAAATATTTCATTTTCTTCCATACGTATTTTCTCAATTTAGTTGTGAGGTTTGTATCTTAGATTTCTTGACAATTGAAGTACCCTCGTGTGTCATTTCTAATATATCCCAAGCTTGTTTTGCAGAATCACAAGATATAATTCTTTTGAATTCATCCGGTGATAGTACACATGTAATTGCATTTAGTGCTTTAGCATTTGCACTACTCTCACTTTTCTAAAGTGTGGTCCAAGAAAAATAAGCCGTTATTTTTGTTGTTTTTGAACCATCAACACCAGTCACTTCAGTGGTAGGAGGGGTCCATTCATTCATTGTGGCTAGCCACACATTTTCATCCATGGATTTGAGGAAGATCCTCATCCTGGCTTTCCAATAGGCATAATTGGTGCCATCGAAAGGTGGAGGCCTAGTGACTGAAAGGCTATCAAAATTTAACATCTTATATAAAGCTTAGATCGTTAGCTCAGGAATTAAATCCAAGAATAAGAAATAAAAATGAGCTATTTGGATTTGATACCACTTGAAATGGCCAAGTTATATGTCCTAGGGGGGGAGGGGTGAATAGGACTATACCAAATTTAAAATAATTACATCGGAATTTAAATAACAAGATAGCCAAATAAAGTAAATCAATTCACAATACTGAAATGAATATCAACCTCAATAAATAAGTATTGAGAGATTGATACAAAAGTTGTTCTAAGGACAACCTTACACTAAAAACCAAAGTTTATGGTAGGACAACCTGATTTCTGGAAAAGTCTTTGTATCAAGAACTCAAACCGTAAAGAAATAAATATATTCAAACTGTATGGAGGAATAAAAAGTAATTTCAAATATTGATTGTTCTCAGGACAACCATGCACCATAAAAATGGCAGGGCAACCTTACAAGAACAATTAAAGAAACTGAAGCTCAAACTTAATAAAGGAATAGCTAGAAATAAATTGCTGAAATTTAAATCTAAACTATTACAACATTCCCACTGAGCTTGAAATAACATGATTACAATATTCACAACCACATATACATTCCTCAACTGAATAATTAATGATATGAAAATAAAGCACACATCCACACAACACAAAGAGTTATAGTGGTTCGCCTGTGTGTACACCAACTGTTCAACAACAGCCACACAAAATGCTACTCCACTCCTAATATCCTCATACAGGGGATATTAGCGTTCACTATCAAATAGGTTTTCACAGGTTCACTAAAAACCTTCACAATTGTGTTTTTTTTTTCAAAGGGCTTACACAATTCAAAAACCCTCTCTTCTGAGTTTTCCTGGCTCTCCTCAGATAACCAATACAATGAGATTTTTCTGGCTTAACCTCAAATAAAACCAAATAAAGTAAATTACATAAATTGTAAAATACCTATTTTTCTTCTTTGTTGTAGCAGCCTAGAAGAACCAAGTCGGAGTAGAGATTTGAATGTCAAAGTTCAATGTCCAATACTCACTATATAAGGTTCTAATTTCTAATAGATTTTAAATTAAAACAAATGGGCTAGCTTTAATTGATTTTGATTTCAAAAAAAGGAAAGACAACACTTCCTCTTTTCAAATCTAATTGGAATATACGAAACAAAATCAATTAAGAAAGCTAAAGAAAGAAGATATTAAATATGCACACTTAGCTTAAATAGAGCACATATTTATCTCTTAGAAGGCTGGATTTTAATTGCTTGAATGATCTGTTTTATTCTGAGATTCGTGCTCTATTTATAGGTGAATAAATCATGTCTTCGACTGGTCGTAGGTCCAACAGAAGTTTCAAAATTCGGGTGCGATAAGATAAGACGGTTTCACGATTGGTCGTAAGGCACCTTCGATTGGTCGAAAGTCACACACAATTGGTCAAAGCTGAGGGCAAATCATCGCTGTAGTTTGAGTCGAAGGTTTACGACTGATCGAAGGACCAGTCAACATTATTCTTACGACTAGTCAAACAGTCCCCAGGACTAGTCGAAGCCTAAAAGAAAATTTCTGAATTCTGTAACAAACTTACGACTGATCCAGGAAATCCTTAGACTGGTTGAAGCAGTGCTAGGACTAGTCAAACAAAGTCCAGGACTAGTCTTAGAACAGGCCAAACTCTCTTATATAAAATATATGAATTATGTATCCAAAATGGCCTACTCTAAAGGTCAACCTATGGTCAGTCATACCTCAATAGTGAAGTAAGGACATTGAAACTTAAAGACACGTGACTTTGAAAGTAGTGAGGCTTGAAGTCTTGATGTAGTTCAAAGTTGAAAGCTTCTTAAGATCTTGAAATTGAACTTGAAAGCTTCTTGCATTATCCTTGTCTTTGAATTAAGTCGAACAAAACTCACTTCCTCGAGTCTTGACTTGTGAGCAATGCTTGTCCATCAAAGTTGATCTTGAGTAGATCTTTGATCTTCACATATGCAAGCTTCCTAACAGAGTCTTCGAACCATAAATTTGACAACAAAAAGGGCTAGAAACAATAGCACTTACAGCATCAAGGATCATTAATACACATGATCAGCTTATAGACAGCCCATTGGACCCGTAAATCAATAAGGTCATCCCTTGCACAAACTTGGCCTCAAGGAAGAGGTTTCCAGCCCATTTGGGCCTATTAAACTATCTAAAAGAAAATCTGGTTAAAGTTAGCCCACAATATCACCACAAAGATGGGCCTTAAGGGGCACTCATTAAGCCTAAAATGTCTAAGGAAAGAAGGCAAAGAATGGGTGCTACACTCCCTTAAGTCTAGTGGGCCACAACAACTTCAAAACAATCTACTATGCAACAGATTTGGGCCCCTTCCTGGAATTTCAGCCCACCCAGTTCCTGGGCCTGCTGAAGTCCAGAAATTTATTAATCTATATGGGTTACTGACCCATGGTGGCCCACACATATCACAGTGGGCCCCACCAGATGAACGGAGTGAATACAACACATATAACAAGGTGGGTCTGCTGCTGGACTGTAAGTCCAGTAGCACCCAGAAAGTTCTGGACCTCCCAGGTGGGCCTAGGCGTCCCAAGAGGGCCTGGACGGCTGGCCCTATACAAACCTCAAGGTGGGCCCCACTTGTGGACGTCCCTCAAGGGGATGGACCACATCCAGAGGGGGGGGGGGCACATGAGGGAGGATGGCCTAAAAAACACATACATCAAGATGGGCCACACACGTGGAGTGGCCAGCCTATCTTTGGGCGTCCCAAGGGTGGGACGGCTGGCCCATTACAACACCAAGGTGGGCCCCAGAAACTCCCAAAATTTGACGATCCAAGTGGGACACATGCACCTAAGATGGGCCCCTACAAGGTGGGTCACAAAATGGTAGAGGGGAAGGCCATAAACATTTTTATTTAAATTTTTATACAAGTGGAAGCAAGGTCCAGAAATAATTCCTGCTGAAACAATGCTGCTGCCCCTGACTTGTGCACCCCATTAGAGTAGGCCCAGGTCTGCCAAAATTTGGAAAAATATAGGGCTAACATCCATGTACAAGTATACAACAAGGTGGGGTCCACAAAGGTGGCCCACCATTTCAGAAACAAGCTGATATTTATGTTTTTACAACATGCAGAGTGGCTAGACAGTCCAAAAAATCTGGACTAACCAACCTTCTTGGCCTACCTTTTTGGGTGATTAATCAAGGGCGGATGGAGGTGGGATTCAACACACATCACGGTGGGGTCCACACCTCCAAAAATCATCTATTAATGGGTGTGAAACATTCCTCTTATCAATCCATAATCCTGACCTAAAAACCATCCAGCAACTGTCCAAAAAATTTCTAGACAGCAACATATATATGAAATGAACTGAGCATGGGAACCAAAATAAGGAAAATCACGCCATGAAATCAGTGTTATGGTCCACCTCAGTGGACCCCACAAATATCCAAACCAATTCCCCTTCATAAAACCCATTGCATGCATCTGATATAAAGCAATTAGGGTGCCAACGTCCAAGGAATGGACAGCCATGGGCGTCCACCTTGCTTGGACGGTCTGGATATTCCAGGGCTCCCAAGTGGGCCACACACAATAGAAATGAAAGAGAGAATAAGGGAAAAATGAAAGTCCGACCACAAGAGAGGATCTTAGCCACTATTAAGGCCCTCCCTTCATCACAACACATTCATGTAATTCATTAGATCATATACAATCTAGATCTAGCACATGCATAGAGTTAGGTATCAATCAAATGGTGGGAATGCCTTTCCCACCTAAATCTATGGTCTAGATGACCCCTAAAGGACATGCATCATTGGAAAAATGCCATGAAGGGGTCCATGGAGAATGGCCCCATCCATGGAACTTGCATGCAAAGGAATGGACCATAGGCCTCTATCATGGAGACATGGGGTACCTCCATCATCACTTGATGGACCCCACAAGTTCCTAAGGATGAGATGAAGGAGAATCTACCACAAGAAAATCAGAAAATCTTAAGGTAAGTGCACCCACCGTAATGGATCTTCAAGATTCTTGTAGCATTGAACTTCTTAGGCTCCAAGGAACATGGATGTAGGGTTAAGATTGAAAGTAGAGGGTTAGATGAGGAGGGAGATGAAGGAGAAGGTGCTGAAATTTCTACCAAGGTGGGACATTTTTGGGTGTTCTAGCAAGGAGAAAGAGAGAAAATGAAAAGAAAAGAGAGAAGGGAGAGAAATGTAGCAAGAGGGAAATGATGAGTTTCTTAGGAAAGAGAATGCATGCTTGCCTTGGCAGGAGAAACTCATGATGAGTTTGGGAGGAGAAACCAATGTGCTAGGGGTCTAGGAGCTAGGGCCTAGGATAACTATAAGGGCTAGGTTTTCTAGGTGATGATGTCATGGATTGCATGGGAAATTATACATGAAAAATCGTGCAAGCCTGGTGGGTCCTATCAAAATGAGATCAACGGTTCAAAAAGAGCGCTGCCTACATCTTTTGATGCACACATCGGATTTACGCACGAGACGCAATGTTGGAACTGTGGCGACAATGCGGTCGCAATGGCATGGTCTTGGATCAATCCGAGTCGGGTGTACATGACCGAACTCAAGGATGACTGCAAACACTAATCGAGGGTCGCAGGTCACCGGAATTTGATCGGTAGGACCACGAGACCAAAATGAACGAGATGCATACACACATGCACACATGCGAACTCAGGGTTGGGTCTCACAATCATCCCCACCAACAAAGAAATTTCGTACTCAAAATTGATAAAACCGGAACAATAAAATGCATAACATCATATATATATATATATATATATATATATATATCAATCATCAATCACAAGAGAAGGCAACACAAGCAATCAATCATCGAATAAATGGGGATAACTCTCTCTAATGTCGAGCTCGCATTCCCAAGACTCCTCGGCCTTCGAATGATGACCCCATTGCACCTTCACCAAGGGAATGACCTTGGTCCTGAGGACCTGCTCCTTCTGATCAAGAATACGAATCGGCTGCTCAATCTAAGAAGCATCCTCACGGACTTCAAGTGGTTGCCAATCAATCACAAGAATAGTATCTGACCTACACTTCCGCAACATAAAAACATGGAACACGTCGTAGATCACGGACAACTCAGGAGGTAAGGCAAGCCTATAGGCCACAATGCCCACGCGCCGGTAATCTCAAAAGGTCGAATAAATCTCGGGGCGAGCCTACTCTTCACACCAAAGCGAACCACGCCCTTCATAGGTGAGACCCTGAGATATACCATGTCCCCGCCTACGAACTCGAGGGGTTTACGCCGATGATAAGAAAAACTCTTCTACCGGATCTAAGCTGTGCGCGAGGATAGTCACGTTCCACATTCCAAGCTTGCCAGTATTTCAGTTTGTCACCGAGCCCAGAGGAGAACCGTTATCTTGTTTCATGGCTTCTATCGTCGAGGATTCTGTGGCAGAGTCTATTGAGCAGCTGGATGAGCTATGGGAGTTAGGTTTCATTCGTCCCAGCAGTTCGCCTTGGGGAGCCCCGGTATTGTTTGTGAAGAAGAAGGATGGTTCGTTGTGGCTCTGTGTGGACTATCGCGAGCTCAACAGAGTCACCATCAAGAATCGATACCTGCTTCCCTATATTGATGATCTGTTCGATCAGTTGCAGGGTGCACAGTATTTTTTCAAGATAGACTTGCGCTCCGGTTACCATCAGATTCAGGTCCAAGAGGAGGACATTCCAAAGATGACTTTCCGAACACGCTATGGTCACTTCGAGTTCCTGGTCATGTCGTTTGTACTGGCCAATGTGCTCGTAGTATTCATGCAATTGATGAATGAGGTCTTCCGGCCTTTCCTCGATCAGTTCCTGGTGGTATTCATTGATGATATTCTTATATACTCGAGGACCCGGGAGGACCATGTTAAGCACTTGCAGACTGTGCTAGAGACCCTCCGTGCCCACCAGCTGTATGCGAAGCTGGAGAAGTACGAGTTTTCGCAGGAGGAGGTGAAGTTCCTCGGTCACGTGGTGGCGAGAGAGGGTTTCTCTGTGGACCCCTCGAAGGTTGATACTGTGCGTCAGTGGGGCCAGCCCACAAACACGTCTGAGATCTGTTGCTTCCTTTGTTTGGTGGGATATTATCGACAATTTATCGAGGGTTTCTCCCGTATTGCAGCACCGCCGACCGGTTGACGCGGAAGGGCGTCGAGTTTGTCTGGAGTGATGCATGCGAGGAGGCATTTACAGAGTTGAAGGACTGCCTCACGTCCGCTCCTGTTCTAACACTTCCTGATGGGGGTGAGGGTTTTGTTGTTTTTACCGATGCCTCTATAGTTGGCTTGGGTGCTGTACTGATGCAGCACGGGAAGTCAGTGGCGTATGCCTCGTGCCAGCTCAAGGTCCATGAGCTGAACTACCCCACTCATGATTTGAGCTTGCAGCAGTTGTCTTCACACTGAAGGTGTAGAGGCATTATCTATATGGGGTCAGGTTCGAGATCTTCTCAGATCATAAGACCTTGAAGTATCTATTTTCACAGTTTGATTTGAACCTGCGTCAGAGGCGATGGATGGAGCTATTGAAGGACTATGATTTCGACCTTCAGTACCACCCGGGCAAGGCAAACGTGGTGGAGGACGCGCTCAGCCGTCAGCCACGAGGCCTGGTGGCACAAATGATGGTGCGTTAGTGGCAGATGCTCGAGAATGTTTCAGAGTTTGACTTTGAGTTCGGTCTGCGGTCTTCCATTGTTCAGCTTTCGAGCTTATCGATTCAACCCTCTTCGGTGGCCAGGGTGATCGACGCGCAGCAAACGGATGAGTCACTTCAGGAGTACCGAGCAGAGGCTGCATCCGTGGAGCAGTCAAACTGTCGGATTGGTTCCAATGATGGATTACGCTTCAGAGGCCAATTATGTGTCCCATACGTCGTGATCTGATGACCGAGGCATACCGATTGAGACTTATTATTCACCCAAGCTCTGCGAAGATGTATCGTGATATGAGGAGGCAGTATTTTTGGCAGGGGATGAAGCGCCAGATTGCTAGTTTTGTGGCCTAGTGTGACACATACCAGCATGTCAAGGTCGATCATCAGAGACCCCCTTGTCCCTTACAGCCATTGAGCGTTCAAGAGTGGAGGTGGGAGCACATATTGATAGACTTCATCGCAGGGTTACCGAGGACTCAGCGTCATCACGATACCATCTGGGTTATCGTTGATTGTCTGACGAAGTCGGCTCATTTCATTCCAGTGCGTGCCTTTGGTTTATGGACCGGCTCGCGAAGGTGTTCATTGAGGAGATAGTGAGACTGCATGGCATCCCAATTTCAATCATTTCAGACCGAGACTCCAGATTTACGTCTCAGTTTTGAGGAAGTTTCCAGCAGGCGCTAGGGGTCACTTTGCATCTCAGCACCGCTTATCATCCGCAGATAGATGGGCAGACCGAAGGGGTCAACCAATCCTTGAGGATATGCTCAGAACTTATGTGATCGACTTTGCGGGCAGTTGGGATGATCATATGCGCTTCGCCGAGTTCGAGTACAACAACAGCTATCAGGAAACTATCGGTATGACTCCTTTTGAGGCACTTTATGGTAGACCGTGCAGATCTCCTAGTTGTTGGGCTGAGGTAGGAGAGCGTCATCTCTTAGGTCCCGAGCTTGTGTTGTAGACGTCAGAGGCTATTGATGTTATCAGACATAGGATGCGCATAGCTCAGAGCCGACAGAAGAGTTTTGCTGATCGTCGGTGTTGACCCCTCGAGTTTGCAGTCAGTGACATGGTATATCTCAAGGTCTCGCCTATGAAGGGTGTGGTTCTCTTTGGTGTGAAGGGCAAGCTCACCCCGAGATTTATTAGAACTTTTGAGATTACTGAACGCTTGGGCGTTGTGGCCTATAGGCTTGCCTTACCTCCTGAGTTGTCCGCGATCCACGACATGTTCCATGTTTCTATGTTCGGAAGTGTGGGTTAGACACTATTCATGTGATTGATTGGCAGCCACTTAAGGTCCACGAGGATGCTTCTTACATTGAGCAGTCGATTCGTATTCTTGATCGGAAGGAGCAGGTCCTCAAGACCAAGGTCATTCCCTTGGTGAAGGTGCAATGAGATCATCATTTGAAGGCCGAAGCGTATTGGGAACGCGAGGCCGAGATTAGAGTGTTACCCCCATTTATTTGATGATTGATTGCTTGTGTTGCCTTCTCTTGTGATTGATGATTGATATATATATATATATATATATATATGATGATGATGATATATTTTATTGTTCCAGTTTTGTCAATTTCGAGGATAAATTTCTTTATTCGTGGGGAGGATTGTGAGACCTGACCCGAGTTCGCATGGGCACATGTGTGTATGTGAGTATGCATCTAGTTCATTTTGGTCCCGCGGTCTTACCGATCAAATTCTGGCGACGCGGGACCCTCGGCTAGTGTTTACGATCATCCTTGAGTTCGGTCACATAGACCCGACTCGGATTGAACTAAGACTCATGCCATTGCGACCGCATCGTCGCCCCGGTTCCAACGCCGCATGTCGTGCATAAATCCGATGTGAACATCAAAAGATGTAGGCCGCGCTCTTTTTGGACCGTTGATTACATTTACCCAGGCTTGCACGATTTTCCATGTATAATTTTCCATGCAATCCATGACATCATCACCTAGAAAACCTAGCCCCTATAGCTAACCTAGGCTCTAGCTCCTAGACCCCTAGTACATTGGTTTCTCCTCCCAAACTCATCATGTGTTTCTCTTGCCAAGGCAAGCATGCCTTCTCTTTCCTAGGAAACTCATCATTTCTCTCTTGCTACATTTCTCTCCCTTCTCTCTTTTCTTTTCATTTTCTCTCATTCTCCTTGATAGAACACCCAAAAACGTCCTACCTTGGTAGAAATTTCAGCACCTTCTCCTTCATCTCCCTCCTCATCTAACCCTTTACTTTCAATCTTAACCCTACATCCATGATCCTTGGAGCCTAAGGAGTCCAATGCTACAAGAATCTTGGAGATCCATTAAGGTGGGTGCACTTAGCTTAAGATTTTCTGATTTTCTTGTGGTAGATTCTCCTTCATCTTATCCTTCGGAACTTGTGGGGCCCATCAAGTGATGATGGAGGTACCCCATGTCTCCATGATCGAGGCCAATGGTCCATTCCTTTGCATGCAAGTTCCATGGATGGGGTCATTCTCCATGGACCCCATCATGGCATTTTCCCTTTGATGCATGTCCTTTAGGGGTCATCTAAACCATAGATTTAGGTGAGAAAGGCATTCCCACCATTTGATTGATTCCTAACTCCATGCATGTGCTAGATCTAGATTGTATATGATCTAATGGATGACATGAATGTGTTGTGATGAAGGGAGGATCTCAATAGTGGCGGAGATACTCTCTTGTGGCCGAACTTTCATTTTTCCCTTATTCTATCTTTCATTTCTATTGTGTGTGGCCCACTTGGGGGCCCTGGAATATTGAGACCGTCCAAGCAAGGTGGACGCCCATGGCTGTCCATTCCTTGGACGTTGGCACCCTAATTGCTCCATATCGGATGCATGCAATGGGTGTTATGAAGGGGAATTAGTCTGGATGTTTGTGGGGCCCACTGAGGTGAACCACAACACTGATTTCATGGGGCGATTCCCCTTATTTTGGTTCCCATGCTTAGTTCATTTCATATATATGTTGCTGTCCAGAAATTTTCTGGACAGTTGCTGGATGGTTTTTGGGTCAGGATTATGGACTGATAAGAGGGATGTTTCACCCCCATTGATAGATGATTTTTAGAGGTGTGGACCCCACCTTGATGTGTGTTGAATCCCACCTCCATTCGCCCTTAATCGATCACCTAAAAAGGTGGGCCAAGAAGGTTGGTCAGTCCAGATTTTCTGGACTGTCCAGCCACTCTGCATGTTGTAGAAACATAAATATTAGCTTGTTTCTGAAATAGTGGGCCACCTTTGTGGACCCCACCTTGCTGTATACTTGTACAGGGATGTTGGCCCTATATTTTCCCAAATTTTGGTAGACCTAGGCCCACTCTAATGGGGTGCACAAGTCAGGGGCAGCAGCATTGTTTCAGCATGAATTATTTTTGGACGTTGCTTCCACTTGTATAAAAATTTAATTAAAAATGTCTATAGCTTTCCCCTCTACCATTTTGTGACCCACCTAGTAGGGACCCATCTTAGGTGCATGTGAGCTACTTGGATCATCGAATTTTGGGGGTTTTTGGGGCCCAACTTGGTGTTGTAATGGGCCAGCCATCCCACCCTTGGTACACCCAAGGATGGGCTGGCCGCCCCACGTGTGTGGCCCCCCTTGATTTTTAGGTCATCCTCCCTCATGTGCCCCCCCCCCCCCCCCCCCCGGATGTGGTCCATCCCCTTGAGGGATGTCCACAAGTGGGGCCCACCTTGAAGTTTGTATAGGGCCAGCCGTTTAGGCCCTCTTGGGACGCCCAGGCCCACCTGGGACGTCCAGAACTTTCTGGGTGCTGCTGGACTTACAGTCCGGCAGCGGACCCACCTTGTTATATGTGTTGTATTCACTCCGTTCATTTGGTGGGGCCCACTGTGATATGTGTGGGTCACCATGGGTTAGTAACCCATCTAGATTAATAAATTTCTGGACTCGAGCAGGCACAGTTGTGGCCCACCTGAATTAAGGGAGTGTTGCACCCATTCTTTGCCTTCTTTCCTTAGACATTTTGGGCTTAATGAGTGCCCCTTGAGGCCCATCTTTTTTGTGATATTGTGGGTTAGCTTTAACCAGATTTTCTTTTAGATAGTTTAATAGGCCCAAATCGGCTGGAAACCTCTTCCTTGAGCCCAAGTTTGTGCAAGGGCTGACCTTATTGATTTACGGGTCCAATGGGCTGTCTATAAGCTGATCACGTGTATTAATGATCCTTAATGCCATCATGAAGTGTTTAATTACGGGCTGACTAGCAAGGCCCACATTGATTCATATTGTGGAGGGACTTGCTAGGTCTTTGGGCTGATGTGGTAAGGTCCACACTGTCGGTTTAGGCCTTGCCATATGTATTCCTGAGTTTATGGGCCGCCCTCTAAGTCCAGTATAATGCATGGATTCGGTGGCTTTTATTTTTGGGTCATAGTTTGCCCCTTGGGGCCCATGATGCTGTGAGAGGATTTTGGACCATTTCCTTATGGCCCATTTTGTGATATGAAATATATGGCTGCCTTTTTTTTTGTGTTAGTAATTAGGCCTTGTGGACTAAGTCCCTTTAGATAGGTCCATTGATCTTGGGCTTATCCTCTCCTATCTATTATGATGGGCTTAAGGGCAATAATATGCAAGAAGTTGGGCCCCTGGCTGCCCACTAGATTGACCCTATACTTAGGCTATAAAGTGAGGCCTAACTTACTTCTGTTAAATGTGAAATTTGTCCATGTAAATGAATTACTGGGCTGCCCATGAAGCCCACCACAATATATGGATTTATGACCATTATGTTTGGGCCCAAACCTTACTTGAGGGCCCACTATATGGCCTATGAGTTGGGCTTGGTGTATGGTCCATTAGGCCATGCATTGCTTGGGCCTTAGACCTTACATTATAAGCGTAATGGGCTACCTTTTTTAGACCTAGATAAGGTTGGATGTCCTCCTTGGCGCCCCTAAGGGCCCTTATAGGTAGTTGAAGGTCTACCTTGGACCTTGTTAGGCCCATTTCCTCCTTGAGGTTTTAGGACTTCCCTAGCTTGTGGGTCATCCCAAATTGTTGAGCCTCCACTAAGAGAACTTCATTTCTCCTTAGAGTACTTGTCTATATATCTTGTCATTGTCCCTCCTTAGGAAGGAGGAATACATATTCTACAGGTAGCGCACTTACATCGTTGTGACACATACGCATCATTTGTGTGAATTGATTGCATTGTACGGTGGTCATTGAGGGATGGAGTTTCTCCCCTCTTGCACAATGAGTGCCTGAAGCCTGTGCATGATCTATATATATGACTCATGCACTAGCATCACATTTCATGATAATACCTCCCTTGCTTTATCAGGGCCTTGCCTCCACAGGGATATTCATGGATGGCTGGATGTGTGGACACCGGAAATATTACTTAAGCATACCAGGTGCATAGGATGCCCATGGGTGAAATCCCTTAAGCTTCCATGGTACCAAGGATCTGCCTCAATTCTGTGACCGAGTGGAAACTATGAGCGCACGAGGGCCTTATACTGCTAGGCTGCGACTCCCACTGTCGTGTAATCGGTTGGGTAGAGGTGTGCCCTTACCTGCCTGGTGTGAGGAGTTATTGATAGGCTGAGTCTAACCAGCTCGTAAATGGGTCCGCTGCCGTCGAGCCCTGTTGGTGATTGGCTGTCCACAGGCGGGTAGTGAGGTCTGTTATACTCATTTGACTGTGCGGGGTCTGTAGAGACGCAGTCATCCAGCAGTGTAATGGACCCCTATGATTTCCTTATGATTAGAAATGTATTTGACATGTGGTTTGGATATGAGCACTGGCATTACTTGTATCATATTAGCATTGGCTGTATAAGCCCCTTCATGCATTACCTTGGTATGGCGCCCAGTACTCATTGCATCATATTCATGATAAGCCTTAGTAAGGCTAGTGATATCCTCATTGAGCATGATTCTCTTCTTTCACATCCTACTATTCTTATGTGCACCGTTGTCACACACTTTCACCACCCTCTAAGCTTCTATAAGCTTATGCACGATTGATGCGTGCAGGTGACCCTAGGTAGGTTCCGTCGAGCGACAGAGCGTGGATTAGAGCTGAGCTTGAGGACCCAGTGTTACTGACTTTCTCTCCTTTTTTATTATCTTCTGTATGTCCTTTAGAACCTGATGTAAATTTGTAAAAGTTCAAATTCTTAGTGGATTTTGTGATGTGTGCCCTTAGTTATTCTCAGATGTACTTGCTGTGATCTTGGGTATGCTCGTATCGAAAATGATTATACTATTATGGAAATAGTCCTTGTAAGATCCCAAGATCGGAACCTGCCTCAGGAGCCGAGAATGGGGTACTATGGAAGCTGTTGGGGTCAGAACCAATCATCGGGTTCCTTTTGAGTTCGGTTACCGAGTCTGGGGCGTGACAGGAGTTAGTATCGAAGCATAACACGTAATTCTGGAATAACTCGGGATAACATCACATGTCTGCTTAGAGCATAGGACAAGTAGTGTCCCGAGACCTTTCCTTTTGCTCCGTATCGAGCCTGTAATTATCCTGATCCCTTGCATCGTCGTTATTTTGTAGATGATGCCACCTAGACGTGGCACCCGAGGTCGTGGCACCCGTGGTCGTGGTGCCCGTAGTCGTGGTGCTTGTGGACGAGGCGCTCGAGATACCCGTCCTACTCGAGCACATCCTGCTCCCGTTGTTGAGGATTCTATTCCCGAGGTCTCGATCCAGCCTGTTCCTTCGGTAGCATCCGCTCCTTCAGTTGCTTCATCTCCCCCGCCGGTTCCCCCTCCTCAGCCTGCTATTCCAATTACAGAGGCTCCTACCCCGTCAGCCGCACCCGTACCTCCACCCGAGGCGATTGTCGTCCTGCCTTTCCGACAGTGCCTATAGGAGCCGAGCATTTCCATCAGCTGATGTAGCTTGTTGCCAATACATTACAGACCCGTCAGCCTGCTATCGTCGTGGTTTCTGGGCAGTCTGACTTACCGTGTGCGAGAACGATATCTCGAAAGTTTTGGCAGCATGATCCCCCGAGGTTGGGCAACGACCCTAACCCTTCTGCCGCGAAGGCATGGTGCACTGAGATTGCGAGGATATTTGACACTATACAGTGTCTTACATATCAGAGAGTTTCCCTCACGACCTATCTTCTTCAGGGCGAGGCCCATGATTGGTGGTCATCCGTATCCAGGATGGTCTAGCCTTAGTTTGTTGGGACTGGGAGGAATTTGTGGTCCGTTTTGACTAGAAATTCTTCCCCGAGCACGTTCAAATCCAGTGGGCGATCGATTTTGAGACCTAGGTTTAGGGAGATTTGATTGTATCTCAGTATGAGGGCCGTTTCTTGGCCTTGTCTAGATTTGCTCCTCATCTCACCAGCGATGAGAAGATAAGAGCCCGTCATTTTGTGACTAGCTTGTGTCCTACCCTTCGCAGCCGTGTGATAGGGCATTGTTTGGAGATGTTCGACTAGGTCGTTCATCGGGCACTGGTTTATGAGGAGGACTGGGCTATAACCTAGAGATCCAGAGAGCAGAGTTCCGGTGGAGACCGGAAGAGGAGAGCACCAGCCGGCAGTTCCAAGCAGCAGCGTCAGTAGAGATGGAGGGGCATATCAGGGTTTCGGTAGCCTGTGGCTTAAACAGTAGCTTCATCATCATCATCAGCACTGCCAGCCGCTTCATCTTTCGGCCCCATTTTCGGTGTTTGCTTTGGTTGTAGACAGGTCGGGCATCGGAAGCGTGAGTGCCCTCTCCCCATACAGCAGCAGAGGCCACCACAATTGCCTCCTCCTCGTCCTCCTCAGCAGCAGCAGAGAGCACAGCCTCCACCCGCCTCTCCTAGGGCTCCTAAGCAGAAGAGGCAGCCAGGCATACCTCGTCAGCAGAGGCAGCAACATCAGAGACATCAGCAGCTACAACACCAGTAGAGGGGATATCTGTATGTCCAGTCCTTGGGTCGAGTGTGCATTGCAGCCCAGCAGATACAAACTCCGATCCACAGTCTTCCGGTTTGCTTCCTCTACCAACTCAGGGCCGATTTTATCCAGCACAGCAGGCGCTAGGCCAGGACCTGCAGTCATCGACCGGTGGAGTCGTCAAGGGTATTCTTCTCATTTTACATGCATTGCTCGTGTTTTATTTGATTTTGGTGCTTCCCATTCTTTTGTGGCCGAGCAGTTTTACCGATCAACCGGTATTCCGTCAGAGCCCGTGTCTGAGGCCTTTGCCGTTTCGACTCCCATGGGGAAGTCCGTTGTGTTGACCCATCGCTACCCTTCTTGCCCAGTGTTAGTGGTCGAGATGTTCCTTCCTGCTGATCTGTTTATGATGTCAATGTTATGATTTGACGTTATTTTGGGCAAGGACTGACTTGCGTAGTATTGTGCCGCCTTGGACTGTGCCGCGAGGATAGTCACGTTCCACATTTCAGGCTTGCCAGTATTATAGTTTGTCGCCGAGCCCAGAGGAGAGCCGTTATTTTGTTTCATGGCTTCTATCATCGTGGATTCTGTGGCAGAGTGTATTGAACGGCTGTCAGTTGTTTGTGAGTACCCGGATGTGTTCAATGAGATCCCGGGTTTGCCACCGCGTTGAGAGGTGGAGTTTCATATTGATTTGGTGCCCGGTACCGTGCCTATCTTGAAGGTCACGTACCAAATGACACCGTTGGAGTTGAGGGAACTGCAGGAGCAGTTGGATGAGATCCGAGAGTTAGGTTTCATTCGTCTCAGCAGTTCACCTTGGGGAGCCTCGGTATTGTTTGTGAAGAAGAAGGACGGTTCGTTGCAGTTCTGTGTAGACTATTGCGAGCTCAACAGAGTTACCATCAAGAACTGATACCCGCTTCCCCGTATTGATGATCTGTTTCTTGCTGGGTGCACAGTATTTTTCCAAGATAAACTTGCGCTCCGGTTACCATCATATTCAGGTCCGAGAGGAGGACATTCATAAGACGGCTTTCCGGACACGCTATGGTCACTTCGAGTTCCTGATCATGTCGTTCGGACTGACCAATGCACCCGCCGTATTCATGCAACTGATGAACTAGGACTTTCGGCCTTTCCTCGATCAATTCGTGGTGCTATTCATTAATGATATTCTTATATACTCGAGGACCCAGGAGGACCATGTTGAGCACTTGCAGACTGTGTTGGAGACCCTCCGTGCCCACCAGTTGTATGCGAAACTGGAGAAGTACGAGTTTCGGCAGGAGGAGGTGAAGTTCATCAGTCACATGGTGACGAGGGAGGGTGTCGCTATTGACCCCTAGAAGGTTAATGTTGTGCGTCAGTTGGGCCAGCCCACGAATGCGTCCGAGATCCGTAGCTTCCTTAGTCTGGCGGGATATTATCGACGATTTATCAAGGGTTTCTCCCGTATTGCAGCACCTCTGACACGGTTGACGCGGAAGGGCATCGAGTTCGTCTGGAGTGATGCCTGCGAGGAGGCATTTACTGAGTTGAAGGACCCCTCACGTCAGCTCTTGTTCTCACTCTTCCTGATGGGAGTGAGGGTTTTTTATTTTCACCGATGCCTCTGGAGTTGGCTTGGGTCTTGTATTGATGCAGCACAGGAAGTCGGTGGCATATGCCTGGCGCTAGCTTAAGGTCCATGAGTTGAACTACCTCACTCATTATTTGGAGCTTGCAGTACTTATCTTCGCACTGTAGGTGTGGAGGCATTATCTATATGGGGTCAGGTTCGAGATCTTCTCGGATCATAAGAGCTTGAAGTATCTATTTTCGCAGTCCGAGTTGAACCTGCGTCAGAGGCGATGGATAGAGCTGTTGAAGGACTATGATTTCGACCTTCAGTACCACCCGGGTAAGGCAAACGTGGTGGCAGACGCGCTCAGCCGTCAGCCACGAGGCCTGGTGGTACAAATGATGGTGCATGAGTGGCAGATGCTCGAGGATGTTTTAGAGTTTGACTTTGAGTTTGGTCTGCGGTCTTCCATTGTTCAGCTTTCGTGCTTGTCGATTCAACCCTCTTTGGTGGCTAGGGTGATCGAGGCTCAGCAGATGGATTAGTCACTTCAGGAGTACCGAGCAGAGGACGCATCCGTGGAGCAGTCAGACTGGTGGATTGGTTCCAATGGTGGATTACACTTCAGAGGCCAATTGTGTGTCCCATACGTGCCAGAGTTGCCTCGTGATCTAATGATCGAGGCACACCGATTGAGACTTACTATTCACCCGAGCTCCACGAAGATGTATCGTGATATGAGGAGACAGTATTTTTAGCAGGGGATGAAGCGCCAAATTGCTAGTTTTGTGGTTGAGTGTGACACATCCCAGCGTGTCAAGGCCGATCATCAGAGATCCCCTGTTCCCTTGCAGCCGTTGAGCGTTACAAAGTGGAAGTGAGAGCACGTATCGATGGACTTCATCGTAGGGTTACTGAGGCTCAGCGCTGTCACGATACCATCTAAGTTATCGTCGATCGTCTGACGAAGTCGACTCATTTCATTCCTGTACATGCTTCCTGGTCTATGGACCGACTCGCAAAGGTGTTCATTGAGGAGATAGTGAGACTGCACGACGTCCCAGTTTCGATCGTTTCAGACCGAGACTCCCGATTTACGTCTCAGTTTTGGAGGAGTTTCCAGCAGGCACTAGGGGTCACTTTGCGTCTCAGCACCGTTTATCATCTGCAGACAGATGGGTAGAACGAAAGGGTCAACTAGATCCTTGAGGATATGCTCAAGCTTGTGTGATCGACTTTGCGGGCAGTTGGGATAATCATATGCGCCTCGCCGAGTTCGCGTACAACAACAGCTATCAGGCGACTATCGGCATGGCTCCTTTTGAGGCACTTTATGGTAGACCGTGTAGATTTTCTAGTTGTTGGGCCGAGGTAGGAGAGCGTCGTCTCTTAGGTCCCGGGCTTGTGCTGTAGACGTCAGAGGCTATTGATATTATCAGGCAGAGGATGAGCACAGCTCAGAGCTGGCAGAAGAGTTTTTCTAATCGTCGGCGTCGACCCCTCGAGTTCGCAGTTGGGGACATGTTATATCTCAAGGTCTTGCCTATGAAGGGCGTGGTTCGCTTTGGTGTGAAGGGCAAGCTCGCCCCGAGATTTATTGGACCTTTTGAGATTACCGAGCCCTTGGGCGCTGTGGCATATAGGCTTGCCTTATCTCCTAAGTTGTCCGCAATCCATGACATGTTCCATGTTTCTATGTTGCGGAAGTGTGGGTCAGAAACTATTCATATGATTGATTGGCAGCCACTTGAGGTCCGTGAGGATGCTTTCTACATTGAGTAGTCGATTCGTATTCTTGATCGGAAGAGCAGGTCCTCAGGACAAAGGTCATTCCCTTGGTGAAGGTGCAATGGGGTCATCATTCGGAGGTCGAAGCATCTTAGAAACGTGAGGCCGAGATTAGAGAGTGTGATTCCCATTTATTCGATGATTTATTGCATGTGTTGCCTTCTCTTGTGATTGATGATTGAGATATATATATATATATATATATATATATATATATATGATGATGTTATGCATTTTATTATTTCGATTTTGTCAATTTCGAGGATAAAATTTTTTTGTTGGTGGGGAAGATTGTGAGACCCGACCTGAGTTCGCATGTGTGCATGTGTGTGTGAGTATGTATCTCGTTCACTTTGGTCCTGAGGTCCTACCGATCAAATTCCGGTGACCCGTGACTCTCGGGTAGTGTTTGTGGTTATCCTTGAGTTCGATCATGTAGACCTGACTCAGATTGACCCAAGACTCATGTCATTGCGACCGCATCGTTGCCGCAGTTCCAACACCGCGTCTCATGCGTAAATCCGATGTGTACATCAAAAGATGTAGGACGTGCTCTTTTTGGATCGTTGATCGCATTTTGATGGGACCAACCAGACTTGCACGATTTTCCATGTACAATTTCCCATGCAATCCATGACATCATCACCTAAAAACCTAGCCCCTACAGCTGGCCTAGACTCTAGATCCTTGTAACACCCTGGTTCCCGGAACCCGAGTACACTACTTATTTTCCAAAAATCCAAGTGTTAACCTTTAAAATATCTCAAATTTTACATACATTTTTTTTCTTTATCAAAGTTAACCATTTAAGCAGAATAAAAACAATCGAAGTATAAGAGGGAGTCCAAATATACATAACCAAGGTTTCGAGTGGTTACCCAAAAACTTATACAAATTAACATCTTAACCTTTACAAACATAACAGTATAAACTAAATACAAATAAAATCAGGAATGGTGAGTCGCAAGATCATCTGACTCCTCCCATTCCTCTTGAACACCAGCGTACGCATCATTTGCGTCTCCTGCACACTGAGTACGGTTCGATAGCGTCAATGGCTATCCAATGAGGTATAACCTCCAAGATTTATCATATCATCAAGATAATTAAGCATAGCTATCAAAGATAGTGCATAACAAATATTACACAATGATTATCATGGAAATCAGATAAGGTTCATTAGATATGCATTCATTAAATAATTACACAAAATAATCTTATTTTAAATGCATGGATGCATGCACATGCTCACAGACCTGGGGATGCACATCCAGCTGGTAAAAAGTCGCCCAAGGAGAACTAGCCACCCGAAAAAGTACTTAAATGTACGCCCAAGGAGAACCAGTCACCCGGTTACCCGAAAAAGTACACAAATGCACGTCCAATGAGAACTAACCACCCGGAAAAGATCATAATAATATATAGATCACCTAAGGAGGACTAGTCACCCAGAAAAGTACACGAAGGAACGCCCAAGGAGAACTAACCACCCGAAAAAGACTATAATATATAGATCGCCCAAGGAGATCTAGCCACCCGGAAAAGTACTCAAGGTACGCCCAGGGAGAACTAGTCACCCGGAAAAGACCATATGTCATGAAAATGTATGATTAGCCCAACCATTATTATTCCAATTTCAGACAATTATTTTAAGTATGCTCAAAGGTCACTATGGGGGGGTTTGCTACCCAGTATATGCTGACAGCTCAAGCATAGTGTCCCATTCCACCATCCCTGGCTCATGAGACTAACAATTTTAACATTTTAAGTGTAACCTCTTCAACTAGTGGCTAATCGTAGTTCGACGAGTGGAACTTACCATCAGAGGGTTATTTAATAATAATTCATCAAAGGTGAATAGCCAATCAAAGCCACAAAGGGCAAATAGCCTATCAAAGCCGCAAGGGTAAATAACTAATCAAAGCTACAATGGGCAAATACAAGCCGCAAAAGGGCCAATAATCCAACCTAAGGATATAATAAGAGAAGATTATTTCAAAAGCCTCTTAGGCATTAAATGGTCCATAAGATGGTAAATCCATAACAAAAACTCCATTTAACTTATAAGACGAAATTGCCACTAGTACGAGGATCTCCAAGCATCCATACAATAATCTCAAGTGGTAAAACAAGCCGCAACAATTTCAATACGTTCATCCATATGCAATGTTACATTCAAATCAGGATAGAGATAATCACAATCTATAACATGTTCAGATACTTGAATGTACATCCAATGAGTAGACATTTAGGAAAAATTCACTCAAACATAAACTAGCATGCATCATCATTTTTACCAAATAATCAATTAAGCAATTAATGGAATACATGAATTAAGATAATTATTATGATGTAGGAAAAGCTTGAAGGTAATCGTCACCTTAGAAAGTGTGGGTTCACTACACAAGTTGCTAGCAACGCCAAGACAAGTCTTAAGATCAAGTCCTGTCAACTAGCATTTACTCGAGTTCAATTCATCAATACAACTCACTTAAATGCGACACAATGGTGAAAATTGGAAGTTCGAATTCCCTAAGTTAAATCAGAAAATAATATTAAATAACCTAGATCAAGTTCTAAATAATATTCCAATAAAATAATTAAGAGATCAACTCACCTTGTATGATCGATTTGACTCTAACTTGACTCTAACTTGAATTCATCTTGATTTTAAATCAATTCGAACAAGGAGGATCTAACTTAGAGGCTTCAAATTTCAGATATGACAAGGAATTCAAGAATTTACTACATCAAACTTGATTTAGCATGATAAGACAACGGAGTTGGACTCACTTTGTGATGTGACTCACTTGACTCAACTCAGTCCCGATTCGGCCTCAACTTGAACACAACTCGGTCAAAACCTTGTATGTAAGCTAGATCTAATTCACCCACCGAAGTCAGCTATCATTCCTTGAGAGACCCAGATTTATTCAAATCAGATTTCAATTTAATTAAAAACCCATTGACTTAACTCAGTAGAAATTTGAAAACATGAATAACTTATGTATTGTGATGAATAATGCTATTACCTCTGAGCAACAGAATTCCATGACTCGACAACAATCTAAGATGGGTTGAACTGACCTAAGCCAAGCCCAGTTCATGTGTTTCAAGGGCTGACTCGTTGAGTCGACTCAGGTGAGTCACTCGGTCTTCCTCCCTTCTTCTTTCTTCCTCCTTTCTTCCTCCTTCTTTCTTTTCTACTTCCCTTCTCTCATTTCTCATTTCTCATATCCTCTCTATCGGAATGTCCAGCAGTTTGCTGGACTGACTCGTCAAAACCCAGCGAGCTGACTCAATGCTCCAACCCGCTGCCATTCTTCTATTGCTTCTTTCTCTTCTCTTCCTTATCACCTTTCTCTCTTTCTTTTCTTTCTTCTTCTTTCATCTATTTCTCTCTTGTTCTTCATCTTCCTTCTCAGACAGTGCTTTCTCCCTCTTTCCTCTTCTATCTTCTTCTTGCTGGACCAGACGGCGTCTGGACTCGACCGGACCGCGCCCAACTCGATCAGCAACTCTCCCTAGCCCGGCTTGGTGCGGCAGTAGCAGCGACCACACCCTCTTCTCTTTCTCTCTCTATCCTCTCTCCTTCTATTTTGCTTCTTCTTCTCCTTTTTCTTATCCTTCTTCTCAGACTCATCTTCCTCTCTAGAAAAGAGCTGAGCACGACGACTCAGCCCGATCTTACAGCGACTTCGACTGAGTCCGCTCAACTCAGTGCAGAATGGAGAACGACGCATTTTCCTCTTCTCTTACTGGCTTTCCTTTTCTGACAGGGATGCCCTAAAAGACAACCTTTTATAAGGCTATATTAACCTATTTCTAGACGCTTCCATTCAAACTAATCGGCAGATTAGCTACATTTGCTAGTGGTGTAAACCGTCATGTTTTAATGACAGTATTACCCAACATAGCTTATGTGTTTATAATCGGAGGCTATGGATGATCTTATGGCACCCTGGGACACCTGATGGATGTCTTAGATCGACCGATGGGGTCCACTAGGAGGTCATAGATGCAAAAGAACGGTCGACATTGTACTAGCAACCCGAACCGAAAGATTCCAAGCGGAGCCTCACTTTGAGTAGGAAGCCGTAGTTCATGGAATATGAATGAAGGGCCAAGATTTAAGGAGACAGAGGGTGAGGATGAAAGGTAAGATCGGGTGTGGTTTGCTAGCTCATTGGCATGAATTCGGTTTCCACTTCTAGAAACTATTCGAGTGTATTTTGCGTCTGCTGTGGTGTGTAAGAACGTGTGTTTCGGAGCGTGGGTCCAACATGATTTTGGTCAGGACTCGGTCACGCATCTAATGGACGGTTTGGATCATTGTAAAGGTCAATGACGGTGGGCCGTAAACATCCGAACGGACGTTCTACGATTGGAATCCACTCAAGCTTCTGTGCACCTAATCAAGCCATCGCGCGAGATATGGATGAGGTTTTGATGGAAACTCTCGTCCTTACACGATGGACAGTCTGGATTGGTCTGGTTGACCATGATGGTGGGCCACTGATCAAAACAATAGGCCTTGTCCGTTCATGTAGTTGCTGGACGGGAATGAAGGAAAGAGAGAGAGAGAGAGAGGAGAGAGAAAATCCCTCTTTTTAAAAGTTTATAGGGTCAGCACTTGTTTGACCAGCTGGCTAGTCCAGTGTGTTGCGAGTTGTAAGTGTTATGGTCTCATGCTCCTTTGATTGTCAAATTTTATGGTGACAAAACATCTTGTGTGTCAAAATCTCTTTCTGTGTGTCTTGTGCTTGTATGTTGATATATATATGATTCAAGACGACATCACAATGGTTCAAGACATGTATGGTGCTCTGCTTCAAGAAATGCAAGGTTATGTACTTTGTCCTCTTCAGTATGCATCAATGTTCAGAACCACATCAATAAGAAGAGTGTTTGCTCAAGACTCAAGTGCATTTCAAGACTCAAGTACAACTCAAGTTGAAGTTTAAAATTCAAGCTGTAGAAGATCTCAAGATCAAGCTACATCAAGTAGAGATCTCAAGCTTCAAAGATTATCCATCATCTGAAAGAATGAAGTTCAATGTTCATACTTTATGTCCCAGGTATGATAGACCTTAGTTTGACCTTAGGGTAGGTCACTTTGTATACATAATACAAGATAAGTCTTCTTACATGAATTTGGTCGATTCTAAGACCAGTCTAGGACCTTATTCGAGTAGTCCTAGTCTTGGTTCGACTAGTCCAAGAAATTCCACGACCAGTCTTAAGTTGTCGATGATTTTTGGAATTTTTTGGTTATTCTTCGACCAGGCTTGGAGACTGTTCGACCGGTCGTAGGGTGTCACGACTCGTCCTTCGACCAGTCCTAGATCTACGACTCAAACTCCAGTAACCAAATCTGGTTGCCTGCGACCAGTCATAGAATCCTAAGACCAGTCGTAAAATGGATTTTTCAGATTGCTCTTAAAATTTCAAAATGTCGTTGGTGCTACGACCAGTCGAAGGGTTCTTAAGACCAGTCGAAGACATGATCTTTTCATCTATAAATTGAACACGAATTTCAAAGTTTTTCATTGATTAAGTTGAGAAAAGTCAAGCCTCCACTCTGCGATAAGTTGTGTTCATTTTAAGCTAATTTGTGCATATTTAATATTCTTTTTGTTAGATTTTCGTACTTGATTTTATTCCTATATTCCAATCTTATTAGAAAAGAGGAATTGTTGTATTCCTTCTTCTTGGAATCAAAATCAAATAGAGCTATGCCCAAGTTGGTTTAATTTAAAATCAATTAGAACCTAGAACCATTTCTTAAGTGAGTATTGGACATTGAACGTTGATCCGAACTTCTACTCTGATTGGTTCTACCGGGCTGCTACAAAAGGAGAAATCCAAGTATTTTACAATTCTGTAAAATTTCTATTCTTTTGGTTTTTGTTTGAGATTCTCCATAAAAATCTCATTGTGTTGGTTATCTGAGGAGAGCCAGAAAACTCATAAAGTGTGGGTTTTTGGATTGTGTAAGCCCAAGTTTAAAAGACACAATTGTGAAGGTTTTAGGTGAACCTGTAAAACCTGTTTCATAATGAACGCTAATATCCCCTGTGTGAGGATATTAGGAGTGGAGTAACAAGCTGTGTGGCTGTTGTTTAACAGTTGGTGAACACACAGGCGAACCACTATATATCGGTGTGTTTTGTGATTTGAATGTTATTTTATTTTCCTATTCTTTATCATTCAGAATTGTGGAATGTATGTGTGGATATGAATGTTGTAATTTTTACATTTCAAGCACAGTGGGAATGTTGTAATAATTTAGGTTTAAATTCCTGCAAGTTATTTCAATTATCTGCTATTTATTTATTCCTCTTCGGTTTGAGTTTTTGATACAAAGGACGTTCTAGGAATAAGGTTGTCCTACCATAAACCCTTGATTTTTCTGGTGTAAGGTTGTCCTTAGAACTGAATTAGTATTAACCTCTCATTACCTATTTATTGAGGTTGCTTTTAATTCAGCATATAGAATTGATTTATTTATTTGGTTATATCTTTTGTTTTATTCCGCTGTTAAAGTTTTAATTTTGGCATAGTCCTATTAACCCCCCCTCTAGGACATATAGCTTGGCCTTTTCCAGTGTTATCAGAGCCTAATAGCTTGTTTTAATTGCTTTATTTTTGGATTCATTTCCTAAGCTAACGATCTAAGCTATATATAAGATGTCAAATTTTGATAGCCTTTCAGTCACTAAGCCTTCACCCTTTGATGGCTCCAACTATGCCTATTGGAAAGCCAGGATGAGGATTTTCCTTAAATCCATGGATGAAAGTGTGTGGCTTGCCACAGTGACTGAATGGATCCCTCCTACCATTGAAGTAACTGGTATCAATGGATCAAAATCAATGAGAATAACACCTTATACTTCTTGGTCCACACTTCAGAAAAGTGAGAGTAGTGCCAATGCAAAAGCACTAAATGCAATCACTTGCGCACTATCACCGAATGAGTTCAAAAGAATCATATCATGTGATACTGTAAAGCAAGCTTGGTATATATTAGAAATGACACATGAGGGTACTTCAATTGTAAAAAAATCTAAAGTCCAACTCCTCACAACCAAATTTGAAGAAATTCATATGGAGGAAAATGAAATGTTTATGGACTTCTACACTAGATTAAATGACATTGTAAACTCTATGTGGGGTATTGGTGATAAAATCCTAGAAAGTAAAGTGTGTGCAAAGATACTACGCTCACTACTTGAACGGTTCAATTCTAAGGTAACCGCGATCCAGGAACTTTATGATACGGACAATATGAGGGGAGAAGAGTTGGTTGGGTCTTTATAAACCTACGAGTTAACTTTTAAAGCTCCTAAAGGTAAATCGATAGCCCTTAAGTCTTCCAAATGTATTTCTCAAGAAAATTCTGATTTTGAAAATTCCGAAGACGATATGGCTCTATTAGCGAAAAAGTTTTACAAGATTTTCAAAAGTAAAAAGAGGGTTGATTTTCAAAAAGCAAATGATAAGAAAAGATCTAAATCTAGATCTAAATCTTGGAAATCTTTGAAAGATAGTCAATGTTACAACTACCAAGAATATGGGCATCTAGCAAACAAGTGTCCTAAAAAGGACAAACCTAAAAAAAAGGAATGTTAGCTACTTGGGATGAATCTTCTGGCACTGAAGCCTCTTCTGAATCAGAAGATTCTGAAACTGAGTCGGGCAATGAAGTTAAGGCCCTTATGACTCTAGCCAAGTTCACTTTTTCAGATCATGATGATTCAACCAATGAAGAAAATCTGAATAGTGATCATGATAATGAAGAAGATCTTCAAGATGCTTATAATGCCCTATACAAGGAAAGTTTTAAAATTTCCGTAAAACTAAAAATTCAAAAAGAAAGGTTTTCAAGACTTAGAGAAAGATTTGAGTATCTTGTTTTAGAAAAATCTCGTCTTCAGATTGTTTTGAAAAATGCAAATGTGATCTTGATTTCAAAACCACCCTTATTGAAAATCTGAAATCTGAAAATGATAAACTTATATTTGAAGTCTCTTCCCTATTGAGTTTAAAGGATACATGGAGGTATGCCCAAGGTGATCCAAAATTAGAAAAACTTTTAACTGGATCAAGAAAATGTGGCGACCGATCCAGTTTGGGCTACGACAAAAATATTCCTCCTAAACAGAGGAATACTCCTCCCAATTTTGTAAAAGGAGAATCCTCTAACTCAAAAGAGAAAAGTTCAAGCCAAAAGTTTTATAAAAATGTTAAACCTTTTCAATCTTTCAAAACCAGATGTAACCATATCGATTACAAAAATCAAAACCAAAACCCTTTAGCTGAAAAAATAGTTGATTTGCTTAAGGAGCTCTTAAAATCTAACTCAGTAGGTCACTCGTACATTAATTACAAATACAAGAAGACCAACTATACTCCTAAACCCAAAACAGTAATGAAATGGGTTCCTAAAGTTACTTGCTTGGTTGCCCACACTGCTTTCAAAGCTACAAGTCATTCGAAGTGGTACTTAGACAGTGGATGCTCAAGGCATATGATAGGCGACAAGGCTTTATTCATCGATCTTAAAGATATGACTAATGATTCAGTCACATTTGGTGATGGTAGCAATTGCAAGATTATTGGCCAAGGTACTGTTCAACTCTATAACCTTCCCTTATTTAAGAATGTTTTATATGTTGAGCGGCTAAAACACAACCTGTTAAACATATCTCAAATATGCGATAACAATCACAGCGTGAAATTTTCTAATAAAGGTTGTGAAATCTTGAACAAAAAGGGTTCTGTAATATTAACTGGTCACAGAACTTCTGAAAACTGCTATATTGTAAGCGATGGTAGCTCATCTAATCAATCATGCTACATTGTCCATACTGATGAAACAGAATTATGGCATAAACGCTTTGGACATGTACACTACCATAATTTATACCGATTGAGCAAGGGAGAACTAATAAGAGGTCTACCTAAATTACAAAATGTAGACAAGATATGTGGTGAATGCCAGTATGGCAAGCAAACAAGGAGCTCTCACAAAAAGGTGAACTCCAATGCCACATCAAGATCACTCAAGCTTCTCCATATGGATCTTATAGGACCTATCAGGACAGAGAGTTGAGGTGGCAAAAAATATATCATGGTAATCGTGGATGATTTTTCTAGATTCACTTGGGTAGCCTTCTTAAGGGATAAATCAGAAACCCTTGATGAAGTTAAAAGGATTCTTAAACGTATCCAAACTGAAAAAGGTTCTCAAGTTTGTAAGATCTGTAGCGATCATGGATCTGAATTCAAGAATAGTAGTTTTGAGAAATTCTGTAACGATCAAGGAATACCGCATGAATTCTCTACACCTAAAACTCCTCAACAAAATGGAATTGTGGAAAGGAAAAATAGAGTGCTTCAAGAAATGGAAACTGTAATGTTGAATAGTATGAAGCTCCCTAAAAATCTTTGGGCTGAAGTAGTGAATACTGCCTGCTATGTTATTAATCGGGTTTATATATGTAAATCTAATAATAAAACCACTTATGAAATATGGTTCGATAAAAAGCCTACTGTCAAATACTTTCGAGTTTTTAGTAGTAAGTGCTATATTTTGGGTGACCGTGAAAATCTAGGAAAGTTTGACACAAAGAGTGACGAAGGAATCTTTTTAGGATACTCTTTAAACAGTCGCGCATATCGTGTATTGAACAAAAAGACCGGTGTTATTCAAGAATCAATTAATGTGGTCATAGACGATCATTTGAATACACCTGCCCCAAGTTCAGATAATGATGAAGTACTTCTAATTGACAAACCTGATACTTCATCAAGTTAAAACAATTCTGAATTAAGGACTGTTAAAGATCATCCAACCGCTCAAATACTTGAAAATCCTCTCACTGGTGTGCGCACTTGTAGACAACTAGAAGACATATGTAATTACGTGTGCTTTACATTTCAGATTGAACTGGTAAACGTAAAAGAAACTCTTTCTGATGAAAACTGGATAGTACCTATGCAGGAAGAACTTAATCAGTTTGTTCGAAATGATGTCTGGTATCTTGTTCCTGGACCTAAAGATAAACATATTATAGGAACCAAATGGATTTTCAAAAATAAGTCTGATGAACTTGGGAATATAATTCGAAACAAGGCAAGATTGGTTGTACAAGGGTACACTCAAATAGAAGGCATTGATTACAATGAAACATTTGCTCCAGTTGCACGCCTTGAATTAATCAGACTTTTTATATCCATTGCATGCTTTAGAAAGTTTAAAATTTATCAAATGGATGTAAAGAGTGCTTTTTTGAATGGTGATATACATGAAGAAGTATATGTTGAACAACCTACAGGGTTTGATGACCCTAAGTTTACTGATCATGTATACCGTCTTAAAAAAACTTTATATGGTCTAAAACAAGCTCCCAAGGCATGGTACGAAAAATTGACTAAGTTTTTACTAAGTCATAATTTTCAAATGGGCAGTGTCGATAAAACGCTTTTTGTCAAGAAACATAATGATGATATCTTAATGGTTCAGATATATGTTGATGATATTATTTATGGATCAACTTGTGCTAACATGACTGTTGAGTTTGCAGATTTGATGAAATCTAAGTTCGAAATGAGCATGGTTGGGGAATTAAATTATTTCCTTGGGTTGCAAGTAAAACAACAACCAAATGGCATTTTCATTTCTCAAACAAAATATGCTCTGAACTTAATCAAAAAGTTTGGATTTGAGAATGGTAATAACTTTGATACTCCTATGAGTACTACTTTAAGACTCTCAAAGGACTCTACAGGTAAAAATATAAATCCTAAATTATATCGTAGTATGATTGGTAGTCTACTTTACTTAACTGCTAGTAGATCGGATATTGCTTTAAGTGTTGGGATCTGCGCTAGTATCAGTCTGATCCAAAAGAGTCTCATCTTTCTGCTGTCAAGCGGATTATGCGATATGTCGCAAGTTCGGTTAAAATGGGTCTCTGGTATCCATTTGATACTAGTGTTTAATTGGCTGGGTACTCAGATGCTGATTGGGCTGAAAATATTGATGACAGAAAATCAACCAGTGGTGGTTGTTTTTATATTGGAAACTATTTGGTTTCTTGGTTTAGCAAGAAGCGAAGTTCTATATCGCTCTCAACTGTTGAGGCTAAATACATTGCAGCAGGAAATGCTTGTACTCAGCTTGTTTGGATGAAACGTATGTTAAACGATTATGGAATTGCACAGGAATCAATGATATTATATTGTGATAATTCTAGTACTATAAATATATCAAAAAATTCAATCCAGCATTCATGTACCAAGCACATTGACATTAGGTATCACTATATTCGTGAATTAGTGGAAGAGAAAATAATATCCTTGGAATATATACCAACCGAGACTCAACTTGCCGGCATTTTCACTAAACCGCTCGACAAAAGCAGGTTTAATAAATTGAAATTTGATCTCGGAATGTGCATTCTAAATTGATTATTCATGCATATTTGTATCATAGTGTGTATATATATATATATATATATATATATATATATATATATATATTTGATAATTTATTTGTTTAAATTTCAATTTTTTTTTTGAAAAATGCATGTTTTTATGTTTTCACGACCAGTCAAGGACGTGCTCGACCAGTCGTGGTACGATCAGTCGAGAACGGTCCTCGACCAGTCATGTAGCGCGTTGGAATCTTTTAAAATTGGGGAAAACCTTCATCTTCTTCATTTCCATTTCACTCTCTGACGAGCCGAGGCACGACTAGTCGTACCCACCTTCCTAGATCTTCAAGATTAGTGCATCATTTATGTTTCTCTTGTAGATTCTAGTTTCTATTACTTCATTTTCACTCTTGGAGTAATCTATTTTGAGATTCATTGCAATTTTGGAGCTTTTTCTTGAAAAATCTGATCTAGCAAAACCCATCTTTCACATCTTTGGTATCTACTAGATCTTTTAATTTTCATTCTGATAATGGATGCTAGGGGGGAAAAGAAAACTTCCCTTGGTCCATCTTCTTCTAGATCAGCTCCTCTCACTAGGCGCTATCTTCGTTCACCTGAGGATGTTCCCTCCGATGTATGAGATTTGCGTATGCGCAATGTCATTGTTGAACGGCCTGTTTGTATTGAACGCATTGCTCCTTTTGGTATTCTACCTCTACTCCAAGCTGTAAGATGGGATAACATTTTACATTGGGGTGGGCATGCATACCAATCTATTGCACATGCCATGTTTGCATGTATCTCACAGTTCTCTTTTGAGACTTTAACTTTTGAAATTGATACTAGAGAAGGTCCCATTGAAGTTGACCACCATTTGATTGCAGGGTTAATGGATATACCTGTTAATGAGGAGGGTATTCTTATTCATAATTTATCTGAAAAACCCTTAGAATCTGAAAAGCATATGCTAACCAGAGATTTGTGTAATATGAATGTGCAATGGACTCATAAAGGGAATGTGCTCCCCGCAAGGTACTTGTTACCCAAATACAGGGTACTTCACAGGATTTTTACTTCAAACCTGTATCCTCATTCTGGTAATAAGACAGAATTAACTGTCGTTGTGGTTCGTGTTTTGCACTCTGTCATTTCTGGTTCACAAGTATGCCTTCCTTCATTGATATGTCATTCCATTATACATTCTCGTCTCCATCCAGGTCATAGTGATATTCCTTTTGCTTATCTCTTTACTATTCTAGCTAAGCACATGCTCGTGCCTATGCCTGTTGGAGAAGCTCCCATCCATCATCTTATTTTTAACAATTCGAATATTAACAAAATGAAATTGAAATTGTCTCGTGGCCAAGTGGATGTTGGTAGAGATGAAACTGGGGATGAAGAAGTTGGTGATCTTCCTCCTGACGACGTGGATATGGATGATAGTTTTGATGAACTTGAATCTGATTCTGGAAATGATCCTGATTTTGAGCCTTCTGATTTTGATGCTCGTCTTCGTGCTTTAGAAGAGAAGGTGGGGAATATGAATATTGCTCATGATCTTCAGTTTAAATATATGCGCAAGTATCTTAGGCACTTGAACAAGGGAATGCATAATCTTGATCCTACCATTTCTGCTCCTTCTTCAGGATCTGATTGAATGTTTTCATTCTTGGTATATAATAATGTTTATACTTTTGTTGGATTGTGCTCTCTATTTGGTTTGCTAACTTTTTAATTATCCAAGTAACTGGATTATGAACATTTACTTCTTATATATTATCGAGTTACTTCATCTATTCCTCCAATATTTATCCTTTACTTTGTTGCTTCCTTTGTCATATTGTGACAAAAAGGGGGAGAAGGTTTGATTATTTATGTTTACGGATATGAGATATGAGTAGTTATACATTTTTTGGATGTGTGCTGCTACTCAGGGGGAGTATATATATAATGAGTTTGTGCTACTTAATAACAACTGGTGCATGATTCGTTAATATGTATGTTGTGCTTATCTTTTTGAAGTATGTTTTGTCACAAATTTGACAAAGGGGGAGATTGTAAGTGCTATGGTCTCATGCTCCTTTGATTGTCAAATTTTGAGGTGCCAAAACATCTTGTGTGCCAAAATCTCTTTCTGTGTGTCTTGTGCTTGTATGTTGATATATATATGATTCAAGACGACATCACAATGGTTCAGGATATGTATGGTGCTCTGCTTCAAGAAATGCAAGGTTATGTACTTTGCCCTCTTCAGTATGCATCAATGTTCAGAACCACATCAATAAGAAGAGTGTTTGCTCAAGACTCAAGTGCATTTCAAGACTCAAGTACAACTCAAGTTGAAGTTTAAAATTCAAGCTGTAGAAGATCTCAAGATCAAGCTACATTAAGTAGAGATCTCAAGCTTCAAAGATTATCCATCATTTGAAAAAATGAAGTTCAATGTTCATACTTTATGTCCCAGGTATGATAGACTTAGTTTGACCTTAGGGTAGATCACTTTGTATACATAATTCAAGATAAGTCTTCTTACATGAATTTGGTCGATTCTAAGACTAGTCCTGGACCTTGTTCAACTAGTCCTAAACCTGGTTCAAGCAGTCCAAGAAATTCCATGACCAGTCCTAAGTTGTTGAAGATTTTCAAAAATTTTTGGTTATTCTTCGACCAATCCTGGAGACTGTTCGACCGGTCGTAGGTGTCACGACTCGTCCTTCGACTAGTCCTAGATCTACGACTCAAACTCCAGCAACCAAATCTAGTTTCCTACGACCAGTCCTGGGTCAGCTACGACCAGTCGTAGGTGGTCTACGACTAGTCGTAGAATCCTAAGACTAGTCGTAAAATGAATTTTTCAGATTGCGCTTATAATTTCAAAATGTCGTTGGTGCTACGACTAGTCGAAGACTTTATCTTTTCATCTATAAATTTAACACGAATTTTAGAGTTTTTCATTGATTAATTTGAGAAAAGTCAAGCCTCCACTCTGAGATAAGTTGTGTTCATTTAAAACTAATTTGTGCATATTTAATATTCTTTTTGTTAGATTTTCTTATTTGATTTTATTCTTATATTCCAATCTTATTTGAAAAGAGGAATTGTTGTATTCCTTCTTCTTGGAATCAAAATCAAATAGATTTACGCCCAAGTTGGTTTAATTTAAAATCAATTAGAACCTAGAACCATTTCTTAAGTGAGTATTGGACATTGAACGTTGATCTGAACTTCTACTCTGATTGGTTCTACCGGGCTGCTACAAAAGGAGAAATCCAGGTATTTTACAATTCTGTAAAATTTCTATTCTTTTGGTTTTTGTTTAAGATTTGCCAAAAAATCTCATTGTGTTGGTTATCTGAGGAGAGCCAGAAAACTCAGAAAGTGTGGGTTTTTGGATTGTGTAAGCCCAAGTTAAAAAGACACAATTATGAAGGTTTTAGGTGAACCTGTAAAACCTGTTTCATAGTGAACGCTAATATCCCTTGTGTGAGGATATTAGGAGTGGAGTAGCAAGATGTGTGGCTGTTGTTTAACAGTTGGTGAACACACAGGCAAACCACTATATATCGGTGTGTTTTGTGATTTGAATGTTATTTTATTTTCCTATTATTTATCATTCAGAATTGTGGAATGTATGTGTGGATGTGAATGTTGTAATTTTTATATTTCAAGCACAGTGGGAATGCTGTAATAATTTAGGTTTCAATTCCTGCAAGTTATTTCAATTCTCTGATATTTATTTATTCCTCTTTGGTTTGAGTTTTTGATACAAAGGACGTTCTAGGAATAAGGTTGTCCTGCCATAAACCCTTAGTTTTTCTGGTGTAAGGTTGTCCTTAGAACTGAATTAGTATCAACCTCTCATTACCTGTTTATTGAGGTTGCTTTTAATTCAGATTTATTTATTTGGCTATATCCCCCCCCCCCCCCCTCTAGGACATATAGCTAGGCCTTTTAACGAGTGCATGTGCACACCGGTACACATGCAGCTAGGGTGGGGTCCACTATAATGCTTGCGAGGAATCGACCCCATTTGTTTGATACTACGGGTCCAATCAGGACTTTTGGCCAACAATCAGGAAAATCTAAAGCTCAGTGGCCCATACATTTGGATTTATGGTCTTCTAATTGTAGATTCTTATCTATCTGGCGGTCAAATTGCATTTAATGTGATCGCAATGGTCATCGGGGTTTGTAGTTTAATCTATAGTATATTTAGTAACCCAACAACTCAATCGAACAAACAATTATGGGTTTGGGCGGCTAAATTATTCCAGAACCGATCATTAATGGTTCAGATGATGATATTAAGCGATACATCAGTTGGATAGCTATCGAATGTGATCAATCTCATTCCTAAAGAGTCTCATAGTCTATCTGAGGGAAAGGTAAAGGTTAGATTTGCATTCGAATACTTTAATTTATGTATTTTAATGATAGATAGCCCCAATCTAATGTGGTGGGCCTGACGAATGAAGAATCTGACGATTCGGACGGTTAAAGTAATTAATTGGTTGGATCGCTTAATTTAAGGATGGAGATTTCTACCAATGGTCCTTAGGGTCCTAGGGTTCATCTAGATCAAGATTCATGATTGGATTAGTGGTCTGATGGTCTATTTTCAAAATCAACGGTTGGATAGCTCGATATATGGGTGGGGTCTGGTTCAATGGTCAAATTTACACTAGATTGAGTGTAATTGTTTTGCTAGGTTAGTTTCTACTTATACTAAGGTAGGTTCCAAAGTAACACCTGAGTACTGAAAAGTACAAGGTGTTACAATCCTAGACCCCTAGCACATTGGTTTCTCCTCCCAAACTCATCATGAGTTTCTCTTGCCAAGGCAAGCATGCATTCTCTTTCCTAGGAAACTCATCATTTCCCTCTTGCTACATTTCTCTCCCTTCCTCTTTTCTTTTCATTTTCTCTCATTCTCCTTGATAGAACACCCAAAAATGTCCCACCTTGGTAGAAATTTTAGCACCTTCTCCTTCATCTGCCTCATCATCTAACCCTCTACTTTCAATATTAACCTTACATAAAGGATCCTTGGAGCCTAGGGAGTCCAATGCAACAAGAATCTTGAAGATCTACTAAGGTGGGTGCACTTAGCTTAAGATTTTCTGATTTTCTTGTGGTAGATTCTCCTTCATCTCATCCTTAAGAACTTGTGGGGCCCATAAAGTGATGATGGAGCCATGTCTCCATGATCAAGGCCAATGGTTCATTCCTTTGCATGCAAGTTCCATGGATGGGACCATTCTCCATGGACCCCATCATGACATTTTTCCTTTGATGCATGTCCTTGAGGGGTCATCTAGACCATAGATTTAGGTGGGAAAGGCATTCCCACCATTTGATTGATTCCTAACTCCATGCATGTACTAGATCTAGATTGTATAAGATCTAATGGATGACATGAATATGTTATGAAGAAGGGAGGGCCTCAATAGTGGTGAGATCCTTTCTTGTGGCTAGACTTTCATTTTTCCCTTATTTTATCTTTCATTTCTGTTGTGTGTAGCCCACTTGGGGGTCCTGGAATATCCAGACCATCCAAGCAAGGTGGACGCCCATGGCTGTCCATTCCTTGGACTTTGGCACCCTGAGGTGGGGTCCACTGATGTGAACCACAACACTGATTTCATGGGCGATTCCCCTTAATTATATTTTGGTTCCCTTGCTTAGTTCATTTCATATATATGTTGTTGAATAGAAATTTTCTGGACAGTTGGTGGATGGTTTTTGGGTCAGGATTATGGACTGATAAGAGGGATGTTTCACCCCCATTGATAGATGATTTTTAGAGGTGTGGACCCCACCTTGATGTGTGTTGAATCACACCTCCATTCACCCTTGATTGATCACCCAAAAAGGTGGGCCAAGAAGGTTGGTCAGTCCAGATTTTCTGGACAGTCTAGCCACTCTGCATGTTGTAAAAACATAAATATCAACTTGTTTCTGAAACTGTGGGCCACCTTTGTGGACCCCACCTTGTTGTATACTTGTACAGGGATGTTGGCCTTATATTTATCCAAATTTTGGCAGACCTGGACCCACTCTAATGGGGTGCACAAGTCAGGGGCAACAATATTGTTTTAGTAGGAATTATTTCTGGACCTTGTTGTCCACTTGTATAAAAATATAATTAAAAATGTTTATGGCGTTCCCCTCTACCATTTTGTGGCCCACCTTGTAGGGGCCCAACTTAGGTGCATGTGGCCAACTTGGATCGTCGAATTTTGGGAGTTTCTGGGGCCCACCTTGGTGTAATAATGGGCCAGCCTCCCACCCTTGGGACGCCCAAGGATGGGCTAACCGCCCCACGTGTGTGGCCCACCTTGATGTATGTTGTTTTTTAGGCCATCCTCCCTCATGTGCCCCCCCCCCCCCCCCTTGATGTGGTTCATCCCCTTGAGGGACTTCCACAAGTGGGGCCCACCTTGTGGTTTGTATAGGGCCAGCCGTCCAGGCCCTCTTGGGACTCGAGAACTTTCTAGGTGCTGCTGGACTTACAATCCAGCAGCAGACCCACCTTATTATATGTGTTGTATTCACTCCGTTCATCTAGTGGGGCCCACTGTGATATGTGTGGGTCACCATGGGTCAGTAACCCATCTAGATTAATAAATTTCTGGACTTCGGCAGGCCCAGGAAGTGGGTGGGCTCGAATTCCAGCAAGGGGCCCAAATCTGTTACATAGTTGATAGTTTTGAAGCTGTTGTGGCCCACTAGACTTAAGGGAGTGTTGTACACATTCTTTGCCTTCATTTCTTAGACATTTTGGGCTTAATGAGTGCCCTTTGAGGCCCATCTTTGTGGTGATATTGTGGGCTAGCTTTAACCAGATTTTCTTTTAGATAGTTTAATAGGCCCAAATCGGCTGGAAACCTCTTCCTTGAGCCCAAGTTTGTGCAAGGGTTGACCTTATTGATTTACGGGTCCAATGGGCTATCTATAAGATGATCACGTGTATTAATGATCCTTGATGCCCTCATGAAGTGTTTAATTACGGGTTGACTAGCAAGGCCCACATTGATGCATATTGTGGAGGGCCTTGCTAAGTCTTTGGGCTGATGTAGTAAGGTCCACATTGTCGGTTTAGGCCTTGCCCATATGTATTCCTGAGTTTATGGGCCGCCCTCTAAGTCCACCATAATGCATGAATTCGATGGCTTTTGTTTTTGGGCCATAGTTTGCCCCTTGGGGCCCATGATGTTGTGAGAGGGTTTTGGGCCATTTCCTTAGGGCCCATTATATGATATGATATATATGGCTGCCCTTTTTTTTGTGTTGGTAATTAGGCCTTATAGACTAATTCCTTTATATATGCCTATTGATCTTGGGCCTCTCCTCTCCTATCTATTGTGATGGGCTTAAGGGCAATAATATGCAAGAAGTTGGGCCCTTGGCTGCCCACTAGATTGACCCTATACTTAGGCTAAAAAGTGAGGCCCAACTCACTTGTGTTAAATGTGAAATTTGCCCATGTAAATGAATTATTGGGCTGCCCATGAAGCCCACCACAATATATGGATTTATGACCCTTATTTTTGGGCTCAAACCTCACTTCAGGGCCCATTATATGGCCTATGAGTTGGGCTTGGTGTATCGCCCATTAGGTCATGCATAGCTTGGGCCTTAAACCTTACATTATATGTGTAACAGCTACCTTTTTGGGACCTAGTTGAGGTTGGATGTCCTCCTTGGCGGCCCTATGGTAGCCCCATAAGGGCCCTTATAGGTGGTTGAAGGCCCACCTTAGACCTTATTAGGCCCGTTTCCCCCTTGAGGTTTTAAGACTCCCCTAGCTTGTGGGTCATCCCAAATTATTGAGCCTTCACTAAGAGAACTTCATTTCTCCTTAGAGTACCTGTCTATATATATCTTGTCATTGTCCCTCCTTGGGAAGGAGGAATACATATTCTACAGGTAGCGCACTAACGTCGTTTGACACATACGCATCATTTATGTGAATTGATTGCATTATACGGTGGTCATTGAGGGATGGAGTTTCTCCCCTCGTGCACAATGAGTGCCTGAAGCCTGTGCATGATCTGTATGTGTGACTCATGCATTGGCATCGCATTTCATGATGATACCACCCTTGCTTTATCAGGGCCTTGCCTCCACAAGGATATTCATGAATGGCTGGATGTGTGGACAGTGAAATATTACTTGAGCATACCGGGTGCATAGGATGCCCATAGGTGAAATCTCCAAAACATCCATGGTACCAAGGATCTGCCCTAACGCATGACCGAGTGGAAACTATGAGCGCATGAGGACCCTATAACGCTAGGCCGCGACTCCCACTGTCGTGTAGTTAGTTAGGTTGAGGTGTGGCCTTACCTGCCTGGTGTGAGCAAGCATTGCTAGGCTGAGTCTGACCAGCTCGCAAATGGGTATGCTGCCGTCGAGCCCTGTTGGTGATTGGCTGTCCACAAGCGGGTAGTGAGGTCTCTTACGCTCGTTTGACTGTGCGGGGTCTGTAGAGCAGCAGTCATCCAATATTGTAATGGTCCCCGGTGATTTGCTTATGATTGGAAATGTATTTGACATGTGGTTTGGATATGAGCACTGGTATTACTTGTATCGTATTAACATTGGCTGTATAAGCCCCTTCATGCATTGCCTTGGTATAGCGCCCAGTACTCATTGCATCATATTCATGATAAGCCTTGGTAAGGCTAGTGATATCCTCATTGAGCATGATTCTCTTCTTGCACATCCTACTATTCTTCTGTACACCGTTGTCACACACTTTCACCACCCTCTAAGCTTCTATAAGCTTATACACGATTGATGCGTGCAGGTGACCCTAAGCAGGTTCCGTAGAGCAGCAGAGTGTGGATAGAGCTGAGCTTGAGGACCCAGTGTTGCTGACTTTCTCTCATTTTCTATTATCTTTTGTATGTCCTTTTGAACCTGATGTAAATTTGTAAAAGTTCAAATTCTTAGTGGATTTTGTGATTTGTGCCCTTAGTTATTCTCAGATGTACTTGTTGTGATCTTGGGTATGCTCGTATCGAAAATGATTATACTATTATGGAAATCCTCCTTATAGGATCCGAGGATCAGAACCTGCCTTAGGAGCCGAGAATGGGTGACTATGGAGGTTGTTGCAGTCAGAACTGATCATCCGGTTCCTTGTGAGTCCAGTTACCAAGTCTGGGGCATGATAGGAGTTGGTATCAAAGCATAACAAGTAATTCTGAAATAACTTGGGATAACATCACATGCCTGCTTAGAGCATAGGACAAGAACTGTCCCGAGACCTTTCCTTTCTCTCCATATCGAGCCTGTAATTACCTGATCCCTTACATCGTCGTTGTTTTGTAGATGATGTCACCTAGACGTGGCACCTGAGGTCGTGGCACCCGTAGCCGTGGTGCCCGTAGTCATGGTGCTTGTGGATGAGGCGCCCGAGATACCCGTCCTACTCGAGCATATCCTGCTCCCGTTGTTGAGGATCCTATTCCTGACGTCTCGATCCAGCCTGTTCCTTCTGTATCACCCACTCCTTCAGTTGCTCTAACTCCCCCACCGGTTCCCCCTCCTCAACCTATTATTCCAGTTACAAAGGCTCTTACCCCGTCGTCCGCACCTGTACCTTCGCCCGAGGTAAGTGTCGCTCCTGCCTTTCCGACAGTGCCTATAGGAGCCGAGCATTTTTAGCAATTAATGTAGCTTGTTGCCACTGCATTATAGACCCGTCAGCCTACTACCGCCGAGGTTTCTGGGCAGTCTGACTTACCGCGTGCGAGCGTGATATCACGAAAGTTTCGATAGCATGATCCCACGAGGTTTAGCGGCGACCCTGACCCTTCTGCCGCAGAGGCATGGCGCACTGAGATTGCGAGGATATTTGACACTATGCAGTGTCCTGCGGATCAGAGAGTTTCCCTCGCGACCTATCTTCTTCAGGGCGAGGCCCATCATTGGTGGTAATTCGTATCCAGGATGGTCGGGCCTCAGTTTGTTTGGACCTGGGAGGATTTTGTGGTCCGTTTGGACTAGAAATTACTCCCCGAGCATGTTCAGATCCAGCCGGTGATCGAGTTTGAAGCCCAGGTTCAGGGAGATTTGACCGTATCTCAGTATGAGGCCCGTTTCTTGGCCTTGTCTAGACTTTCTCCTCATCTCACCAGCGATGAGAAGATTAGAGCCCGTAGTTTTGTGACTGGCTTGCGTCCCGCCCTTCGCAGCCGTGTGGTAGGGCATTGTTTGGAGATGTTCGACTAGGTCGTTCATCAGGCACTGGTTTATGTGGAGGACTGGGTTACGACCCAGAGATCGAGAGAGTAGAGTTCCGGTGGAGACCGGAAGAGGAGAGCACCAGCCGGTAGTTCCAAGAAGCACTGTCAACAGAGATGGAGGGGCAGATTAGGGTTTTGGCAGCTTGTGGCTCAAACAGTAGCTTCATCATCATCATCAGCATCGCCAGCCACTTCATCTTTTGGCTCCTTTTTCGGTGTTTGCTTTGGTTATGGACAGGTCGGGCATCGGAGGCGTGAGTGCCCTCTCCCCATATAGCAGCAGAGGCCACCGCAGTTGCCTCCTCCTCATCCTCCTCAGCAGCAGCAGAGAGCACAACCTCCACCCGCCGCTCCTAGGGTTCCTCCTCAGCAGCAGAGGCATTCAGGCAGACTTCCTCAGCAGAGGCAGCAGCAGCAGAGACAGCAGCAGCTGCAACACCAGCAGAGGGGATATCCATATATCTAGTCCTTGAGTTGAGTGTGTATTGCAGCCCAGCAGTCACAGACTCCAGATCCACAGTGTTCTGGTTTGTTTCCTTTACCAGCTCAGGGCCGATTTTATACCGCGCAGCAGGCGCCAGCCAGGACCCACAGTCATCGATCGATGGAGTCATCGAGGGTATTCTTCTAGTTTCTACCTGCATTGCTCGTGTTTTATTTAATTCTGGTGCCCCCCCATTCTTTTGTGGCTGAGAAGTTTTACCGATCGACCGGTATTCCATCAGAGCCCGTGTCTGAGGCCTTGGCCGTTTCGACTCCCATGGGGAAGTCCGTTGTATTAACCCATCGTTGCCCTTCTTGCCCGGTGTTAGTGGGCGAGATTTTCCTTCCTGTTAATCTATTCATGATGCCAATGACAGGATTTGACGTTATTCTGGGCATGAACTGGCTTGCGGAGTATTATGTCGTCTTGGACTGTGCTGTAAGGACAGTCACGTTCCACATTTCATGCTTTCCAGTATTATAGTTTGTCGCCGAGCCCAGAGGAGAGTGGTAATTTTGTTTCATGGCTTCTGTTGTCGAGGATTCTGTGGCAGAGTGTATTGAGCAGTGGCCAGTTGTTTGCGAGTACCCGGATGTTTTCCATGAGATCCCGAGTTTGGCACCGCGTCGAGAGGTGGAGTTTCAGATTGATTTGGTGCCTGGTACCACGCCTATCTCGAAGGCCCTGTACCGGATGACACCGTTGGAGTTGAGGGAACTGCAAGAGCAGTTAGATGAGCTCCGGGAGTTAGGTTTCATTCGTCTCAACAGTTCACCTTAGGGAGCCCTGGTATTGTTTGTGAAGAAGAATGATGTTTCGTTGCGGCTCTGTGTGGACTATCGCGAGCTAAACAGAGCCACCATCAAGGATGCCAATGTATAAGTCACACATACAGATCATGCACAGGCTTCAGGCACTCATTGTGCACGAGGGGAGAACTCCATCCCCCAATGACCACCGTACAATGCAATCAATTCACACAAATGATGCGTATGAGTCACAACGGCGTAAGTGTGCTACCTGTAGAATATGTATTCCTCCTTCCCAAGGAGGGACAATGACAAGATATATATAAACAGGTACTCTAAGGAGAAATGGAGTTCTCTTAGTGGAGGCTCAAAAATTTGGGATGACCCACAAGCTAGGGGAGTCATAAAACCTCAAGGAGGAAATGGGCTTAACAAGGTCCAAGGTGGGCCTTCAACCACCTATAAGGACCCCTATGGGCCTACCGTAGGGCAACCAAGGAGGACATCCAACCGCAACTGGGGCCCAAAAAGGTAGCCCGCTACGCATATAATGTAAGGTCTAAGGCCCATGCAATGCTTGGCCTAATGGGTCATGCACTAAGCCCAACTCATAGGCCATATAGTGGGCCCTCAAGTAAGGTTTTGGCCCAAACATAAGGGTCATAAATCCATATATTGTGGTGGGCTTCATGGGCAGCCCAGTAATTCATTTACATGGGCAAATTTCACATTTAACACAAGTGAGTTGGGCCTCACTTTTTAGCCTAAGTACAGAGTCAATCTAGTGGGCAGCCAAGGGCCTAACTTCTTGCATATTATTGCCCTTAAGCCCATCACAATAGAAGGGAGAGGATAGGCCCAAGATCAATGGACCTATCTAAAGGGACTTGGTCCACAAGGCCTAATTACCAACACAAAAAAAGGGTAGTCATATATATAATATCACATAATGGGCCCTAAGGAAATGGCCCAAAACCCTCTCACAACATCATGGGCCCCAAGGGGCAAACTATGGCCCAAAAACAAATGCCATCGAATTCATGCATTATGGTGGACTTTGAGGGCAGCCCACAAACTCAAGAATACATATGGGCAAGGCCTAAACCGACGGTGTGGACCTTACCACATCAGCCCAATGACTTAGCAAGGCCCTCCACAATATGCATCAATGTGGGCCTTGCTAGTCAGCCCGTAATTAAACACTTCATGAGGGCATCAAGGATCATTAAAACACGTGATCAGCTTATAGACAGCCCATTGGACCCGTAAATCAATAAGGTCAGCCCTTGCACATACTTGGGCTCAAGGAAGAGGTTTCCAGCCCATTTGGGCCTATCAAACTATCTAAAAGAAAATCTGGTTAAAGTGTCACACCCCAAACCCGGAAATCGGATTCACAGGAATCCCGATCGCCGAATCCGGTGCCGACAGCCTCCGTAGTACCCCATTCTCAGCTCCTAGCGTCCATACGCTAGATTCCGATCCTGGGATCATACAAGGAGGATTTTTCAATGTACATTTAACTCATAATAAGCATAACCACAAGATTACCCAATTCACAAAGGCAACATCATCATCACATATCCATTAATATAATCATTTGAGTACAATGCTGAAAGGGAAATACATAAATCAAAATCAAGCTCCAGAATACCGCTGCATGCTCCAAGCTCAATACTGTTGCAATCTAACATCACCTGCACGCATCTATCGTGCATAAGCTTATAGAAAGCTTAGAGGGTGGTGTAAGTGTGTGCACAAGGTAAGTGCCAAATATTCAACGCAATGTCATCATCATACAGTACTGAAAATACTAATAATCCATAAATCGTACAATATCGGAATAAGCAGAATTACTAACAAGATCATGAATTGCCAGAGTAAGCAGAAATACTGGCAAGATCATAAATTATATGATAATAGAGTAAGCGGAAATACGGATAAGTCCTTCAGTCAATCAATATCAGAATACGCAATGTGGAACAGTTATGCAATAAGAAGTCATAAAGAGTCACATATCAGATGCCGAAGATACAATGCAATATACAAATCCTGCTAAGTCTGTCTGGGCCATATAAGTACAGAAACATAGCAACCCAAAATGTCATATGCCTGTAGATGTAATGCAATATGCGATGCGAATGAAATGACCATGCTGGAGTGTGAAGTCAGGATGATAGTACGTAGTATCGCAGGCTACGGGGTTCACCACAAGGGACTTCTATCCAAACCAGTCTCATACTTAAATTTGGATAGTCAGACTCAACGTGATAAACTCCTGATCTCAGGTTAGTCGCGAGCCCAACCGAAATCCTTACCATAACGAAGGTACACAACAATTATTTGTGCACCACCAGCCCGAGTGGGTAGTGAATGAATGAATGAATGAGCTTGCAACTCCTACTCAATAAGTCCACATATCAGTACGGTTACTCTCTGGGATCATCACCGGGGTCTATTACACTCCAAACCAGATTGCCGCCCCATCGCGCGCAACAAGGTGAGTGAAAGAGACCTCACTATCCGCCTGCCAATATCGGGCCCGGCTCATTGATAGCGGACCCATTCCTCGAGCTGGTCAGACTCAGCCTAGCATTGCCCCCTCCTCTCGGGCAGGTAAGGCCGTACCCCCTTCCAACCGACCACGACACAGTGGGAGACGCGGCCTAACGGTATGCGGCCCTCATGCACTCATGCATCCACTCGGTCTAGACGTTGGAGCAACCTCTGGAACCAAGAGGGTTTAGGGACTTTCACCCAGGGATATCTATAGCACCCTATGTAGGACAGATTTTCGGTGTCCCATCTGGCCATCCACGAAATACCTGTGGAGGCTACGACCCTGATGTCGCTAGGGCGTACAATAATCATAACACACAATGCAAGATGCATGAGTCAAACAATCCAGTCATGCATCAATCCTGTGCATGTCATGCTCTTATATGGGGCAACTCCACCTATCAGGGAGCCCTATGAATAACCTACCCTATGGCATATGCAATGGTCAATCACATCTCATAACAAACATACAGATGATGCGTATGGACATGTATCATGATGCTATGCAGTCACATACTCACAATCGGTATCAATAACCGGTATCAACAATCGACCTCGACAATGTGGACATTTAACCAACATTGTCCCCAAGGAATGCCTCACACAAAGCCAAACATATAATGGGCCCACGACCTCACACAAAAGCCTAATATACAACACAATGGGCCTTACTTAAGGGTCATATATACACAATGGGTGGGCCCTACCCATGGGCTTTAAATACATGACATGTGGACCCTACACATGGGTCTCGAATACATCAAATGGGTCGTGCATCATGGGTCTAATACATATCACAATGGGCCTTGCCCACAGACTACGAATACATCACAGTGGGCCCCAACTACGGGTCACATATACATCATATATGTCGCGACAATCGGTCTCGGCCTCAACAATCGAATTGACGCTTGTAATCGGCCTCGACAAATCGAAATCATCGGAATTGGCCTTGATACTCAAAATTGGTCGATAATCGGAATCGGCAAATCGGTCACGTCAATCGAAATCGGCAATCGGTCACGACAATCGCACCGATCGACAATCAGAATCGACAAATCGGTCACGTCAATCAGAATCGGCAAGCGGTCAAGATAATCAGAATCAGCAAATCGGTCACGACATTAGCACCGATCGATAGTCGGAATCGGCAAATCGGTCACGTCAATCGGAATCGGCAATCGGTCAAGGCAATCAGAATCGATCGATAATTGCATCGGCAAATCAGTCACGTCAATCGGAATCGGTAATCGGTCAAGGTAATCAGAATCAGCAAATCGGTCACGATAATCGCACCGATCGATAGTCGAAATCGGTAAATCAGTCACGTCAATCAAAATCGGCAATCGGTCAAGGTGATCAGAATCGATCGATAATCAGAATCGGCAAATCGGTCACGTCAATCGGAATCAGCAATCGGTCACGACGATCGCACCGTTAATCAACAGATAATCAAAGTGGGGTCCAAAATGATCAGTCGATTAACCATATTATAAAGATCGGCACTTGACCGTGGTTATATCAAATCCGATAGCACGGAGCCATCCGTCTACGGTGAATGGGGCCCACTTATTTGGGTTGACCCATTAAGGGATTGATGAGAATGGGCCTAACAAGGCCTAAGGAAAGGTCACAATGTGGACATCCAACCATCATTGTCCATCAATGTGGACATCTAACCAACATTGCTCCCAAGTAGTGCCTATATAGAGTCAATCATATAGTGAGCCCATAGCCTCACGTACAATCATGATGGGCCTCATCACATGGGCTTCCATTATACAATAGGTGGGCCCCGCACATGGGCCTCAAATACAAAACAGGTGGGCCCATCACATGGGCCTTAAATATATCACATGGGCCTCGTCAAATGGGCTGCAAATACATCTCATTGTGCCTCATTCAAAGGCCATAAATACATCGCATGGGTCTGATTTCTGGGCCTTAAATATTACACAATGGGCCTCATACAACAGGTGGGCCTCATATATATATTAAGTGGGTCAAATGGGGCAATCCATGGTTTAGCAAAATAGATGGACAGCGTGGTTGAAACATATTCATCATGGTGCGCCCCACATGCTGATGGGTGGCATGGGGAATACATACATATACATCATGGCGGGTTCCCACACCACCCTGGATAGATGGATGGCTGGAGAACCACATACATTCAAGTGGGGTCCACGTCCTCAAGTGGATGGACGGTTGGATATAGTAATACATCATGATGGCCTCACGCCACTCGTCCATATGGGCAGTGGATATAGAGTATATACATCAAGGTGGGTCCCACCGGCCATGGATGGAGCAGATATTCAACATATCATCAAGGTGGGTCCCATCCCACATGTGTAGCACTTGTGGGGTGGGCCCCATGTAAGCTGAAATGGATGGACGGATTGCATAAGCACATACATTACAGTGGGATCCATTCCACTGTCAAGGGCGGATGGATGTGGTGGATATAGAATAAATGCATTAAGATGGGTTCCACCCACACGTGTGCCACACATGTGATGGTACCCACACGTCCAGCAATGGAGAACGGCAAGGATAAGATACACATATCACGGTGGGCTACTCCACCGTTCAAGTACAGACGGTGTGGATTAAAAACACTTACATCAAGGTGGTTCACACCTCACAATAGCAGATCAGCAGGGTTAGATATAATACATACATCTGGTGGTTATCACCGTCTGCTGGACGGTGCATATGAAATACATAAATCAAGGTGGATCCCACACACGTGAGAGAGATTTTACGCCCAGATGGAATGGCATGGTTTTAAGTACATCAGAGGTGGGCCCCACGATTTGCACATCACGGTGGATTCAGCACGTGTATGGGGCACTCTGTTGGGCCGCATGGAGACAACACATATCATGTGTGACTCACCGTCCAAACATCTGGACGGTGAAGATCACGTCATATACATCATGTAGCACCCACGTGGCACCCATGCTCGGACAGCATGGAGGAAACTCATACGTGAGGGAGCTGCCCATCATAATATATATATTATATTATATAATACTTCTCAAACAGGTGGGTCCCACGTGGGCCTACCATATATATATAATAATCATATATTAGTATATATAAATGAAAAGTGTCCAGCGTCCAAGGTCTGGACGCTGGATGGATGATGTAGGTGTAAGCGTGTGCATCATGGGTGGGTCCACACGTGTGGGACCCACCGTAATATAATATTATAATATATGCTATACTATATTATATATATATATGTTATACATCATGAAGTGTTCCAGCGCACGTCCAACGTCCAGAGATGGACGGACGGCCTGGATTTAGAGCCGCTGCATCAGGGATCCACCATCCTCAGTAGATGGACGGTGAGGTTATAGAATACGTGAATCAAGGTGGACCCCACTCAGCACGTGTGGGTGGGTCCACGACCCTGAGAAAAATGGCCGGACCTTAGATATAATACATACCCCTTGGTCAGACCCTTAAAACTTGCTGACGTTTAATACAGCAGTTGCACAGCTGCGTAGGACCCACTGTCACTCGCTGGATGGGGCGGGTACACCACATACATCAAAGGTGGGTCCACGTGGTGGCCCACCAAAGCTTTGGATCAACCTATATTTGTGTTTTTCCTTCATCAAGGCCTGTCCAAACGGACAGGCAGCAAGGTGGCCCCACAAGTGGACTGTGGTGTGGTCCATTAAATGGACAGCATGGATAAGATATATAAATCATTAGGTGGGCCATCAACAATGAAGGAGAGATAGAGAGAGAGACATGAGAGAGACGAGATGGAGGGACCCTGCCACTATGGGACCCTCCCAATATAATACATACATCAAGATGGGTCCCACCATTTGTGGGCCCTCAAATCACAAAATCAAATCATAAAAATCACCCACCTTTGATCGCCTTTTCCTTCTTCCTCCTATAGCCTCTACAGCTCCAATGGAACGATCCCAACGGTCGAGGTGAACTTTGGATGGTGGGGATGGGAGGTAGGAAGGTGGGCCACACATGGTTTCTCTCTTAGGGAGCTTGGACGTCCATGGCTAGCAATGGGAATGAAGGAGAAGAGAGAGAGAGAGAGAGAGGTTGTAAGAAGAGAGAGAGGGATGGGATGGAGTGATGGATGGGAGAGTGATGGATGTGTAAGAGCTTTGTTGACTTTTTAGGAAATTTGTGTAAGAAGGGTATGGGTTGTGTAAGGGTTTGTTGACTTATGGGGTTGCTTGGGGATGAGTGTGAGGTGATGTGTACTTGACCCTTGATGGGATTGAGGTGACATGTTGTACAAATTCTCTTGGGTTTTGCAACGCGCGGTGTTTTCCTCGAATTGAACGCGGGCCCACATCTCCTGGTCTGGGTATCGTCTCGGCGCGCGAGACGCGGTGTCGAAACCGCGGCGATGGCGCGGTCGCACTGGTACAAGTTTTGGGTCGATCCGACTCTTGAATACGGAATACGATTCGGGGTCGCACGCAACTGCCGATGAAAGATCGCGGGTTACCGAAATTCGACTGGGAGACCGCGGAAGCCTACGAAACGGTACAGGCTAGGATACGGGTTTTACATAAAGCTAGCCCACAATATCAACACAAAGATGGGCCTTAAGGGGCACTCATTAAGCCCAAAATGTCTAAGGAAAGAAGGCAAAGAATGGGTGCAACACTCCCTTAAGTCTGGTGGGCCACAACAGCTTCAAAACAATCAACTATGCAATAGACTTGGGCCCCTTGCTGGAATTCCAGCCCACCCACTTCCTGGGCCTACTGGAGTCCGGAAATTTATTAATCTAGATGGGTTACTGACCTATGATGACCCACACATATCACAGTGGGCCCCACCAGATGAACGGAGTGAATACAACACATAACAAGGTGGGTCTGCTGCTAGACTGTAAGTCCAGCAACACCCAGAAAGTTCTGGACGTGCTAGGTGGGCCTGGGTGTCCCAAGATGGCCTGGACGGATGGCCCTATACAAACCTTAAGGTGGGCCCCACTTGTGGACATCCCTCAAGGGGATGAACCACATCTAGGGGGGCACGTGTGGGAGGATGGCCTAAAAAAACACATACATCAAGGTAGGCCACACACGTGGGGCGGCCAGCCCATCCTTGGGCGTCCCAAGGGTGGGACGGCTGGCCCATTACAACACCAAGGTGGGCCCCAGAAACTCCCAAAATTTGACGATCCAAGTGGCCCACATGCAGCTAAGATGGGCCCCTACAAGGTGGGCCACAAAATGGTAGAGGGGAAGGCCATAAATAGAGGTGGGCATCGAGCTGAGTCGAGTCGAGGTGGGCCAAGCTTGGCTTGGCTTGTCCATGATGTACTCGAGTTCGACTTCGAGCTCAAACTTGGCCTCGAGCTTAACATTGAAGCTTGGCTTGTTTGCCAAAGCTATCGAGTCGAGTTCGAGTTGAGCTAGTGGTTCGAGTCGAGTCGAGTTTACCTCGAGTCGAGCTCGAGCTTGTTGGGTGAGAGAGTAATGGATTTTATTCTTGATCTTCCTCCATTGATGAAAAATTCAAAAATCTTAAGAGAATCAAAGCAAAACCTGATGAAAAAACCAAACAAAGCTTCGAATCGGATGAGGAAACTTGTAAGAATCGATCTGTTCTTGATCTTCTTCCACCAGCAGAAATCCAAGTATTAGAAAAGAAACAGAGTAGAACACAGATCAGAAATCCAAGTAAAGAGTTCTAGCCAATCAAATCATTGGATTTCCTTGAAGTTCTAACAAATCCGAGAAGAACCCATCTCGAATTTCTTGAATTTCTCGCCTAAGAAGTAGATCTCAAGAGATTAAAACCATACTATTGTGGACCTGAAATGAAAACTGGTGGTGGTGGTCGGGGCGGGCGTGCGGCTGGCAGTGGGCAGAGAAAGAGAAGAAAGGGAAAGGGAAGGGGGTGCGTGCGGTCGGGTAGAGACTCTAGGGTTTGTTTTTTATTTTATTTTTTATTTTTAAGTTTAAACTTAAAACTTATATTAATATAATATATATATATATATATATATATATAATATAGTAATATATAATATATTTATTAATCGAGCCGAGTCGAGCTCGAGTTCGAGCTTCGAGTCGAGTCGAGTTGAAATGCCCCTTGGTCGAACTTGGCTTGAACTTAACTCGAGCTTCAAATATTTAGCTTGACTCAACTCGAATCGGCCATTCAAGCCGAGTCAATCCGAGCTGACTCGAGCCGAGTGAAGCGAGCTTTTCGAGCTAGCTTGACTCATGAACAGCCCTAGCCATAAACATTTTTAATTAAATTTTTATACAAGTGGACAGCAAGGTCCAGAAATAATTCCTAATGAAACAATGTTGCTGCCCCTGACTTGTGCACCCCATTTGAGTGGGCCCAGGTCTGCCAAAATTTGGGAAAATATAGGGCCAACATCCCTGTACAAGTATACAATAAAGTGGGGTCCACAAAGGTGGCCCACTGTTTCAGAAACAAGCTACTATTTATGTTCTTACAACATGCAGAGTGGCTGGACAGTCCAGAAAATCTGGACTGACTAACCTTCTTAGCCCACCTTTTTGGGTGATCGATCAAGGGCGAATGGAGGTGGGATTCAACACACATCAAGGTGGGGTCCACACCTCCAAAAATCATCTATCAATGGGGGTGAAACATCCCTCTTATCAGTCCATAATCCTGACCCAAAAACCATCCAGCAACTGTCCAGAAAATTTCTGGACAGCAACATATATATGAAATGAACTAAGCATGGGAACCAAAATAAGGGGAATTGCTCCATGAAATCAGTGTTGTGGTTCACCTCAGTGAGCCCCACCTCAGGGTGCCAACGTCCAAGGAATGGATAGCCATGGGCTTCCACCTTGATTGGACGGTCTGAATATTCCAGGTCCCGCAAGTGGGCCACACACAACAAAAATGAAAAATAGAACAGGGGGAAAATGAAAGTCCGGCCACAAGAGAGGATCTCCGCCACTATTGAGGCCCTCCCTTCATCACAACACATTCATGTCATCTATTAGATCATATACAATCTAGATCTACCACATGCATGGAGTTAGGAATCAATCAAATGGTGGGAATGCCTTTCCCACCTAAATCTATGGTCTAGATGACCCCTAAAGGACATACATTAAAGGAAAAATGTCATGATGGGGTCCAAGGAGAATGGTCCCATCCATGGAACTTGCATGCAAAGGAATGGACCATTGGCTTCGATCATGGAGACATGGGGTACCTCCATTATCACTTGATGGACCCCACAAGTTCCTAAGGATGAGATGAAGGAGAATCTGCTACAAGAAAATCAGAAAATCATAAGCTAAGTGCACCCACCTTAATGGATCTTCAAGATTCTTGTAGCATTTGACTCCTTAGGCTCCAAGGATCATGGATGTAGGGTTAAGATTGAAAGTGGAGGGTTAGATGAGGAGGGAGATGAAGGAGAAGGTGCTGAAATTTCTACCTAGGTGAGACGTTTTTGGGTGTTCTAGCAAGGAGAAGGAGAGAAAATGAAAGGAAAAGAGAGAAGGGAGAGAAATGTAGCAAGAAGGAAATGATGAGTTTCCTAGGAAAGAGAAGGCATGCTTGCCTTAGCAAGAGAAACTCATGATGAGTTTGGGAGGAGAACCAATGTGTTAGGGTCTAGGAGCTAAAGCCTAGGCTAGCTATAGGGGCTAGGATTTCTAGGTGATGATGTCATGGATTGCATGGAAATTGTACATGGAAAATCGTGAAAGCCCGGTGGTCCCATCAAAATGTGATCAACGGTCCAAAAAGAGCGCGGCCTACATCTTTTGATGTACACATCGGATCTACGCATGAGACACGACACGTTCGAACCAAGGCAATGATGCGGTCGTAATGGCATGGGTGTTGTATCAATCCAAGTCGGGTCTACGTGACCGAACTCAAGGATGACCGAAACACTACCCGAGGTCGCGGGTCACCGAAATTTGATTGGTACGACCGCGGGACCAAAATGATAGAGATGCATACTCATACACACACATGCACACATGCGAACTCGGGTCGGGTCTCACAATCCTCCCACTAACAAAGAATTTTGTCCTCAAAATTGACAAAACTAGAACAATAAAATGCATAACATCATATATATATATATATATATATATATATATATATATATCTCAATCATCAATCACAAGAGAAGGCAACATAAGCAATCAATCATCGAATAAATGGGGATAACTCTCTCTATTCTCGGCCTCGCGTTCCCAAGACACCTCAGCCTCCGAATGATGACCTCATTGCACCTTCACCAAGGGAATGACCTTGGTCCTGAGGACCTGCTCCTTCCGATCAAGAATACGAATCGGCTTCTCAATGTTAGAAGCATCCTCACGGACCTCAAGTGGCTGCCAATCAATCACAGGAATAGTGTCCAACCCACGCTTCCGCAACATAGAAACATAGAACATGTCGTGGATCACGGACAACTCAGGAGGTAAGGTAAGCCTATAGGCGACAACGCCCAAGCGCTCGGTACTCTCAAAAGGTCCAATAAATCTCGGGACGAGCTTGCCCTTCACAACTCGAGCTGACGGCCAGCAATTGAGCCGCATACGGTGAGATCTGTATCCGCGCTGACGGGTGATGAGCCCTTTGCGATGCCTTCACTACGTTTCTCAAACCCTAACATCGTATGAGAATAACTAGGATTGACGACCCTAGAATGGATCATGTTTGGGAATGATACAAGGGAGGTACCTTAGTTTCCCAATACTGCTGTTTGAAATGGACTAATAAAAACTTGGTAATCATGAGCATCATCGCACCGCATGTGCTTTGTAGATGTGGCGCACTGAGGGAGTAAGCATTCGCGAACGTAAATGATGTCGCTTGAGGGTGGTTTGGCAAGGCATACAGCATCATGTCATTTCATTCTTGCATTTAATAAGAGTAGTTAGAATTGTTTGATTTGTACTGCTTTATCATTACTGCTTGATTGATTTGATAACATGTTAACTTATGCTTTACTGTTCCACTGAGTTGATCACTCACTCCCACGTTACGGGACGGTGTTGTACACACCAACCAGATTTGTTGAGTTTCAGGTGGTGGCGATGCTTGTGAAGCAGAGCCGGACTACTTCTATGATGATAGGAGGAGTTCTCCTATCTGTATCTCTCTGACAGGTCAATGAAGACCTAATATTGTATTGACGGGGCTATGGTACATGGGATGGGGAGCATTACACTTCCTCACATTTGGTATATTCTAGAACTGCACTTGTATTTATTTAACCTGGTAATGTTATCACACTCTGGAGACTCATCATAATTTATATATTTTATCTATCTATCACAGTCTTCCGCTTGCAAATTTAACTGTCTCTGGAGTATGATATCCTGTTTTGGCTTAATCTCACTCATGTTCAATGCACAAATTCAATCAACATCCAATCATCATTCATTTTGTTGCATAAGTGATGTTCTGGAACTCGGGAGTTGAGTTTATGTTCGACCCCCGATTTTCAGGGCGTTACAGAAGTAGATCTCAAGAGATTAAAACCATACTATTGTGGACCTGAAATGAAAACTGGTGGTGGTGGTCGGGGCGGGCGTGCGGCTGGCAGTGGGCAAGAAAGAGAAGAAAGGGAAGGGAAGGGGGTGCGTGCTGTCGGGTAGAGACTCTAGGGTTTGTTTTTTATTTTATTTTTTATTTTTAAGTTTAAACTTAAAACTTATATTAATATAATATATATATATAATATAGTAATATATAATATATTTATTAATCGAGCCGAGTCGAGCTCGAGTTCGAGCTTCGAGTCGAGTCGAGTTGAAATGCCCCTTGGTCGAACTTGGCTTGAACTTAACTCGAGCTTCAAATATTTAGCTTGACTCAACTCGAATCGGCCATTCAAGCCGAGTCAATCCGAGCTGACTCGAGCCGAGTGAAGCGAGCTTTTCGAGCTAGCTTGACTCTGAACAGCCCTAGCCATAAACATTTTTAATTAAATTTTTATACAAGTGGACAGCAAGGTCCAGAAATAATTCCTAATGAAACATGTTGCTGCCCCTGACTTGTGCACCCCATTTGAGTGGCCCAGGTCTGCCAAATTTGGGAAAATATAGGGCCAACATCCCTGTACAAGTATACAACAAAGTGGGGTCCACAAAGGTGGCCCACTGTTTCAAAAACAAGCTACTATTTATGTTTTTTACACATGCAGAGTGGCTGGACAGTCCAGAAAATCTGGACTGACTAACCTTCTTAGCCCACCTTTTTGGGTGATCGATCAAGGCGAATGGAGGTGGGATTCAACACACATCAAGGTGGGGTCCACACTCCAAAAATCATCTATCAATGGGGGTGAAACATCCCTCTTATCAGTCCATAATCCTGACCCAAAAACCATCCAGCAACTGTCCAGAAAATTTCTGGACAGCAACATATATATGAAATGAACTAAGCATGGGAACCAAAATAAGGGGAATTGCTCCATGAAATCAGTGTTGTGGTTCACCTCAGTGAGCCCACCTCAGGGTGCCAACGTCCAAGGAATGGATAGCCATGGGCTTCCACCTTGATTGGACGGTCTGAATATTCCAGGTCCCGCAAGTGGGCCACACACAACAAAAATGAAAAAATAGAACAGGGAAAAATGAAAGTCCGGCCACAAGAGAGGATCTCCGCCACTATTGAGGCCCTCCCTTCATCACAACACATTCATGTCATCTATTAGATCATATACAATCTAGATCTACCACATGCATGGAGTTAGGAATCAATCAAATGGTGGGAATGCCTTTCCCACCTAAATCTATGGTCTAGATGACCCCTAAAGGACATACATTAAAGGAAAAATGTCATGATGGGGTCCAAGGAGAATGGTCCCATCCATGGAACTTGCATGCAAAGGAATGGACCATTGGCTTCGATCATAGAGACATGGGGTACCTCCATTATCACTTGATGGACCCCACAAGTTCCTAAGGATGAGATGAAGGAGAATCTGCTACAAGAAAATCAGAAAATCTAAGCTAAGTGCACCCACCTTAATGGATCTTCAAGATTCTTGTAGCATTTGACTCCTTAGGCTCCAAGGATCATGGATGTAGGGTTAAGATTGAAAGTGGAGGGTTAGATGAGGAGGGAGATGAAGGAGAAGGTGCTGAAATTTCTACCTAGGTGAGACGTTTTGGGGTGTTCTAGCAAGGAGAAGGAAGAGAAGAAAGGAAAAGAGAGAAGGGAGAAAATGTAGCAAGAAGGAAATGATGAGTTTCCTAGGAACGAGAAGGCATGCTTGCCTTAGCAAGAGAAACTCATGATGAGTTTGGGAGGAGAAACCAATGTGTTAGGGGTCTAGGAGCTAAAGCCTAGGCTAGCTATAGGGGCTAGGATTTCTAGGTGATGATGTCATGGATTGCATGGGAAATTGTACATGAAAAATCGTGAAAGCCCGGTGGGTCCCATCAAAATGCGATCAACGGTCCAAAAAGAGCGCGGCCTACATCTTTTGATGTACACATCGGATCTACGCATGAGACATGACGTTCGAACCGAGGCAATGATGCGGTCGTAATGGCATGGGTGTTGTATCAATCCAAGTCGGGTCTACGTGACCGAACTCAAGGATGACCGCAAACACTACCCGAGGTCGCGAGTCATCGAAATTTGATCGGTACGACCGCGGGACTAAAATGATAGAGATGCATACTCATACACACACATGCACACATGCGAACTCGGGTCGGGTCTCACAATCCTCCCCACTAACAAAGAAATTTTGTCCTCAAAATTGACAAAACTAGAACAATAAAATGTATAACATCATATATATATATATATATATATATATATATCTCAATCATCAATCACAAGAGAAGGCAACATAAGCAATCAATCATCGAATAAATGGGGATAACTCTCTCTATTCTCGGCCTCGCGTTCCAAGACACCTCAGCCTCCGAATGATGACCTCATTGCACCTTCACCAAGGGAATGACCTTGGTCCTGAGGACCTGCTCCTTCCGATCAAGAATACGAATCGGCTTCTCAATGTTAGAAGCATCCTCACGGACCTCAAGTGGCTGCCAATCAATCACAGGAATAGTGTCCAACCCACGCTTCCGCAACATAGAAACATAGAACATGTCGTGGATCACGGACAACTCAGGAGGTAAGGTAAGCCTATAGGCGACAACGCCCAAGCGCTCGGTAATCTCAAAAGGTCCAATAAATCTCGGGACGAGCTTGCCCTTCACACCAAAGTGAACCACGCCCTTCATAGGCGAGACCTTAACATATACCATGTCCCCGACTGCGAACTCGAGGGGTCGACGCCGACGATCAACAAAACCCTTTTGTCGGCACTGAGCTATGTGCGAGGACAGTCACGTTCTATATTCAATGCTTGCCAGTATTCCAGTTTGTCGCCAAGCCTAGAGGAGAGCCGTTAACTAGTTTCATGGCTTCTATCATCGAGGATTCTGTGGCAGAGAGTATTGAGCAGTAGCCAGTTGTTTGCGAGTACCCGAATGTGTTCCAGGGGATCCCTGGTTTGCCACCGCGTCGAGAGGTGGAGTTTCAAATAGATTTGGGGCCCGGTACTGCGCTTATCTCGAAGGCCCCCTACCGGATGGCACCTTTGGAGTTGAGGGAACTGCAGGAGCAGTTGGATGGGCTCCGAGAGTAAGGTTTCATTCGTCCCAACAGTTCGCCTTGGGGAACCCCAGTATTGTTTGTGAAGAAGAAGGATGGCTCATTGCGGCTCTATGTGGACTATCGCGAGCTCAACAAAGTCACCATCAAGAACCGATACCAGCTTCCCCGTATTGATGATCTGTTCGATCAGTTGCAGGGTGCACAGTATATTTCCAAGATAGACTTGCGCTCCGGTTACCATAAGATTCGGGTCCGAGAGGAGGACATTCCGAACACGGCTTTTCGGACACGCTATGGTCACTTCGAATTCCTGGTCATGTCGTTCGGACTGACCAATGTGTCCATCGTATTCATGCAACTGATGAACGAGGTCTTCCGACCTTTCCTCGATCAGTTCGTGGTGGTATTCATTTTGCCTTATAGCTCCACTGAGTTGATCACTCACTCCCACTCTAGGACTGTGTTTTAAAATACCAACCAGACTTTGTTATAGTTGTATGCGACGACGAGGCTTACGAGACGGAGCCTGTCTTTTACAATGATGAGGACGAATTCTCCTACCTGTAATTCTCTAGCGGGTCTATGTAGACCTGAAGTTGTGTCACCGGGGCTACAGGGGCATGGATTAGATGACATTACACTTTACCATTTTGTAAATTTTGAAGTTATACATGTAATTATTTAACCTAGTAACACGTTCATACTCTGGGGACTTACAACCACTTGTATGCTTTATATATCTATCACAGTCTTCCGCTTACTTAATTTAATCATCTGTGGAGTATGATATGTTGATTTGGTATAATCTCACTCATGTTTAATGCACTAATACAGACAACATTTAATCATTATTATCTATCTTGCATTGGTGATGCGTTGGAACTCGGGAGTTGAGCTTCTGCTCAACCCACGATTTTCAGGGCATTACATTACGCTTCAGAGGCTGATTGTGTGTCCTGTACATGCCAAAGTTGCATCGTGATCTGATGACTGAGGCACACCGATCGAGACTCACTATTCACCCAGGCTCCACGAAGATGTATCATGATATGAGGAGGCAGTATTTTTGACAGGAGATGAAGCGCTAGATTGCTAGTTTTGTGGTCGAGTGTGACACATGACAACGTGTCAAGGCTGATCATCAGAGATCCCCTGGTCCCTTGCAGCCGTTGAGCGTTTCAGAGTGGAAGTGGGAGCACGTATTAATGGACTTCATCGCAGGGTTGATGAGGACTCAGTGCGGTCACAATACCATCTGGGTTATCGTCAATCGTTAGACGAAGTCGGCTCATTTCATTCAAGTGCGTGCTTCCTAGTCTATGGACCGGCTCGTAAAGGTGTTCATTGAGGAGATAGTGAGACTGCACGGTGTCCTAGTTTCGATCGTTTTAGACCGAGACTCAAGATTTACGTCTCAGTTTTGGAGGAGTTTCCAGCAAGCGCTAAGGGTCACTTTGCGTCTCCGCACCGTTTATCATCCGTAGACAAATGGGCAGACCGAAAGGGTCAACCAGATACTTGAGGATATGCTCAGATCTTGTGTGATCAACTTTGTGGGCAGTTGAGATGATCATATGCGCCTCGCCGAGTTTGCGTACAACAACAGCTATCAGGCAACTATCGGCATGGCTCCTTTTGAAGCACTTTATAGCAGACCGTGTAGATCTCCTAGTTGTTGGGCCATGGTAGGAGAACGTTGTCTCTTAGGTCGTGAGCTTGTGCTGTAGACGTTGGATGCTATTGATGTTATCAGGCAGAGGATGAGCATGACTCAGAGCTGGCAGAAGAGTTTTGTTGATTGTCGGCGTCGACCCCTTGAGTTCGGAGTCGGGGACATGGTATATCTCAAGGTCTCGCTTATGAAGGGCGTGGTTCGCTTTGGTGTGAAGGGTAAGCTCGCCCCGAGATTTATTAGACCTTTTGAGATTACCGAGCGCTTGGGCGCTGTGGTATATAGGCTTGCCTTATCTCCTAAGTTATCCGCAATCCATGACATGTTCCATCTTTCTATGTTGCGGAAGTGTGGATTAGACACTATTCATGTGATTGATTGGCAGCCACTTGAGGTCCGTGAGGATGCTTCCTACATTGAGCAGTCGATTCGTATTCTTGATTGGAAGGAGCAGGTCCTTAGGACCCCTTGGTGAAGGTGCAATGGGGTCATCATTCGGAGGTCGAAGTGTCTTGGGAACACGAGGCCGACATTAGAGACCGTTCTCCCCATTTATTCGATGATTGATTGCTTGTGTTGCCTTCTCTTGTGATTGATGATTGAGATATATATATATACACGATGTTATGGATTTTATTATCCTGGTTTTGTCAATTTCGAGGATGAAATTTCTTTGTTGGTGGGGAGGATTGTGAGACCTGACCCGAATTCGTATGTGTGCATGTGTGTGTGTGAGTATGTATCTCGTTCATTTTGGTCCCGCAGTCCTACCGATCAAATTCCGGCGACCCGCGACCCTCGGGTAGTGTTTGCGGTCATCCTTGAGTTTGGTCACGTAGACCTGATTCGGATTGATTCAAGACCCATGCCATTGCGACCGCATCGTCACCGCGGTTCCAACGCTGCGTCTTGTGCATAAATTCGATGTGTACATCAAAAGATGTAGGTCGCACTCTTTTTGAACCGTTGATCGCATTTTGATGGGACCCACCAGGCTTGCATTATTTTTCATGTACAATTTCCCATGCAATCCATGACATCATCACCTAGAAAACCTTGCCCCTATACCTAGCCTAGGCTCTAGCTCCTAGAACCCTAGCACATTGGTTTCTCCTCCCAAACTCATCATGAGTTTTTCTTGCCAAGGCAAGCATGCCTTCCTGTAAGTGTTATGGTCTCATGCTCCTTTGGTTGTCAAATTTTGTTGTGTCAAAACATCTATCTGTGTCTTGTGTTTGTATGGTGATTTATATGTATTCAAGACACTGCATAAACACTACATGACATTGGGTGTCCTTAAGAAATACAAAGTGTACTTCATCATCCTATCAATGTTTAAAGCTACAATGCTGAAGTTCAAGTCTCAAGAAACAACTTCAAGACTCAAGAAATGACTTCAAGACTCAAAAGCAACGATGAAGTAGTTTTCACGCTGATGAAGATCTCAAGATTAAAGCTACAACAAGTTCAAGATCTCAAGCTTGATATGGTTCAAATATCTACATTCGTTGAATGGTTGAAGTTCAATGTCCATACGAAATGTTTCAGGTTTGACTGACCTTAGGTTGACCTTATAAGTAGGTCACTTTGGATACATAAATCAAATGTTTATTTTACATAAGTTTGGTCTATTCTACGACCAGTCCTAGCTCCTGTTCGACCAGTCCTAGCATTGGTTCGACTGGTCCAAGAAATTCCACGACCAGTCTTAAGTTGTTGAAGATTTTCGGAAATTTTTGGTACACCTACGACCAGTCCTGGAGGTCCTTCGACCGGTCGTAGGAGTGTCTTCGACTCTTCTCGACCAGTCGTAGGGCTACGACTCAAAGTCCAGCAAGCTAATCTATGGTCCTACGACCAGTCGTAGAGAGATACGACCAGTCGTAGGTGACCCACGACCAGTCGTAGGCTTCCCACGACCAGTCGTGGAACGACTTTCAAAGATCGCGCTCAATATTTCAAATATCCGTTAGAGCTATGACCAGTCGAAGGTTTCTAAGACTAAGACCAGTCGTAGACGCAATTTTTGTTTCTATAAATTGAACACGAAATTCAGAGTTTTGAGAATTCAACTCGATTCAATTCAAGAAACTTCAAGTGATCACTCTGAGATAAGTCTGTGTTTATTTTAAGCGACGTTGTGCTTATTTAATATTCTTTTTTGCTAGCTTATTTAATTTGATTTTGTTTCTGTATTTCCAATCTTATTTGAAAAGAGGAATTACCTTATTCCTTCTTCTTGGAATCAAAATCAAATATAGCTACGCCCAACTAGTTAAAATCTAAAATCTATTAGAATTTAGAACCATATTAAAGTGAGTATTGGAAATTGAACTTTGACTTTCAATCATCTACTCCGATTGGTTCTACCGGGCTGCTACGAAAAGGAGAAATCCAGGTATTTTACAATTCTGTAAAATTTCATTCCTTTTGGTTTTGTTTGAGGTTAAGCCAGAAAAATCTCATTGTATTGGTTATCTGAGGAGAGCTAGAAAACTCAGAAAAGAGGGGTTTTTGAATTGTGTAAGCCCGAGTGAAAAAGACACAATTGTAAAGGTTTTAAGAGAACCTGTGAAAACCTATTTGATAGTGAACGCTAATATCCCCTGTGTGAGGATATTAGGAGTGGAGTAGCATTCTGTGTGGCTGTTGAAAGACAGTTGGTGTACACACAGGCGAACCACTATAACTCTTTGTCTTGTGGATTGAATGCTTGCTTAATTTTCATATCTTTTATCATTCAATTGTGTGGAATGTACAAGTGGATGTGAATGTTGTAACTATTTACATTTCAAGCAAGTGTGGGGATTGTTGTAATAATTTAGATCTATATTTCTGCATTTAATTTCAATTCCTTGCTATTCATTTATTTCTATTAAAATTGAGTCCTTGATCCAAAAGATGTTCTAGAAATAAGGTTGTCCTACTATAAGCCCTTGTTTATTATTGTGTAAGGTTGTCCTTAGAACTGAATTTGTATCAATCTCTCAATACTTATTTATCAAGGTGATTTGATTTCAGCATTGTGAATTGATTTATAATTGTAAGGCTATTGGTTTATTTTAGTTCCGCTAATTTTATTTTAATTTGGCATAGTCCTATTCACCCCCCCTCTAGGACATATAGCTTGGCCTTTTCACTTCCCTTTCCTAGGAAACTCATCATTTCCCTCTTGCTACATTTCTCTCCCTTCTCTCTTTTCATTCTATTTTCTCTCCTTCTCCTTGCTAGAACACCCAAAAACGTCCCACCTTGGTAGAAATTTCAGCACCTTCTCCTTCATCTCCCTCCTCATCTAACCTTCTACTTTCAAGCTTAACCCTACATCCATGATCATTGGAGCCTAAGGAGTCTAAGGATATAAGAATCTTGAAGATCCATTAAGATGTGTGCACTTAGCTTAAGATTTTTTGATTTTCTTGTGGTAGATTCTCCTTCATCTCATCCTTAGGAACTTGTGGCGCTCATCAAGTGATGATAGAGGTACCTCATGTCTCCATGATCGAGGCTATTGGTCCATTCCTTTGCATGCAAGTTCCATGGATGAGTCCTTTCTCTATGGACCCCATCATGACATTTTTTCTTTGATGCATATCCTTCAGGGGTCATCTAGACCATAGATTTAGGTGGGAAAAGCATTCCCACCATTTGATTGATTCCTAACTCCATGCATGTGGTAGATCTAGATTGTATATGATCTAATGGATGGCATAAATGTGTTGTGATGAAGGGAGGGCCTCAATAGTGGCGGAGATTCTCTCTTGTGGCCGGACTTTCATTTTTCCATTATTCTATCTTTCATTTTTTTTGTGTGTGGCCCACTTGGGGGCCCTGGAATATCCGGACTGTCCAAGCAAGGTGAACGCCCATGGCTGTCCATTCATTGGACGTTGGCACCCTAATTGCTCCATATCGGATGCATGTAATGGGTTTTATGAAGGGGAATTGGTCTGGATGTTTGTGGGGCCCACTGAGGTGGACCACAACACTGATTTTATGGGGTGATTCCCCTTATTTTGGTTCTCATGCTTAGTTCATTTCATATATATGTTGCTATTTAGAAATTTTCTGGATAGTTGCTGGATGTTTTTTAGGTCAGGATTATAGACTGGTACGAGGGATGTTTCACCCCCATTGATAGATGATTTTTGGATGTGTGGACTCCACCTAGATGTGTGTTGAATCCCACCTCCATCCGCCCTTGATTCATTACCCAAAAAGGTGGGCCAAGAAGGTTGGTCAGTCCAGATTTTCTGGATAGTCCTGCCACTCTGTATGTTGTAAAAACACAAATATCAGCTTGTTTATGAAATGGTAGGCCACCTTTGTGGACCCCACCTTGTTATATACTTGTATAGGGTTGTTGGCCCTATATTTTCCCAAAATTTGGCAGACCTGGGCCCACTCTAATAGGGTGTACAAGTCAGGGGCAGCAGCATTGTTTCAGCACGAATTATTCTGGACCTTGTTGTCCACTTGTATAAAAATTTACTTAAAAATGTTTATGGCCTTCCCCTCTACCATTTTGTGGCCCACCTTGTAGGGGCCCATCTTAGGTGCATTTGGGCCACTTGGATCGTCAAATTTTGGGAGTTTCTGGGGCCCACCTTGGTGTTGTAATGGGCCAGCCGTCCCACCCTTGGGACGCCCAAGGATGGGGTGGCCGCCCCACGTGTGTGGCCCACCTTGATGTATGTGTTTTTTAGGCCATCCTCCCTCATGTGCTCCCCCCCCCCCCCCTCTCTTGGATGTGGTCCATCCCCTTGAGGGACGTCCACAAGTGGGGCCCACCTTGAGGTTCATATAGGGCCAGCCGTCTAGGCCCTCTTGGGACGTTCAGAACTTTCTGGGTGCTACTGGACTTACAGTCCAGCAGCAGACCCACCTTGTTATATGTGTTGTATTCACTCTGTTCATCTGGTGGGGCCCACTGTGATATGTGTGGGTCACCATGGGTCAGTAACCCATCTAGATTAATAAATTTCTAGACTCCAACAGGCCCAGGACGTGGGTGGGCTGGAATTCCAACAAGGGTCCCAAATCTGCTACATAGTTGATTGTTTTGAAGCTGTTGTGGCCCACCAGACTTAAGGGAGTGTTGCACCCATTCTTTGCCTATTTCCTTAGACATTTTGGGCTTAATAAGTGCCCTTTGAGGCCCATCTTTGTGGTGATATTGTGGGTTAGCTTTTACCATATTTTCTTTTAGATAGTTTAATAGGCCCAAATGGGCTGGAAATCTCTTCCTTGAGCCCAAGTTTGTGCAAGGGCTGACCTTATTGATTTATGGGTCCAATGGGCTGTCCATAAGCTGATCATTTGTATTAATGATCCTTGATGCCCACATGAAGTGTTTAATTATGGGCTGACCAGCAAGGCCCACATTGATGCATATTGTGGAGGGCCTTGCTAAGTCTTTAGGCTGATGTGGTAAGGTCCACACTATCGGTTTAGGCCTTGCCCATATGTATTCTTGAGTTTATGGGCTGCCCTCTAAGTCCACCATAATGCATGAATTCGATGGCTTTTGTTTTTGGGCCATAGTTTGCCCCTTGGGGCCGATGATGTTGTGAGATGGTTTTGGGCCATTTTGTTAGGGCCCATTATGTGATATGATATATATGGATGCTCTTTTTTTTGGTGTTGGTAATTAGGCCTTGCGGACTAAGTCCCTTTAGATAGGCCCATTGATTTTGGGTCTATCCTCTCCTATCTATTGTGATGGGCTTAAGGGCAATAATATGCAAGAAGTTGGGCCCCTGGTTGCCCACTAGATTGACCCTGTACTTAGGCTAAAAAGTGAGGCCCAACTCACTTGTGTTAAATGTGAAATTTGCCCATGTAAATGAATTATTGGGCTGCCCATGAAGCCCACCACAATATATGGATTTATGACCATTATGTCTGCGCCCAAACCTTACTTGAGGGCCACTATATGGCCTATGAGTGGGGCTTGGTGCATGGCCCATTAGGTCATGCATTGCTTGGGCCTTAGACCTTAATTATATGTGTAACGGGCTACCTTTTTGGGACCTAGTTGAGGTTGGATGTCCTCCTTGGCAGCCCCAAGGTAGGCCCATAAGGGCCCTTATAGGTGGTTGAAGGACCACTTTGGACCATGTTAAGCCCGTTTCCACCTTGAGGTTTTAGGACTCCCCTAGCTTGTAGGTCATTCCAAATTATTGAGCCTCCACTAAGAGAACTTCATTACTCCTTAGAGTACCTGTCTATATATATCTTGTCATTGTCCCTCCTTGGGAAGGAGGAATACATATTCTACAGGTAACGGACTTACGTCGTTGTGACCCATAGGCATCATTTACGTGAATTGATTGCATTGTACGATGGTCATTGAGGGATGGAGTTTCTCCCCTTGTGCACAATGAGTGCCTGAAGCCTGTGCATGATCTATATGTGTGACTCATGCATTGACATCGCATTTCATAATAATACCGCCCTTGCTTTATCAGGGTCTTGCCTCACAGGGATATTCGTGGATGACTAGATGTGTGGACACCGGAAATATTACTTGAGCATACCGGGTGCATAGGATGCCCATGGGTGAAATCTTCAAAACTTCCATGGTACTAAGGATCTTCCCCAAAGCCGTGACCGAGTGCAAACTATGAGCGCATGAGGGCCTTATACCGCTAGGCCACGACTCCTACTGTCATGTAGTTGGTTGGGTAGAGGTGCGGACGTACCTGCCTGGTGTGGGGAGGCATTGATAGGCTGAGTCTGAGCAGCTCGTAAATGGGTCCGCTGTCGTTGATCCCTGTTGGTGATTGGTTGTCCACAGGCGGGTAGTGAGGTCTCTTATGCTCGTTTGACTGTACGGGGTCTATAAAACGGCAATCATCCAGCAGTGTAATGGACCCCGGTGATTTTCTTATGATTGGAAATGTATTTGACATGTGGTGTGGATATGATCACTGGTATTACATGTATCGTATTAACATTGGCTGTATTAGCCCCTTCATGCATTGCCTTGGTATGACGCCTAGTACTCATTGCATCGTATTCATGATAAGCCTTAGTAAGGCTAGTGATAACTTCATTGAGCATGATTCTCTTCTTGCACATCCTACTATTCTTCTGTGCACCGTTGTCACACACTTTCACCACCCTCTAAGCTTTTATAAGCTTATGCATGATTGATGCGTGCAGGTGACCCTAGGCAGGTTCCGTAGAGTGGCAGAGCGTGGATTAGAGCTGAGCTTGAGGACCCAGTGTTGCTAACTTTCTCTCCTTTTCTATTATTTTCTGTATGTCCTTTTGAACCTGATGTAAATTTGTAGAAGTTCAAATTCTTAGTGGATTTTGTGATGTGTGCCCTTAGTTATTCTCAGATGTACTTGTTGTGATCTTGGGTATGCTCGTATAGAAAATGATTATACTATTTTAGAAATCCTCCTTCTAAGATCTGAGGATCGGAACCTGCCTCAGGAGCCGAGAATGGGGTACTTTGGAGGCTGTTGCAGTCATAACTAGTCATCAGGTTCCTTGTCAGTCCAGTTACCGAGTCTGGGGCGTGACATGAGTTGGTGTCAAAGAATAGCAAGTAATTTTGGAATAACTCGGGATAACATCGCATGTCTGCTTAGAGCATAGGACAAGTAGTGTCCCGAGACCTTTCCTTTCGCTTCGTATCGAGCCTGTAATTATCCTGATCCCTTGCATCGTCGTTGTTTTATAGACAATGCCACCTAGACGTGGCACCCGAGGTCGTGACACCCGTGGCCGTGGTGCCTATAGTCGTGGTGCCAGTGGATGAGGCGCCCGAGATACCCGTCCTACTCAAGCACATCATGCTCCCGTTGTTAAGGATCTGATTCCTGAGGTCTCGATCCAGCCTGTTCCTTCTGTAGCACCCGCTCCTTTAGTTGCTCCAGCTCCCCCGCCGGTTCCCCCTCCTCAGCCTGCTGTTCCAGTTACAGAGGCTCCCACCCCATCGGTCGCACCCGTACCTCTGCTCGAGGCGAGTGCCGCTCCTGCCTTTCCGAAGTGCCTATAGAACAGAGCATTTCCATCGGCTGATGTAACTTGTTGCCACCGCATTACAGAGCCGTCATCCTGCTACCACCGAGGTTTCTGGGCTGTCTGACTTACCGCGTGCGAGCGCGATATCTCGAGAGTTTCGGCAGCATGATCCCTCGAGGTTTAGCGGGGACCTTGACCCTTCTGCTGTCGGGCATGGCCCAATGAGATTGTGAGGATATTTGACACTATGCAGTGTCCGGCAGATCAGAGAGTTTCCCTCGTGACCTATCTTCTTAAGGGCGAGGCCTGTCATTGGTGGTCATCCGTATCCAGGATAGTCAGGCCTCAGTTTATTTGGACCTGGGAGGAATTTGTGGTCCGTTTTGACCAGAAATTCTTCCCCGAGCACGTACAGATCCAGCGGGCGATCGAGTTTGAGACCCTGGTTCAAGGAGATTTGACGTGCTCGGGGAGATTTGACCGTTTCTTGGCCTTGTCTAGATTTGTTCCTCATCTAACCAACGATGTTTGGAGATGTTCGACCAGGGAGATTTGACCGTACCTTAGTGTGAGAAGATGAGAGCCCATCATTTTGTGACTGGTTTGCATCCCGCCCTTCGCAGCTGTGTGGTAGATGTTCGACTAGGTCGTTCATTGGGCACTGATTTATGAGGAGGACTGGCTTATGACCCAGAGATCGAGAGAGTAGAGTTCCGGTGGAGACTAGAAGAGGAGAGCACCAGCTGGCAGTTCCAGGCAGCACCGTCAGCAGAGATGGAGGGACAGATCAGGGTTTCGGCAGCCTGCAACTCAAATAGTAGCTTCATCATCATCAGCAGCACCGCCAGCCACTTCATCTTCCAGCCCCTTTTCCGGTGTTTTCTTTGGTTGTAGACAGGCCGGGCATTGGAGGCATGAGTGCCCTCTCCCCATACAGCAGCAGAGGCCACTGCAGTTGCCTCCTCCTCGTCCTCTTCATCAGCAGCAGAGAGCACAACCTCCACCCGCCGCTCCTAGGGCTCTCCTCAGCAGCAAAGGCAGCCAGACAAACCTCCTCAGCAGAGGCAGCAACAGTAAAGACAGCAACATCCGTAGCACCAGCAGAGGGGATATCCGTATGTCCAGTCCTTGGGTCGAGTGTGTATTGCAGCCCAGCAGGCACAGACTCCGGATCCACAGTCTTTCGGTTTGCTTCCTCTACCAGCTCAGGGCCGATTTTATCCTGTGCATAAGGTGTCAAGCCAGGACCCGCGGTCATCGATCGGTGGAGTCGTCGAGGGTATTCTTTTCGTTTCTACCTATATTGCTTGTGTTTTATTTGATTCTTGTGCCTTCCATTCTTTTGTGGCCGAGCAGTTTTACCAATCGACCGGTATTCCGTCAGAGCCCGTGTCTGAGGCCTTAGCCGTTTCGACTCTCATGGGGAAGTCCACTGTGTTGACCCGTCGCTGCCCTTCTAGCCCGGTGTTAGTGGGCGAGATGTTCCTTCCTACTGATCTATTCGTGATGACAATGACATGATTTAACGTTATTCTGGGCATGTATTGGTTTGCGGATTATTGTGTTATCTTGGACTATGCCGCGAGGATAGTCACATTCCACATTCCAGGCTTACTAGTATTCTAGTTTATCCCCGAGCCCAGAGGAGAGCCGTTATTTTGTTTCATGGCTTCTGTCATTGAGGATTCTGTGGTAGAGTGTATTGAGTAGCTGTCAGTTGTTAGCGAGTACCCGGATGTGTTCCATGAGATCCCAGGTTTGCCACCACGTTGAGAGGTGGAGTTTCAGATTGATTTGGTGTCCAATACCACGCCTACCAGTACTGCGCCTATCTCGATGGCCCCTTACTGGATGGCACCGTTGGAGTTGAGGGAATTGCAGGAGCAGTTGGATGAGCTCCGGGAGTTAGGTATCATTCATCCCAGCAGTTTGCCTTGGGGAGTCCCGTTATTGTTTGTGAAGAAGAAGGATGGTTCGTTGTGGCTTTGTGTGGACTATCGTGAGCTCAACAGAGTCACCATCAAGAACCGATACCCGCTTCTCCGTATTGATGATCTGTTTGATCAGTTGCAGGGTGCACAGTATTTTTTCAAGATAGACTTGCGCTCCGGTTACCATCAGATTTGGGTCTGAGAGGAGGACATTCCGAAGACGGCTTTTCGGACACGCAATGGTCACTTCGAGTTCCTGGTCATGTCGTTCAGATTGATCAATGCGCCCACCGTTTTCATGCAACTGATGAACGAGATCTTCCGGCCTTTCCTCGATCATTCGTGGTGGTATTCATTGATGATATTCTTATATACTCGACGACCTGAGAGGACCATGTTAAGCACTTGCAGACTATGCTTGAGACCCTCCGTGCCCACCAGTTGTACGCGAAGCTGGAGAAGTGCGAGTTTTGACAGGAGGTGAAGTTCCTCGGTCACGAGGTGACTAGGGAGGGTGTCGCTGTGGACCCCACGAAGGTTGATGTTGTTCGTCAGTGGGGCCAGCCCACGAACGCATTTAAGATCCGTAGCTTCCTTGGTCTGGCGGGATATTATCGATGATTTATCGAGGGTTTCTCCCGTATTGCAGCACCACTGACCCAGTTGACACGGAAGGGCGTCGAGTTCATCTGGAGTGATGCCTGTGAAGAGGTATTTACGAAGTTGAAGGATCGCCTCACGTCCACTCCTGTTCTCACTCTTCCTGATGGGAGTGAGGGTTTTGTTATTTTCACCAATGCCTCTATAGTTGGCTTGGGTGTTGTACTGATGCAGCATGGGAAGCCAGTGGCATAGCCTCGCGCCAACTCAAGGTCCATTAGTTGAACTACCCCACTCATGATTTGGAGCTTGCAGCAGTTGTCTTCGCACTGAAGGTGTGGAGGCATTATCTATATGGGGTCAGGTTCGAGCTCTTCTCGGATCATAACAGCTTGAATTATCTATTTTCGTAGTCCGAGATGAACCTGCTTCAGAGGCGATGGATGGAGTTATTGAAGGACTATGATTTCGACCTTCAGTACCATCCGGGCAAGGCAAATATGGTGGCGGACGCGCTCAGCCATCAGCCACGAAGCCTGGTGGCACAAATGATAGTGCGTGAGTGGCAGATGCTCGAGGATGTTTTAGAGTTTGACTTTGAGTTCAGTCTGCGGTCTTCCATTGTCAGCATTTCAAGCTTGTTGATTCAACCCTCTTTGTGGCTAGGGTGATCGACGATCAGCAGACGGATGAGTTACTTCAGGAGTACCGAGCAGAGGCCGCATCCATGGAGCAGTCAGACTGGCGGATTGCTTCTGATGGTGGATTACACTTCAGAGGCCGATTGTGTGTCCTGTACGTGCCAGAGTTGCATCGCGATCTGATGATCGAGGCACACCGATCGAGACTTACTAGTCACCCGGGCTCCACGAAGATGTATCGTGATATGAGGAGGTAGTATTTTTGGCAGGGGACGAAAGGCCAGATTGCTAGTTTTATGGCTGAGTGTGACACATGCCAGCGTGTCAATGCCAATCATCAGAGACCCCCTGGTCCCTTGCAGCTATTGAGCGTTCCAGATTTATTGGAACTTTTGTGATTACCGAGCGCTTGGGCACTATGGCCTATAAGCTTGCCTTACCTTCTGAGTTGTTAGCGATCCACGACATGTTCCATGTTTCTATATTTCGGAAGTGTGGGTTGGACACTATTCCTGTGATTGATTGGCAGCCACTTAAGGTCCAGGAGGATGCTTCTTATATTGAGCAGCCGATTCGTATTCTAAATCGGAAGGAGCAGGTCCTCAGGACCAAGGTCATTCCCTTGGTGAAGGTGCAATGCGGTCATCATTCGGAGGCCAATGCGTCTTGGGAACGCGAGGCCGAGATTAGAAAGTGTTATCCCCATTTATTCGAGGATTGATTGCTTGTGCTCCCTTCTCTTATGATTGATGATTGAGATATATATATATATATGATGTTATGCATTTTATTGTTTCGGTTTTGTCAATTTTGAGGATAAAATTTCTTTTTTGGTAGGACTGCGGGAACCTCAGATAGTGTTTGCGGTCATCATTGAGTTTGGTCACATAGACCCGACTCAGATTGATCCAAGACCAATGTCATTGCGACCGCATCGTCGCCGCGGTTCCAACGCCGCGTCTCGTGCGTAAATCCGATATGTACATCAAAAGATGTAGATCGCGCTCTTTTTGAACTGTTGATCGCATTTTGATGGGACCCACCAGGCTTGCACGATTTTCCATGTACAATTTCCAATGTAATCCATGACATCATCACCTAGAAAACCAAGCCCCTATAGTTAGCCTAAGCTATAGCTCCTAAACCCCTAACACATTGGTTTCTCCTCCCAAACTCATCATGAGTTTCTCTTGCCAAGGCATGCATGCCTTCTCTTTCCTAGGAAACTCATCATTTCCCTCTTGCTACATTTCTCTCCCTTCTCTCTTTTCTTTTCATTTTCTCTCATTCTCCTTGTTAGAACACCCAAAAATGTCACACCTTGGTAGAAATTTCAGCACCTTCTCCTTCATCTCCCTCCTCATCTAACCCTCTACTTTCAATCTTAACCCTACATCCATGATCCTTGGAGCCTAAGGAGTCCAATGCTACAAGAATCTTGAAGATCCATTAAGGTGGGTGCACTTAGCTGAAGATTTTCTGATTTTCTTGTAGTAGATTCTCCTTCATCTCATCCTTAGGAACTTGTGGGGCCCATCAAGTGATGATGGAGGTACCCCATGTCTCCATGATCGAGGCCAATGGTCCTGTCACGCCCCAGACTCAGCCACTGGACTCACAAGGAAACCGATGATCGGTTCTGACCGCAACAGCCTCCATAGTACCCCATTCTCGGCTCTTAAGGCAGGTTTCGATCTTGGGATTATACATGGAGGATTTCCATATAGTATAATCATTTCCGATACGAGCATACCCAAGATCACAACAAATACATCTGAGAATAACTAATGGCACACATCACAAAATCCACTAAGAATTTGAACTTTTACAAATTTACATCAGGTTCAAAAGGACATGCAAAAGATAATAGAAAATGAGAGAAAGTCAGCAACACTTGGTCCTCAAGCTCAGCTCTAATCCATGCTCTGCATCTCTACGGAACCTGCCTAGGGTCACCTGCACACATCAATCATGCATAAGCTTATAGAAGCTTAGAGGGTGGTGAAAGTGTGTGACAACGATGCACAGAAGAATAGTAGGATGTGAAAGAAGAAAATCATGCTCAATGAGGATATCACTAGCCTTACCAAGGCTTATCATGAATACGATGCAATGAGTATTGGGCGTCATACCAAGGCAATGCATGAAGGGGCTTATACAGCCAATGCTAATACGATACAAGTAATGCCAGTGTTCATATCCAAACCACATGTCAAATAAATTTCCAATCATAAGGAAATCACCGGGGTCAATTACACTGCTAGATGACTGCCGCTTTACAGACCTCGCATAGTCAAACGAGTGTAAGAGACCTCACTACCCGCCTGTGGACAGCCAATCACCAACTAGGCTTGACGGCAGCGGACCCATTTACGAGCTGGTCAGACTCATCCTAGTAATGCCTCCTCACACCAGGTAGGTAAGGCCACACCTCTATCCAACTGACTACACGACAGTGGGAGTCACGACCTAGCAGTATAAGGCCCTCGTGCGCTCATAGTTTCCACTCGGTCACGGCGTTGGGGCAGATCCTTGGTACCATGAAAGTTTTGGAATTTCTCCCATGGACATCCTATGCACCTAGTATGCTCAATTAATATTTCTGGTGTCCACACATCCACTCATCCACGAATATCCGTGTGGAGGCAAGGCCCTGATAAAGCAAGGGCGGTATCATCATGAAATGAGATGTCAATGCATGAGTCATACATACAGATCCTGCACAGGCTTCAGGCACTCATTGTGCATGAGGGGAGAAACTCCATCCCTCAATGACCACCGTACAATGCAATCAATTCACCCAAATGATGCGTATAGGTCACAACGACGTAAGTGCGCTACCTGTAGAATATGTATTCCTCCTTCCCAAGGAGGGACAATGACAAGATATATATAGACAGATACTCTAAGGAGAAACAAAGTTCTCTTAGTGAAGGCTTAACAATTTGGGATGACCCACAAGCTAGGGGAGTCCTAAAACCTCAAGGAGGAAACGGGCCTAACAAGGTCTAAGGTAGGCCTTCAACCACCTATAAGTGCCCCTATGGGCCTACCTTAGGGCCGCCAAGGAGGACATCCAACCTCAATTGGTCCCAAAAAGGTAGCCCGTTATGTATATAATGTAAGGTCTAAGGCCCAACCAATGCATGGCCTAATGGGTCATACGCCAAACCCAACTCATAGGCCATATAGTGGGCCCTCAAGTAAGATTTGAGCCCAAACATAAGGGTCGTAAATCCATATATTGTGGTGGGCTTCATGGGCAGCTCAATAATTCATTTACATGCGTAAATTTCACATTTAACATAAGTGAGTTGGGCCTCACTTTTTATCCTAATTATAGGGTCAATCTAGTGGGCAGCCAGGGGACCAACTTCTTGCATATTATTTCCCTTAAGCCCATCATAATAGATACGAGAGGATAGGCCCAAGATCAATGGGCCTATCTAAAGGGACTTAGTGCACAAGGCCTAATTACCAACACAAAAAAAAGGGGCAGCCATATATATCATATCACATAATGGACCCTAAGGAAATGGTCCGAAACCCTCTCACAACATCATGGGCCCCAAGGGGCAAACTATGGCCCAAAAACAAAAGCCACCAAATTCATACATTATGGTGGACTTAGAGGGCAGCCCATAAACTCAAGAATACATATGGGCAAGGCCTAAACCGACAGTGTGGACCTTACCACATCAACCCAAAGACTTAGCAAGGCCCTCCACAATATGCATCAATGTGGGCCTTGCTAGTCAGCCCGTAATTAAACACTTCATGAGGGAATCAAGGATCATTAATACACATGATCAGCTTATAGACAACCCATTGGACCCATAAATCGATAAGGTCAGCCCTTACACAAACTTGGGCTCAAGGAAGAGGTTTCCAGCCCATTTGGGCCTATTAAACTATCTAAAAGAAAATCTAGTTAAAGCTAGTCCACAATATCACCACAAAGATGGGCCTCGAAGGGCACTCATTAAGCCAAAAATGTCTAAGGAAAGAAGGCAAAGAATGGGTACAACACTCCCATAAGTTTGGTGGGCCACAACAGCTTCAAAACAATCAATTATGCAGTAGATTTGGGCCCATTGCTGTAATTCCAGCCACCCACTGCCTGGGCCTGTTAGAGTCCAGAAATTTATTAATCTAGATGGGTTACTGACCCATGGTGACCCACACATATCATAATGGGCCCCACTAGATGAACGGAGTGAATACAACACATATAACAAGGTGGGTTTGCTGCTAGACTATAAGTACAGCAGCACCCAGAAAGTTCTGGACTTCCCAAGTGGGCCTGGGCATCCCAAGAGGGCCTGAACGGCTGGCCCTATACAAACCTCATGGTGGGCACCACTTGTGGACGTCCCTTAAGGGGATGGACCACATCCAGGGGGGGGGGGGGGGGGGGGGGGGGGGGGGGCACATGAGGGAGGATGCCTAAAAAAGACATACATCAAGGTGGGCCACACACGTGGGCCGGCCAGCCCATCCTTGGGCATCCCAAGGGTGGGACGACTAGCCCATTACAGCACCAAGGAGGGCCCCAGAAACTCCTAAAATTCGATGATCCAACTGGCCCACATGCACCTAAGATGGGCCCCTATAAGGTGGGCCACAAAATGGTAAAGGGGAAGGCCATAAACATTTTTAATTAAATTTTTATACAAGTGGACAGCAAGGTCCAGAAATAATTCCTGCTGAAACAATGTTGCTGCCCCTGACTTGTACACCCCATTAGAGTGGGCCCAGGTCTGCCAAAATTTGGGAAAATATAGGGCAAACATCCCTGTACAAGTATACAATAAGGTGGGGTCCACAAAGGTGGCCCACTGTTTTAGAGACAAGCTGATATTTATGTTTTTACATCATGCAGAGTGGCTGGACAGTCCAGAAAATCTGGATTGACCAACCTTCTTGTCCCACCTTTTTGGGTGATCAATCAAGGGTGGATGGAGGTGGGATTCAACACACATCAAGGTGGGGTCCACACCTCCAAAAATCATCTATAAATGGGGGTGAAACATCCCTCTTATCAGTCTATAATCCTGACCCAAAAACCTTCCAGCAACTGTCCAGAAAATTTCTGGACAGCAACATATATATGAAATGAACTAAGCATGGGAACCAAAATAAGGGGAATCACCCCATGAAATCAGTGTTGTGGTCCACCTCAGTGGGCCCCACAAACATCCAGACCAATTCTCCTTCATAAAACTCATTGCATGCATCCGATATGGAGCAATTAGAGTGCCAACGTCCAAGGAATAAACAGCCATGGGCGTCCACCTTGCTTGAACGGTCTGGATATTCCACGGCCCCCAAGTGGGCCACACACAACAGAAATGAAAGATAGAATAAGGGAAAAATGAAAGTCCGGCCACAAGACAGGATCTCCACCACTAACGAGGCCCTCCCTTCATCACAACACACATTCATGTCATCCATTAGATCATATACAATCTAATCGAGCACATGCATGGAGTTAGGAATCAATCAAATGGTGGGAATGCCTTTCCCACCTAAATTTATGGTCTAGATGACCCCTAAAGGACATGCATCAAATGAAAATGCCATGATGGGGTCCATGGAGAATGGCCCCATCCATGGAACTTGCATGCAAAGGAATGGACCATTGGCCTCGGTCATGGAGACATGGGGTACCTCCATCATCACTTGATGGGCCCCACAAGTTCCCAAGGATGAGATGAAAGAGAATCTACCACAAGAAAATCAGAAAATCTTAAGCTAAGTGCACCCACCTTAATAGATCTTCAAGATTCTTGTATCCTTGGACTCCTTAGGCTCCAAGGATCATGGATATAGGGTTAAGATTGAAAGTAGAAGGTTAAATGAGGAGGGAGATGAAGGAGAAGGTGCTGAAATTTCTACCAAGGTGGGACGTTTTTGAGTGTTCTAGCATGGAGAATGAGAGAAAATGAAAAAAAAAAAAAGAGAGAAGGAAGAGAAATGTAGAAAAGAAAATGATGAGTTTCCTAGGAAAGAAGGCATGCTTGCCTTGGCAAGAGAAACTCATGATGAGTTTGGGAGGAGAAACCAATGTGCTAGGGGTCTAGGAGCTAGAGCCTAGGGTAACTATTGGGGCTAGGTTTTCTAGGTGATGATGTCATGGATTGCATGGGAAATTGTACATCAAAAATAGTGCAAGCCTTGTGGATCCCATCAAAATGAGATCAACGGTCCAAAAAGAGCGTTGTCTACATCTTTTGATGTACACATCGGATTTATGCACAAGACGAGGCGTTGGAACCGCGGTGACAATGCGGTCGCAATGGCATGGGTCTTGGATCAATCCGAGTTGGGTCTACGTGACCGAACTCAAGGATGACCGCAAACACTACTCGATAGTTGGCGGGTCGCCGAAATTTGATTGATAGGACCGCGGGATTAAAATGAACGAGATACATACTCACACACACACATGCACACATGCGAACTCTGGTCGGGTCTCACAATGATGTATATGATAATGTTTATGATGCCCATCCATTTTTCTAACTAGTTTAAGGGCCATTGGCCCCATTGTGAGATAGTCTATATAGCAGGGTGCATTATAGAAGACAATGGTGGTTAAATGTCCGTATTGTAAACTCCCTAGGGCCCATTGCTAAGCCCATTCCCCATTGTAAGTTAGAATCTATGGCAGGCCGCACTTTAGGAGCAATGATGGTTAAATGTCCAAGTTGTAAACTCTCTAGAGCCCATTGTTAAGCTCATTTCTATTTTCCCCTTATTGGGCCCTCATTGAGAATAATACTTTCCACCATACCCTGTAGTACTACTCAAACCTTAGAACCCATCTTGTGGCCATGATATGTAGGCCCGTTGTGATAAGTAGGCCCCCTTGTGATTGTATGCGAGGCCCATTGTGATTGTATGAGGCCCATTGTGATTGTATGAGGCCCATTATGATTGTATGAGGCCCATTTTGATTGTAGGAGGCCCGTTGTGATGTTATGAGGCCTATTGTGATTGTATGAGGCCCATTGTGCAAGGCCCGTTGTGATTGTATGAGGCCCATTGTAACTGGATGAGACCCATTGAGATGTGTGAAGCCCATTGTGATTGTGTGAGGCCAATTATTGTTATGATTGATAATCATGCATGACATACACCATGATTCATTCCCATACGCATCATTTACATGATTATTATGAGGAGTGATTGACCATAACATATGCCATTGGACTCCCTAAGAGATAGAGTAGCCCCACATGAGCGCGCGGTACACGCTGGACTGATGCATGACTGGATTGTATGACTCATGCATCTTACATTTGTGTGATATAATTTCTATTCGCCCTAGAGACATCAGGGCTGAGGTCTCCACAGGCATATCGTGGATGGCATGATTGGACACCGAAAATGTTTTAGCTCTACATGGGGCGCCATAGATGTCCCTGGGTGAAAGTCCTTAAACCCTTATGGAACCAAGAGGATGCTCCAACATCGAGACCGAGTGGATATATGAGCGCACGAGTGTTGAATACCATTAGGCCGCGTCTCCCACTATGTCGTGGTCGATTGGAATGGGGTGTGGCCTTAACCACCCGAGGGTAGGGGGCAATGCTAGGTTAAGTCTGAGAAGCTTGTAAATGTGTCTGCTATCGACGTGTCGGATAGGTATTGGTAGACTATTGGCTAGGCGGATAGTGAGGTCTCTTACGCTCACTTGGACTGCTCGCTTGGGGAAGGGGCAATGCCATTTGGAGCGTACTAGACCCCGATGATTGTCCAGAGAGGAACTGTACTGATATGTGGATTCAGATGAGGACTGACATGACTTTTGATTACACCTTGCATATGACATTGGCCACGTAGGCCTTGCATTACATAGCCTTGGTATGGCTGACAGCATTGTACTAAACCCTGGTGATGATCCAAGAGATGTACAGTGCTGATATGTGGACTTGCTGAGCAGGAGTTGTGTACTCATCATTTTACTCATTCATTCATTCATTCACTATCCACTTGGGCTGGTGGTGCGCAACCAAATCATTATGTGTACCTTTGCAATGGCTAAGATTTCGGTTGGGGCGCGCGACCAACCTGAGATCAGGAGTTTACCACATTGAGTCTAGCTATCCAAATTTAGGTATGAGACTGATTTGGATAGAAGCCCTTATGATGAACCCCACAGCTTGCGATACCACGTATTATCATCCCTACTATACACTCCAGCCTTGTCATTTCTTTTACATTGCATACTGCATTACATCCTCTGCATATGACATATTATGATGCACCGTCACTGTGGTCACATGTGGGCGGGCACATGTAGGTGGATGCTGATGTGGGAGGGGCCTAGCGGGACTGGGCGAGCTACCAGTGGTTGACAGGCTATTGTGCACACAGTGTAAGCAGGACCTTGTCCCACATATTCGTGGATTCATCAAGATTTGCATATTGCATTGCATCCTCAGCATATGACATTTGGTTTATTATGTCCTTGTACTCGAACGATTACACGTCAGCCTTACAATTGCCTTTCCATCGTATTCCATAGTAGAAAATGGAATTTGATTATTGTGATCATGATGATTGGCTATTTTAATGATTCATGGTCGCTTATTGAGTGACATGCCTATTATTGATGTCGTGTTCATGATAACCTGTATAGTTATACGACATGCTTGATTGATAAACTACTCACCTATGATAACATGACTGGTTGATAACATGCATATGGTTGTTTTGGATGTCTTTATGGGATCGCCCTAATAAGACGTGTTTTACTCCCGGCACGCAGTAGACTCACAAGCTGTGGTTTGTTCATACGTATGACTTACACTTTTTCAGGATGCATACAAGAGTTGTTGGAGTTTGTTATTATTTCCATCATTACTGTTGAGCTGGTACACCATATTATGTGTGACATGTCAAACAGGTTCGTCTCTTTGATATGCATTGATACCATGTACAAAATGTGTAACCGCCTAAACAGATTAACCGTTCAAAAAAAATCACACTGAAAATCCTCCTGGTAGGACCCTAAGATCGGAATTTGGCATATGGGTGTCGGGATCCGAGAATGGGATACTACGGAGGCTGTCAACGCAGGATTCGACGATCGAGAAATTTTGTGAGCCCGGTTTCTGAGTTTAGGGCGTGACAAACCTAGAAGAAGGGAAGCATAAATATCATCTTGATTCAAAAAATAGGTAGGCCATGCTATTTGGTCAGTGTGTGGGCCCATAAGAACCCAAAAATGAAATAGATACAAGTATCAGGTGGGCCATGTTGACTTGGACAACAAGTGGACCATGTATGAACCCAAAATCGAAGAAAACCCAAATCTCAGGTGGGTCACACTGTTGTGATAGTGTGGCGGGTCCCACCTTGGTGTATGTCACGCCCCAAATTCAGAAAACGAGCTCACAAAATTCTCGATCGCCGAATCAGGCGCCGACAGCCTCCGTAGTGCCCCATTCTCGGATCCTGACACTCATATGCCAGATTCCGATCCTGGGATCCTACTGTTCACTCCCCAAGTATAGGGTTGTGATGTAGTAATAAACTCAGTGAGACCGAGGTCAAATCCCAAGGGACTGAAACCTGTACGTTATCTGAAACTAAGTAGAACTAGAACTAGACTAAGACGAAATCTAAATCGAATAAATTTAAGGAATAATGGTGAAATATTTATCTAAAATTTAGAGAGATCAGAGGTAGGGAACTATGGTGTCAAGGATCCACTTGTAGCAATTGGGAAGTTACCTAGCAATGATTTAAGGACACAACTGGAATCAGAGTCCTATCCTATCCAGTTGGTAAGAAGAGATTTGTCAAATCTCTGAACTTCTCATGGGTCTAATCATCAATAGATAAGAATGGCGAAGATTTGGAAGTGATTCTGTCACCTAACCATGTCAAGGAGACTATGGCAAACAACAGCAATTTACCAATCTCACAGCCAATCATGAGAGAATTGTGAAATTTAGGAAGGGTTCCATCACTCAACCATGCCCATAAGACGATGGCGAACAACAGGGCCTCCTAAGTTCACAATCTCATAATGGAAAACATACTTAAAGTTATCGCAGATCCATTGTAATTTAAGTCACAACAAACCATTAAAAACTAAAAGTATACTTTCATAATTAAATTAAAATTCATGAGAATCCATAAAACATGAATTAAAGCAAAGCAACCATCTTAATCACGCTACAAGCTTCATCTCTTAGCCCTAGCTAAGAGGTTTAGCCCGACATAGGCTAATTCTCTTAAAAAACAGTAAAAACCGAAAGAGAACTCTATTAGAACTGTTCCACGTCCAAAACTTGAATGCCTCTCTCTCTCTCTCTCTCTCTCTCTCTCTCTCTCTCTCTCTCTCTCTCTCTCTCTCTCTCTCTTTCTCCTCTTTCTTTTTATAGCTATGAAGGATGGTGGATGGGAGGTCGGTCAATGTGTAGAAGGTCGGTGGGGAATGTGTTTTTACGCACGCAACAACTGAAGTCGGTGTGGAAGTTTCACGCACTCCCTGCGTAAGCTCTATTACGCAGTCAAGAACCCATGCAAAGAAAAGACACCACTTTCCTTGCTTCCTTTCCAAAAAGATAATGTCACCTGGGACGTTTTTGGACGACCTACACAATGGACGGGTTGGATCTTTTCATCAGCCAGCCATGGTGGCCCACCTGGATCGTCAAGAAAAATCATAAAACAAAGTTTACGTAAACTCTGTTTGCGCTAGTGAATGGTGGGGCCCAGGATCAACACCGGTCAGGAAATCCACTCTAACCATTGGACTCTTCTCGTAAAATCGGTCACAAATTATGCGGTTCGGCTTAGGTTCGGTGTGGCCAGCCAATCTTGTGCTTTTACCATCCATCTTGTGCTTGAGTCTTCATGTACGTACGGTGTTTGCCTGGGGCCAAACTGCCACCTAGGTTTTGGTCAGTGGGCCCGTGGAATTCCAATGGACGGTCCGGATCGGACCATCGCATCATGATGGTGGCCCACAAAAACACGTCCACAAGCTCAGTTTGAGCGTTCGCAGGTGGGAGAAATCCTTTTTAAGAAAGGATCGATCAGCGTGCTGTTGACCTATTTCATGGGTTCGGTGCACATCGCACTCCCATGTACTATGTACACATGCAACACAAGGTGGGGCTCATCGTGATGTTCATGCGAAATCTGCTCCGTCCATCCATTTTTCCATCTCATTTAAGGGGTTGAGACCAAATTCGAAGTAAATCCAAATATCAAGTGGGCCCCAAATCAGAGTTTTATGGGCTGATCTATCCGTTGGGCCACTTCCACAATGATCCAATGGTTGAAATTCGACGTGTACGATTAATTTATGGTCTTCAAGCCATGTATGAAGTTTCGAGACAAACAGATAGTGGGAACCCTGTGATCCTGCATTCTGGACAATTTTTGGGCCCGTTTAACGTGAGTGACCTGATTTTCTCGAATCTCTGGCGTGTAATTTCTTCAATCTCGGTCCCCTGGGGTCCGTCCTTTGCCTTGGTGACTTCAGAGTGTCAAATTCACACTTTTAGTACCCTTTTTCAGTCCACGCTCGTAAATTCACCTTGCAGCACAAACACGATTAAAATAGGGCATTAAACAGTATCATGTTCATAAAATCAGGCAATAACTGGGGTCTAATATACAATATTCGACCCTCAACACCTACGAGGAGGATTTTCAATATGATTTTTTTTTTTGTAATGGAGCATAACCACAAGCATACCAAGTCACAAAACAACATCACCACATATCCACTATATCAAACACTTTAAGTACAATGCAAAAAGGGAAATACAAGGTGATCAAAAGGCTCCAAAATGGTCTGATATACGCTCCTATCTCAGCGTTGCTACGACCCAACATCACCTGTACGCAACGGTCATGCATAAGCTTACAAAAGCTTAGAGGGTGGTATAAGTGTGTGCGCAAAACAAGTGCCAAGTATACAATATCAGAGAAATGCGGAAATATGTGGGTCAGTCCACGAAAGCTATCAGTCGTACCAAGGCTATGCGATGCAAGGCATGAATGCTATCATCCATACCAAGGTCATGCGATGCAAGGCCTATGTAGCCAGATGTCATATGCGAGATGCAAAGCAAGCATGTCAGTCCTCATCAAGTATACATATCAGTACAGTTTCTCTCTGGGATATCACCGGGGTCTAATACACTTCACACTAACTGCTGTCTCCCTAGCCACATAGCCCAGTAAGTGGAATAGACCACATTATCCACGTGACCAGTAGTCTGCCAATACCTACCCGGCTAGTCGATAGCGGACTCATTTGCGAGCTGGTCAAACTCAACCTAGTTTATAACCCCCTCACTTAGGCGGATAAGGCCACACCCCCTTCCAACTGACCACGACACAGTGGGAGACGCGGCCTACTGGTATTCGACACTCCGACGCTCGTGTATTCACTCGGTGTAGACATTGGAGCATCTCCTGGTACCAAAAAGGTTCTGGGACTTTCACCCAAGGACATCCTAAGTGCCCACAATACTAGAACCAAGTATTTCGGTATCCGATATGGCCATCCACGATGTGCCTGTGGAGGCCACGACCCTAATGTCGCTAGGGCATACAATGATCATGTCACACATATACGAGATACATGAGTCATACTATCTAGTCATGCAGCAATCCTGCACGTACCACGCGCTCATATGGGTAACTCCTATCAGTGAGTCCCATAAATAATCTGCTCAATGGAATATGCTATGATCAGTCACTCCTCATATCAAACATACATATGATGTGTATGGGCATGAATCATGGAGTTATACTTAGCATGTTATGTGGTGATGAACTATCCTCACATGAAGATGGGCCTAGACGGCCTACACACAACAAGTATGGGCCTATCAATGGGCCCTAAGGAGAGTTACAATGCGGACATTTAACCAACATTGTACTTACAATGTGGGCAGCAAACCATCATTGCTCCCAAGGTATGACCCGTCATAAACATCATTACATAAACCATGGTGGAATCACACATTGCGATGGGCCTTATGTACATCCCGCTGGGCCTCCGATACATCTAATGGGCCGCGCTACATGGACCTCATATATATCAAGGTGGGTCTCAACAACGGGCCTCATACATCACATTAAGGTGGGCCTCAACAACGGGCCTCGTATATCACATCAGCCTAATCAAATGGGTCGAATCAATGGGCTAAGTCGAATGGGTCGAGTTGAATGTGTCGAGTTGAATGGGCCAAGTCGAATGGGCCAATCCAAATAGGCCGAACCCAACTCATCTAATTTTTAGAAATCAATATGTATATAAAAATGAATCATATCAAAAGATCAACTGGACCATATCATAACTAACCGTGGTGAGGATGATTTCCATAGTCAAATTCTAATGGGCCCCATCATAGGGTTTATTTCCCATCCAGTCTATTCATAAGGTCACAAAGACCTGGATTTAGAGGAAAAATAAATATCATAATGGCCCAAACTTGGTAGCCCAAGGGTTTAATGGTGGACGTTCAAACCCACTATTTTTTGTAATGTGGTCGACTTTATCCTAAATTTGTCTCATTTTTATTCCATCACAAGCCTTAAATTTGTCTTTCAAAATGGTTAGATGGTTTGGATGCAACACATGCATCATGGTGGGTCCCATAGGGATGGACGGCATAGATAAATCACATACCTCATGGTGGGGTCCACACGTGTGGAATACAATACATACATCAGTGGATCCCACGTGGGGCCCACCATAGCATTTTGTAACGTCTTGGAAAAAATTCGTACAAAGACCCGAGTACCACTTCAGGCAGAAATCTCTAAGGGTCAAATTATGTAGAAATTAGACGAAAATTAATTAAGTACTAAACAGAATTAATTAATAGATTAGCTTGAACTGCTTTCTATACAAACTGCAAGACCCAAAACTAGTAGAATCACCAACTCTACATTACCTAAAAACCGAGGAGAAATCTCAAAACTTGGTTGCTCTTGGGAGCACATTGAAACTCCGTATCGGACCTGGACCGCACGTCGGAAGTCCGATAACCGTGAAACTATACTGTTATGACCACCTTACCGGGTTTGACAACTATTGCGGGAATTGAGTCCAAATAGTATCCAGAAACGCACAACTTGAGCTTGGAGCGAAGTGTGTGAGAAACGCGAATATCTTTAGAAAATGAACTCAAACTTAAGTAATTTGGGCCATTCGCTTGCGGACGAAATTGAAGACTTCGGACTGTTAGATTCTGACCCAAATACACCCATGGATCAAGGAAATTTCGCTGCTCATACCCGTATACTTGTGGAACTGATCGAGTGACAATGACCGTTGAACTGAAACGGGTCCTCCACGATCGATCCACTGATCTGATCAGATCAAAACCTTTACCTGGCTTAGATCCATTACCAGGGAACTTACCCTACGTCGTAGGTGAGTAATGGACCTCCAGATGTGTCTCATTTGCCCGAAACGGATACCCTTTGGCTATAACCTAAGTATATCATGGCCATAGGGCCATTGACATCAGTTCTAGGCTTATAAATAACCTTTAAACCACCCCATTTCTATTCCATACGATTTTCTCCATACCCTAGGAGAGAGAAGAGAGAAAAGGGGAGAAAGGAGTGGAGATCGAAGGGAGGTCCTTAGTGTTTGTTGTCGTGGTTCCTTCCTGCTACTCCACATGTTGAATCGCCTCTACATCTAGCTACATCGTCGAATCCAACTTCTATTTGGGTAAGAAATCCTAACCCTAATCTTGTTTTAGGAATCCAATTCAGTGAAATAGCTAACCTATTTCATGATTTAGGTAGTCGTTGTGCTGTAGACGGTGACGTAGTGTACGAACCGAGTTCGTAACGAGTATACCGACGAAAGGTACGGACTATAAATGTTTAGGTTATGGTTTTCAAGGCTTTCAATGTCAGCTAATGATTTATGTCTGACTTGATTGCTACCATATGATCTTAGTTACGATGTATTCGATAATTTATACATGTGTGTGAACTATGTGAATATATGATGCATTCCATGTGTTTGTTGAAATGTTCGAATGAATATGAAATCATGATTTGTGCTTGCCATGACTATTAACCTAGAATACATGATTTTTGTATGCATGGCAACTCCTTTGTGAAAGGATTTGTCATAATATATGCTATGACTAATTTAGTTCATATATGTGGTAATGTGTAGTTTGAGTGTTTGATAAAATGTCTGAATGAGAAACTGATTGATGAATTGTATTTAATGAGGGTGTTGAGATAGGATTCTCAACTACCTTATCAATATTTATAGTTCCCTTCATGTAATCTAAATTGCTACTACGTGATTTATGGATGAAATGTATATGTATAATGACATGTTCAATGTGTTTGTTAAAATGCTCAGATGGGATTTATATTTGAATTGTTTGTTAAATGTTAATATGACTATCACATATGAATACCTATTGTATTTGAGTATTGATTGGGACTACTACGTAGTCCAGACAATCGATAACAATTCCTATTTAAGTGGCGGAATCAGTCTCGCCACATTAGATATGTTTGATGAATCCGAGTCGCACGGTGATTATTGACAGCGGTTAGGCCACGTGGAGTGCTTATGCACTCCATGTTGATTAATTCAGCATGCGCTCGTACCAATCGAACTTGTCAAATAACCCGATTGGCCTATTGTGTGATTACCATGTATGGACATTACTGCAAGAATCTAAGGTACCACTTACCAATGTAAAGCTCGTTCAACCATGGTACCACGATCCGCTAGGACTCATGAGTCGGGCATGGTGGTATGGGACACCGTGGTCGAGCTGTCGGCTTATGCTGGGGTGACAAGTCTCCCCGTAGTGACCAGTGAACAACCCAAACTTGTGAGCCGAATACGGTGGTATGGGATACTGTATTCGAGTTGTCGGCTTATGCTAAGGTGACGAGCCTTCCCGTAGTGACCTCGAGTATAAATGAGGCCTACCCCGATGCAGCCTGGCTGCGGTCCCAGCGTGGGTTAGGGTATACCGTCTAATCCGGACACCCTTCAAAAATAGCGCTCCAGTTGGTAGGGCGTTGGTGGAGTGACCTCGAGTATAAAATAGGCCTACGCTGAGGTGACGAGCCTCTCCGTAGCGACTTGAACTTGCTATCCACTGCTTTTCAAATTAGGGGTGATGTTGCCCTATAACTTGCTTATCGTATGTGATTAACTAGGATTGACGACCCTAGATGGATCATCGTTTGGGTAAATGATATAAAGGGAAGTACCTTAGCTTTCCGAATCTATTGTATGAATATGCCTAATAAATTACTTGGCTAACATGACCATGCACCGCATTGCATATGCTTTGGCGAGGAAGCGCACGTGTCCGGAGTGATGCATGCACGATCGTGAGATGATGTCACTGAGGGAGTGAAGGCGAGGGCATACATCATTTCCTCATGTCATCCCTGTATTAATAAGAGTACTTAGGACATGATTGTTGTTCTGCTTTATCATTACTGCTTGACTGAATTGATAACATGTTAACCTTTGTTTTATAGTTCCACTGAATTAGCTACTCATTCCCACCTGGGATGGCGTTTTAAAACACCAACCAGACTCTGTTGTAGATGCAGGTGATGGTGAAGTCTATATAGCGGAGTTAGACTTCATAGCCGAGGAGGAAGAATTCTCCTACGTTCGGCTCTCAGATGGGTCTATGTAGACCTCGTGCTGATTTGACGGGATTGCAGGGATATATGATTTAGTCGAACACTTTAATTTTTGGCACTTTGTATATTTGAAACAATACATGTATATATATTCAGCCCAGTTACATACTCATACTCCGGAGTTTCTTCGAAATACTTTCATATTTAGATACTTATGCTTCTAACTTTCGTTGCTTAATTACATTAACTCTAGAGTATGATATGCTGATTTAGTATAATCCCACTCATGTCTAATGCACTAATATGGACAACATTTAATCATCATTATCTATGTTGCATAAGTGATGTTCTAAACCTCGGGAGTTGAGCTTTGCTCGACCCCCGATTTTCGGGGCGTTACATGTTTATTTTCCATCCAATCTGTTAATAAGGTCACACAGACCTGGATGAAGAGGAAAAACTAATTTCATAAAGATCCAAAACTTCTGTGAAATCCAAAGGGATTTTAATGGCAGGCGTTCAATCCTCACTGTTCCTTGTAGTGTGGACCACCTGAGTTCCACATACGGCTGATTTTTTTTATTTTTTATTTTATTTTATTTTTTTTGGGGAGGGGGGGGGGAGGCACTGCCCCAAAGGGGGCCTACCAAATGCATGGTGTTGATGTTCTACACACATCACGGTGGGGGCCACGGCTGGGACCCACAGTCCCTGCCCACCGCTCCACGCAGCAGGGCACTGCTGTAGCGTCCTCTGGACGTGCAGCAGCAGTAGTGCATGCTGCATGTTATATATATATATTGTTTTCTTGTAGATTTTCGTAGGTGGGGCCCACATCAGGTGGATCCACTCCACCCATTGGATCCTAGGACTCAAGACGGACCAAACAAGCCCAATATTTGGTATATTTTGGCATGTAGAAACATCAATGTGGGTCCTAATAGTCTTGAACGGTAGAAATCACTGTTTTCTATGCTATGGCCCGCCAGAAAATTGGATTAGCTTCATTTTTCGGCTCAACGCCTAAAAGTAGCTAAGAAATAGGATGGATGACATGGATTTGATCCTTGCATCAAGGTGGGGCCTGCATGAGCGGTCCACCCCAATGCCTTGAACCAAGTTGATATTTTTGTTTTCATCCCAACCTCCAGCGTGCGTCCAGGGAGGTTGGGCGTCAATACACCACACTGTCAGTTCACACTTCAATGTGTAGCCACGTCTAGCGTCCTTGGATGCTGGACGGTTTGCATACAATTAAGGTGGGTCCTCACCTACTAGATGGCTTGAATAAAATACATGCTTCATGGTGGGGTCCATCCATGTGGGCCACACGGCCACATCATCACACACAACAAAAATGAAAGAGAGAAGGGGAGAGAGAAAGAAAGAGACACGAGCGATGGAGGGACCCCGACACTATGGGCCCTCCCTTCCATGCATTCAATCATACATCAAGTGGATCCCAATACATGTGGGCCCACCAAATCAAAATCAATAGTAGAGATTCCTTCTCCACCAAAATGGAAGGTCTGGATAGCCTCTTTCAAACTTAGAAAAGTAAACATCATGCAGGGGTTCATGGAGAATGACCCCATTATGGAATGATCATGTGAATCGTAGTGGGCCATCGGCCACATCTAGGGTCCAAAGTGAGATCCATACCATCAATCGGTAGGCCCCACTTGGCCCATCATCAAAAGAATAAAATCTAGGCCTATAGAAACACCCATCGTTCGATCTTTTTGGTCCAATGGAACACCGATCTCCTTGTGTCTCACTTTGATGGAAGATGATGAGAAATGAAGGGCTAGGATGATGGATTTTGGAATAGGAAGTGGGCCACACACCTACACTTTTCTCCCTTGGAAATGCTTGGACGTCCACCACTTTGGTGTTGCTTAGAATTTTTGTTGAGAAAGAGAGAGAGAGAAATGGTGGTTGTAAGAGAGAGGTGATGGATGTGGTTGATAGATGTACTTGACTTGAGAGTTGACTTAGGGTGGTTACTTGACTTAGGGAGAAAGAAAGTATGGGTTGTGTACTTTGATTAATTGATTGATTGATGGGATAGGTTGTGGAGATTCTCTTGGGTTTGCAAATGTGCAGCGTTTCTTCAAAATAAACGTGGGCCCACATCTCCTAGCCAGGGTATCGAATCGGTGCGTAAGACGCGGCGTTGGAACCGCGGTGACAGGGCAGTCGCAATGGTACAAGTATCGGATTAAGCCGACTCAAATTTATGGGATACAACTTAGGGTCACACGCAAACATCGATTATAGGTCGCAGGTTGCCGAAATTGGACGGGAAGGATCGCGGGAATCGACGGAACAGTACGGACTAGGATACGGGCTTTATAGTGTATGCATTGCATATCCATGTTGTCCATTAGTGAGGTGGTCCCCACCATGATATGCGTATTGTATAAACACGTTGCCCATTAGCGTGTGGACCCTACTTTGATGATTGTATTGTATATCGACCTTGCCTATTAGTGTGTGGGCCCTACCTTAATGTTGTATTGTATATCCATGATGTCCATTCGTATGGAACTTGAGCCCTTCAATTTGCCCACTTGATAGATAATAATGGGCCTTGATCGGCCCACACAAGTATTGTTTTGGAATACCATAATTGACCACCCTCGATATATGGACCAACTACATGAATATGCCTATTGAAGTAAGATAGTGAGGATGACCATTGACCAACTTAGTATAATGCATAAATAGCCCACTTAATATGTGGTTGTGATTCTAGATCAATGGTATGTGATGTGATGGTTAAGATTTGCTTCACTTAGTATAATTCTTTTGTTATCCCTATTTGGCCCATTTTTCATATGTGTAATGTTTGTAATAAACCCACTTTGGGGCATGGTTATGATGTTAGAAATAATTTCACTTGTCAGGTTAATTGGACCTTTGGAATGGGCCACTTGCTCATGGAACATGGGCATTAAGTTGACCCACTAAAGATATGTTAAATGTGCTAGTAAGCCGACTTCTGTGATCAAGTATAATAAGTGCACACGAGAGTGTATGAAAATCATCCAAAGGATTTTGGGTATGTGACTTATTGGATGAAGAAATATGTCAACTTCATTGGAAACTAATAAACATGTATGACTACTTAAATAATGCGAGATTCTTGAATATATATAACATGCATTGTACCTTCATGCATGCATTCTGAGAAGATTGAGTAATAGGACTTTGGGAGCACATGTTGGTCAAATTGAATATATTTGGGCCCTCATGGTGGCCAGATTGTATATTAGAACAATATATTAATTTGAATATTTATGGGTGGCCAATCTTATGCGATGTGGTGAAAGGACCCATTGATTATATGGATATTTACGAACGACCTATCATGCGCGATGGGTTGACGAGATCCAGTGATTATATAGATATTTATGGGTGACCCATCGTATGTGATGTTGTGATAGGACCTAGTGAATGTATGGATATTTATGGGTGTCCCATCATATGTGATGTGGTGATGGAGCTCAATGAGTGTATGGATATTTATGGCAGCCCATCCTCCCCCGAAGTGGTGACGGGACACAGTATTATATGAATTTAAGATTAAATATTTGGTGATGGCCCTCATGTTGGTTTAACCAAACTTGGTGAGAGTTCAATATAGGCGTGGAATCATGATTGACATGTTATGGATACAAGAGAAACTTCCCTTTTAAGACAAAAGAGAGCCCTAACCGAGTACATATGGGTGGAGAGTTCCCCTGCGATGCGAGACCCAAAACCCCAAAGTGGCCATTAAGGTCTTCTGGCTTCATGTGTATATGTTACTTGGAGCAAAGAAGATGTGTGGCGAACCTTCTATAGGGGAGTGGTAAATTGCGCTCATTCTTCATATGTGAGGGAGTGTGAGGCAGTCATGTGATGTTACTTGTTCTAATTATTTTATTGGAAGAGTTGGCCATGATAAAATGTGCATTGCATGCATTCATATAATTTCATTCATAATTGCATCTCATCACATAAAGCTTTTCGTTCTAAGTAACACACACACACACACACACACACACACACACACACACACACACACACACACACACACACACACACACACATATATATATATATATATATATGTATGTGAATAATTATGATTTACTCTGATTCATTTTATTAATGTTATTTGATTTTCGGAGATGTACCCATTGAGCTCAAAAGCTCATCTCACGCTTATTCTCTTTTTTTAGGAAAGATTCACCAATGAAGTTAGGTAGGCTAGGACCTAAAATTATAATTTTATGATTGTAATTATTTTTTTTGTTGGAAATGTAATAATAAAATATGATGAACTTAACTTGTGACTTGATATTTATATATCATATTTTAGTTATTCTCATATGTCATACTTAGATGCATTATGTTGTAATGGAAGATATCACTGGATTGGAAACTATGCAACTTTAACCAATCCTAACCTGCATAACAATAAAAAAATAAAAATCCACCATTGCATGTCGGATTTGGTAGTCGAGAAAATGACTGATTTAATTGCGAAGTTTGGAGCGTGAAAATTATCAACTTTTGACTTTAATTGATTTTGGCCATTCCTAGTGGTGTCAGTTGGTTTCTCCATTATGTCAGTCAAAACATGATGAATGTTTTGTTAAAATAGCAAGAATCTCATCTTAAGTTTCCATGTATTTGTTTACACCTAATTCAACACCACTAGGTCTAATGACTAGAAAGTCGACACGTGGTAACACTATCATACGAAAGATCATGATGAGATCCTTATAGCAGATACGATCGGTGTAAGGAAGATTGTAAGAAATCAAGATTTCCTCAACACAAGATGCATCATACGATTAGATGAATTAGAATAAGCAGTTGTCAGATAGACATACATCATACGATTAGATGAATTAGAATGAGCAGTTGTCAGATAAACACACATTATACGATTAAATGAATTAGAATGAGCAGTTGTCAGATGGACACGCAACAGAACATGAGAAGCCATAGCTTACGCAATAGCCTGGAATAGTGCGTATGATCGTACGACTAGCTAGTAGTGAATCTCTTTATTACACGTGATATAATATAATTAGCCACAACTACTTAATGGCTAATTGATTGTTTAAAGATCATGGAGAGTAATCCTGTTGATAGAATATAATTGGCTACATCTCCTACTTAGTTGATTGATGGGAACAAAAATCATGAAAAGAGATTCCTAAAGCTATATTCAAGCACCCTCTCACATGTCCATAAATAAGGCTTAGAGCAAAGAGCTCCAAGTCCACACCAACCTAACACAACTCTACACTACAGCGTAACACTACTTATCATTCATTCCTTATGAATGCCCTCAGTCTAGTTTTAATCTAACTTCTCCACTATTAGCTAGCGGAATGCTGCAAAAAAAGCATGGACTAATTAGATTATTTATCCATCAACCTACGTCCACAAATACACTGTTGTATAGCTAGGAAGATTGCTTGGTCTCGAACAAAAGGCTACAAGTCTTTCCTACTATGTGATAAGTGATTCCATTGACCATCTCACTACGAAGCCTAGGTTTCTCAACCAAAGCAACAAACAAATAGTTAGATCACCAACTATCTTCCAACAAGCTTAGTTCTTATTGAGTCCTCAAATAGGCAATCAACCCCACCAACCTTCTCGCCATGTGCACAATCTGTTAGTCAGGTTCTTGAATAGACAGTTGAAGATCCACCTGTTATTGGCTATCTTGTTACCAAGTTCGGTGTTTTAACCAAGCAATAAACAGATGAGCATTCCACACTTGATGATTGTATCACCACAAAGTTCGATTTCTCGTTGAGTGACATATAGAAGACCATTCAAATCATGACTATTTTGCAATAAAGCTCAATTTCATATCAAGTGATGAATAAATTGTCATATCAATCGAAATTGATTAATTTCGATTGTAAGCGTTCATTGTTAATATTAATAAAGTACTTTCAACTTCAAATCTGTTATTCTTTCTACTTATATTGTCATCATTGAATTGTAGTTGCTATCATGTGATTAATTGAAAGTCCTTTCATTTGGAAGACAAAAAAGAACTCATTAGAAGAATGAACCCTCCCATTCATAAATCACTTGATTTATTACAATTGGTAGCTAGATATATAGCTGATACATGTAGAATTCATTTTGATGGTATATTTTGACTCTTTAAATCCTAGGCATTTGGTTTAATTCAAGTTGCATTCAGCTCTAGCACGTCTAGCATGTACATACAGTACGCACGATCAAATTTGAGGAAAATAGTGTCAAAATTAGCGTCGTTTAAATTTTTACATTTGTTAAAATCCTCAATTACATGTTTCAGAGTCATCTTCATGAATACTAATTTTGAAAAGGTTTTAGCATATAACTTATGATTTTAATGTATACATATATAAGATAAACTCTACTTTAGTTGGATGATCACATATGACAAATCTCAATCAATAGTCAAATGTTCCCAATCCAAAATATCATTGCCCAATGCAAGAAATTAAGATGAGTTCCAATAGAATATAATTATTATTGGTGATTTGTGGGCATTTGACCTGATCCACACTATTGAATTTATTAAAGCAAAGATTTAATCTCATTCTAAGGTGATCTGATTGATTATCAATTTGTCTATTGATCTATTTCAATAATTGACATTACATATCAATAGATTTTGAATTCATTGGAAATGATACAAGATGATGAGATCATCCTGACACGATGTTAACTCTTGGCCATCATGGTGGGCTCCACTTTAGTTGATTTGATAGTACAGTGGTATCTTTTGATCATGGTATATTTGTGCATGAGCTAATTAGTTTCACCAAACAATCTATTTCTACACAGGCTCAATAAAGAAGGACGTTTACACTTGAGGACCATGGGCAAAATTGTTGTCCCAGTGTTGCTGTAACATCCCGAAAATCGGGGGTAAAGAATAAACTCAACTCTCGAGTTCCAGAACATCACTTATGCAATAAAATGAATGATGATTGAATGTTGACTGTATTCGTGCATTGAACATGAGTGAGATTAAGCCAAAATTGCATATCATACTCCAGAGACAGTTAAATTTGCAAGCGGAAGACTGTGATAGATAGATAAAATATATAAACTATGATGAGTCTCCAGAGTGTGATAACATTACCAGGTTAAATAATTACAAGTACAGTTCTAAAATATACCAAATGTGAGGAAGTGTAATGTCACCTATCCCAAGTACCATAGCCCCGTCAATACAATATCAGGTCTTCATTGACCTGCCAGAGAGATACAGATAGGAGAACTCCTCCTATCATCATAGAAGTAGTCCGGCTCCGCTTCACAAGCATCGTCATCACCTGAAACTCAACAAATCTGGTTGATGTGTACAACATCGTCCCGTAACGTGGGAGTGAGTAGCTAACTCAGTGGAATAATAAAGCATAGGTTAACATGTTATCAATACAGTCAAGCAGTAACGATAAAGCAGTACAATCAAACACTCCTAACTACTCTTATTAATGCAAGTATGAATGACATGATGTATGCCCTCACTGACATACTCCCTCATGTGACACAATCTCACGCTCGCGGCATGCTTTCATCCCTCAGTGCTCCACATCTTCCAGGCAAATGCAATGCATGATGAGCATGATTACTGAGTTTTTCATTAGTCCATTTCAAACAGCAGGATTGGGAAACTAAGGTACCTCCCTTGTATCATTCCCAAACATGATCCATTCTAGGGTCGTCAGTCCTAGTTAATATCAGACGATGGTATGTTTTCTAGGTCACTGCAAAGGCTGCCAGGGTTGTTACGCACAAAGGTTATACCACTCCCCCATCACCTCTTAAACGATTCATCACAATACAGAAACAGGCCTAGTTCATACTCTATATACTGCGGCAAGCCCTAAGGCCACTGCGATTTCAGAGTATGCTCGAGGTCACTACAAAGGGCTGTCAGGGCTGTTACGCATAAAGGTTGCACCGCTCCCCCATCACCTTATCAATGTAGGCCGACAGCACGAATATAGTGTCCCATACCACCATAATCGGCTCACGAGTCTGGTTGCTCACTGGTCACTACGGGGAGGCACGTGGCCCCACCGTAGGCTGACAGCTCGACCACGGTGTCCCATACCACCATGCCCAGCTCATGAGTCTTAGCGGATCGAGGTACTACGGTTAAAAGGGATACCACTGGTAAGTTTGGTACCCTAGGTTCAAGCAGTAGCGTCCAAACATGGTGAACATACATAAGACAGATCGGGTTGCCTGACGAGCTTGGCTAGCTCGAGCGCACAACAAGTTAAACGACATGAAGTGCATAAGCACTTCGCGTGGCCAACCACTATCGCCAACCGAAGTATGACTCGAGTTCGTTGAACACATCTCATGTGGCAAATGAATAACAGCCACGAATTCAATTCTGGTACTGATTGTCTGGACTATAATCATAGCCCCAAACACAATCGCTTTCAAATATTAAAGCAGTAATGGATCAAGGTTCAAATCATACAATCAAAGTCTGATATTATCCGTTTAGGGCTGTCAGGGCTGTTGCACGCATTCGTTGATCCACTCCCCCATCACCCATGACGGATCATACAACGTAAACATGAATTTAACATATGCATTACATAAATAAAATCATAGAAGCAGTTGAGCATGTTATGAAGCACAACACAAGCATAAGTTTGTACATATTCAATTCCTAATCACACAGCTATTCAAGGAAATCATACACAAAGTTAAAGGAGTTGAGAATCATATTTCAACACCCTTAAACATTGCAATTTACTAACTACTACTCATTCAAACATTTCAACAAACACTTTAAAATACAGGCATCAACATACATGACATATGTTGATCACATAGGTATAAGGCCAAATCCTTTCACTAGGGAGTTACCCCAATCATAACACGCATACACCCGCGATAGATAGTCATGGCAAGCAGGAATCCAAGTTCCGTATTCATTCAGTCATTTCCACAAACACTTGGGCCACACATTTTAGCATATATAGTGTATATTGGTCGTGGCGTGATTTAGGGCAAATCCTTTCGTCAAAGGGGTATCGCCAATACAACAATCATGAATCCATGACATTTAGTCATGGCGAGCACGAATGAGAATTCTATACTCATTCGGTCATTTTCACAAACACTTAGAATACACTATTACAACATACATGATGTATGTTAGCAAAACATGTATTAGGGATAACCTTTCGCCAAGCAAGTATTTTATCTATATATAATATATTCATACAGCAAATAATCATGGTAAAAACATCTCCAAGATTTATACGTATACGGTACTTTCTAGAATACACAATTTCAACATACATAGTGTATATAAGCGAAAACATGTATTAGGACGAGTCCTTTCGCCAAACAAGTAATTTATCCATATATAATATATTCATACAACAAATAATTATGTCAAACACATTTCCAAAATTTATACGTATACCGTACTTTCTACAAATACCTAGAGTATGTAGAATTTCATATTTTTCATCTTTAATCGAAACGAAAAACAGACAGCACTTTGTACATGTGCAATTGCATGCAGATCATGAATCTATCATTATCTGACATTGAAAGCGTTGAAAACCATAACCTATACATCTAAAGTCCGCACCTTTTGTCGTAGAATCGTAACGGAGTCGATAGGTTTGCCAAGCTTCCGTATTTGGCAGTTTGGTAACCTATAGAATGAAATAGGTTAGCTATTTCACAACCTACAACTGTCTAAACCCCAAAACAGATTAGGGTTAGGGTTTCTTACCTAGAAATGACGCCGGAAACGCCGGAAAAGTGATGAGAATCAGGCGGTGGAGCCCGAATAGTGGCAGGGAAGAGTGGCAAGGAGATTCTCCCATAGCTCCCACACTTTCTCTCTCTTTTCTCTCTTCTCAATCTAGGTTTTCTCTCAAATTCGTATGGCTGCAATGAGAGAGGGTTTAAGGTCCTTATATAGCCTAAAAACTCACCGAAATAGACTCCTAGTCAAAGTATACTTAGGTTATAACCAAAGCGGGTCAGTTTCAGCTCAATGGAGGACTTCTGGCGGGCCTCCTTGAGTAAAGGTCGGACTTAAGCTCATCGACAATGGATCTAGGTTCTATTAAGTTTTTGTTCCAGTAGGGTTCTCAGATCACGCGTGGCGGACCAGTTTCAGTTCAACGGTCAGCGGATCCCGATCGGAGATTCCGAGTACATGTAAATGTGTATGAAATTTCTCCTGATCCGAGGGTATAATTTGGTCTGATTTTGAGGGTCTGGTTGTTTAAAACTGATCCGCAAGCGAGAGGTGTCAGATTACTATTCAAGATATTTCATTTTGAATTAATTTCACATTTCTCACACTCTTCACTCCGAGCTCAAGCGAATAGCGCTGGGACACTATCTGGATTTGATTTCGGAGATGGTTGTCAAGCCCAGCAAGGCGGTCCTAGTTCCTTAACTTCGTGTTAATTGGACTTCCGACGTGCAGTCCAGATCCGATACGGAGTTTCGAGATGCTCCCGAGAGCAGCCGGGTAATGAGATTGATCCTAGATTTTAGGGTAACCTAGCGTCAATGATTCTACAAGTTTTGTGTCTTGCAGATCGTATTTAGAGTGATTGGTGCTAATTTCACAGGCACTCTAGTTTAACACTAGCTAATTCTCGCCTAATTTCTAAAGGATTTAGTCCTGAGTGATTTCGGTCTGAGGTGGTACCTGGACCTTTGTAGTTTGTATATAAAGTGATCCGAGTTATACTACTTAGCTAGTTTAAGTTAGTGTCTAGGATGAAAGTACTTAGAAAGATTGAAGAGCAAGGTGGTGAAGGATGGGATTTGTGAAAGAAATGGATTCACAAGCGATTTTAGACTGTAGGATTCAGTTCTGACAAGTTAATAAGGTGTTAGGATCGACCCATCGCCTAAGGACGTCTAATCCCAGGTTGGCAAAAATTCAGGATGTTACAATCTACCCCCTTTAAAACAAAATTTCGTCCCCGAAATTGGCTAAGGGTAATAAGGGAAGATTTAATTATTTCTTTTGCCGAAGTTTTATTGATTCGAAGTTTCCACGCGTGGTAGGGTATATACCAGCTGGTTCATTTTAGTCTACCCCCCTTAAAATTTAATTCTTTATCCATTTCTGATACCCTGATGGTTTGCTACCACTTATTTCTTTACCTATTTGGAGTCTCGACGACAATTCCCAACAATTTAGAGTAAGATAGCTGTTTTCATTGTTTGACCAACACGGAGAGACGGTAATAGTGGGCTCGATCCCGATACATCGATCATCTACCGGGCCAGGGTAGGAAGCTCATCGTATCCTTCCGAATCCTAGTGGATCCTGGTCTTCTTCTCGGCCAAGCAGTGAGTCCATTGGTAGTCACCCAGGATTGAGAATTGGGCCAAGCAGTGAGTCCATTGGTAGTCACCAATGTTTCGCAGTTGTATATTTCAGTAACTCCGAAGTCCGATCACTCTAGAAACATAGGGAGTGTCCATCATTGACTCAAATGGTCTATGTGTAAGGTTGCCCTTTAAGTCTTAGTCTAAGAGAGTCCTTATTATTACTATGTCCAAGGAAATGGTGAATCAAATCTTGCTAGATTATTCTAAAACGGTTTCTTATAGTAGAACTTGCTAGGGCTTCTATAATGTTCGTATTCAACGAGCAGCGTTTCGATCCAGGGCCGGTGGGGTAGGGTGCACCACGTTTCTGCTGCGCTACCCAAATCAAAGAGCTGTATTAGGTGACCTAACTAGATTGGGCTCATAATGTTCTCCCCCCCCCCCCCTTAAAAATTTATCTTCACCCTCAAGGCTCAAGATTTATGTCCTGCTCCGTATATCGGAACAAGGTATAATTTAAGACCTATCCTTGACATGAAATGAGATGCGGTCTCCCACTACATCGGTCTTGGTACCTAGGATTATAGAAAGGGGCTATCACGGATGGGTGTTATGGTAGATTCCAAGGGCGGATGTGAGTTTGTGGCAAGATGCCTAATTCTACTAAAGGACTTTTATTATGATCTCAACTTACCCTCTCTAGTCATGTCTAGTTTATTACTGTAAGATAATTTTATACATTATTAGTATATAAGGTATTTGGACAGAATAGGTCAACAGGCAAGCTAGGGACCTAATTCCTAACTATCTGTCGCCCATTTGGAAAATTCCTTAGGCCTAAAAGGAAAAATCTCTATTGGCTATATATTCTTAATACTTTTCAAAGATGAAGTTATAAACTTTTGGTTGCAAGTGGTTCGGCCAACACGGAAGAAAGTTGCGTAGTGGGTCTGAGCCAGATACATAGATCTTCTGCCTCATGAGGATAAAAAATGTATCGTATCAGTTCTTAATCCTAGTTGATCCCGACCTTCTGCTTGATCAGAGCATAGAGTTCATTGGTCACTACCAGGATTGAGAATTCAATTCAAACCGCGAATACCTCGCTTATATGTAGTTTCTCTGCTCCGTGGTCCCGATGGTACTAAGTCTTTGAGAAGGCGATTCTAAGGGGTGTATTGATTTGACCTATCATTAAATCCAAGGGATATATAAGTTTTCTCTAAGCGTGAATAGTCACTAATCAAACAAGCCTCCTAAAAGTCGTTAAATAAGCCTATGAGTACTGAGGGGATTCAACAAAGGAACGGGGTCTCGTTCCAACCTAATCAAGTCAACTAACTAAGTCTATCACTCAATTATCTTAGCATTTTTAGTCGTTTACATTTCTTAGTCTAATCAGCAACCTAGGCTCAACTTATGAGCAGCGGTAATCTACTAGTTGTAATCTAAAGTCTATGCTTATACACCAGATGATTTTACTTCATTCCTAATACAAGGAAAAGTTTTATCACTTAGGGTCAAGGTTGTTTAATCGGAACTGAGTTGCCTGAAGTGGAATTTAACTACGCCCGAGCATTTCACATATGCTCAAACCAACTAAGGGGGTCCTAGGGTTCACATTATTAATTTGTTGGATTTCCTACACGGTCATGTCTGTCGGAATCTAGGAGCACCGCTCTAAGTCCAAAACTCTAAGGGTCTATTTGGCTAGTGGTCTTAAGTTGTATTAAATGGGACTGTATTACTAATCTTACCTCAGGAGTGGGAATGGCTTGTTTGGTAGGAGGGTGGGTGGGAACTAAAATTTTTGGTATAGGCTTTGGAAATTGAGCCTCGTGTCGGAAAGTGTGGGATGGGAGTTCCAAATCCCAGGATGAGGAATCTCAAAGTGTTATTTGAAAGAAAATTCTGGAATTTACGTTTACTGCATACACTCCAAATATGGTATTGGAAAACATGGGATACACCCAAACCCCATGAGATCGAGAAAATGGTTGTAACCAATTCGAATAGGGCCATGGAAAATGAATGAAAAGTGAAGGGGAGAGAAAGTAAGGGTTGGAGATTTGTTCCTCCACGAGTTTGAGCCTCAACAGATGTTTGTAGAAGCCTAAATGAAAGGAAAGAAATGTAGGAAATGAATAAATGGAAGGGGTAGGGAGCTTACACGTTTTTGAGCGTCAAATGGGGGGTATAAGGACCCAAATGAGAGAGATCGGAGAGGGTAGGGAGGTGGGTACTACTGTGAATGAAGGACGTGGATGGGTTGTGGTCGAAATCAGCAGATTGGGCGATTGAAAGGGAGTTTTGAGAGAGAGGGCAGCAAGATGAAGGAGAAAAGGGAGCTTGGAGGTGGGGTTTGTGAAGGAGATAGGTGTTTGGGAGTGTAGAAATGGAAGGAACATACATCAGGGGGGTCCCACAGCCCCCAAACCCGATCGGCCCGAGCCACGGGCCCGGCCCAGCAAAGAAACCGGCGAGGCCTCGTCGACCTGGCGAGGGCCTCGCCGAAATTTTTTTGGGATTTCAAAAAGGGGGTCCCATGGCCCTGTTCGTACAGTCCCCTGGGCCCCAAAAATCACTGGGTCCCACCTTGGATCCCTCCGGAAGTGCTCCGTTTGGCCCCCCGACCCTGATTCACTCCATTTCGGGTAGTTTCGGGATAATCGGACGTAACTTGCAATCCGGAATGAGTTATTTGACATAAAATATATGAATTTGGGGTAGAACGAGCTAATGAAGCCAACCAACCCTGCTACGCTGGGTTGCGCAACATGAAATTGTGAGAAAACCCTCTGATTGACGGTCATTTCCCCGTTTCAGTTTCGTTTTGCTAAAAATAGTAGTTTTAGTTTAATTACCCTTCATCGGTCGAGCTTTAGGAGTTACGCCCATCGTGCAAAGGACTTAGAATAATTAGGAGAATGGTTTGGTGAAGCCAAATAGGACACTTATTATTTTTGGCTGAAAACCTTGCGTACTAGTAGACATCACGACCTTATAGTAAGTCGCAAATTCTAGGAGTTTTAGTTGTAGTTTGTTTCTGATTTCATTCTCATTACTTGGTATCCCTATTTAAAGGGTTGTGAACTCATTTTTAGTCATTCATTAATCAATTTTGAATTTATTAGAATTTATTTCTATTTTTTGCTTTCTTTCCTCGTGGATTTGAGAAGTCTCTGTGAGGAGTCCAGAGAAGCTCCGAGGATTCGGAGTAGTTATCCTCATCACATTTATCCCGTATTCTATCTATTTTCAACGGTTGGGGTGAGGTGGATTGTAATCTAGACTCTTTAATAGACGACCTAGGAATGTTTTAAGGTCGACACGTGCGACCATATTTGAATACAGACTCGATTTCGGCGTTCGTTTTCAGTGAACTAGCCGTTGGACGGAACAGGGATGCCTAAGACTGTTTCTACATTCCGTCGCTCTCTCCTAAGTCAGAGTGCGTCAGAGTGCGTCGTGTGACCATAACCCAGGTCCGATTTAATCCAAATCATGCTCTGATACCATCTGTAACATTCCGAAAATCGGGGGTCGAGCATAAACTCAACTCCCGAGTTCTAGAACATCACTTATGCAACAAAATGAATGATGATTGAATGTTGACTGTATTCGTGCATTGAACATGAGTTAGATTAAGCCAAAACAGCATATCATACTCCAGAGATAGTTAAATTTGCAAGCGAAAGACTGTGATAGATAGATAAAATATATAAACTATGATGAGTCTCCAGAGTGTGATAACATTACCAGGTTAAATAATTACAAGTATAGTTCTAAAATATACCAAATGTGAGGAAGTGTAATGTCTCCTATCCCAAGTACCATAGCCCCGTCAATATAATATCAGGTCTTCATTGACCTGCTAGAGAGATACAGATAGGAGAACTCCTCCTATCATCATAGAAGTAGTCCGGCTCTGCTTCGCAAGCATCGCCATCACCTGAAACTCAACAAATCTGGTTGGTGTGTACAACATCGTCCCGTAACGTGGGAGTGAGTAGCTAAATCAGGGGAACAATAAAGCATAGGTTAACATGTTATCAATGCAGTCAAGCAGTAACGATAAAGTAGTACAATCAAACACTCCTAACTACTCTTATTAATGCAAGTATGAATGACATGATGTATGCCCTCACTGACATACTCCCTCATGCGACACCATCTCACGCTCGCGGCATGCTTTCATCCCTCAGTGCTCAACATCTTACAGGCACATGCAATGCATGATAAGCAGGATTGCCGAGTTTTTAATTAGTCCATTTCAAACAACAGGATTGGGAAACTAAGGTACCTCCCTTGTATCATTCCCAAACATGATCCATTCTAGGGTCGTTAGTCCTAGTTAATATCAGACGATGGTGTGTTTTCTAGGTCACTGCAAAGGCTGTCAGGGCTATTACGCACAAAGGTTACACCACTCCCCCATCACCTCTTAAACGATTCATCACAATACAGAAACAGGCTTAGTTCATACTCTATATATCGCGGCAAACCCTAAGGCTCACTGCGATTTCAGAGTATGCTCGAGGTCACTACAAAGGGCTGCTGTTACGCACAAAGGTTTCACCGCTCCCCCATCACCTTATCAATGTAGGCCGACAGCACGAATATAGTGTCCCATACCACCATAATCGGCTCACGAGTCTGGTTGCTCACTGGTCACTACGGGGAGGCACGTGGCCCTAGCGTACGCCGACAGCTCGACCACATTGTCCCATACCACCATGCCCGGCTCATGAGTCTTAGCGGATCGAGGTACCATGGTTAAAAGGGATTTCACTGGTAAGTTTGGTACCCTAGGTTCAAGCAGTAGCGTCCAAATATGGTGAACATACATAAAACAGATCGGGTTGCCTGACGAGCTCGGCTGGCTCGAGCATACAACAAGTTAAACGACATGAAGTGCATAAGTACTTCGCGTGGCCAACCACTATCGCCAACCGAAGTACGACTCGAGTTCGTCGAACACATCTCACGTGGCAAATGAATCACAGCCACGAATTCAATTCTGGTACCAATTGTCTGGACTATAATCATAGCCCCAAACACAATCGATTTCAAATATTAAAGCAGTAATGGATCAAGGTTCAAATCATACAATCAAAGTCTGATATTATCCGTTTAGGGCTGCCAGGGCTGTTGCACGCATTCGTTGATCCACTCCCCCATCACCCATGACGGATCATACAACGTAAACATGAATTTAACATATGCATTACATAAATAAAATCATAAAAGCAGTTGAGCATGTTATGAAGCACAACACAAGCATAAGTTTGTACATATTCAATTCCTAATCACACAGCTATTCAAGGAAATCATACAAAAAGTTAAAGGAGTTGAGAATCATATCTCAACACCCTTAAACATTGCAATTTACTAACTACTACTCATTCAGACATTTCAACAAACACTTTAAAATACAGGCATCAACATACATGACATATGTTGATCACATAGGTATAAGGCCAAATCCTTTCACTAGGGAGTTACCCCAATCATAACACGCATACACCCGCGACGGATAGTCATGGCAAGCAGGAATCCAAGTTCCATATTCATTCAGTCATTTCCACAAACACTTGGGCCACACATTTTAGCATATATACTGTATATTGGCCGTGGCGTGATTTAGGGCAAATCCTTTCGTCAAAGGGGTATCGCCAATACAACAATCATGAATCCATGACATTTAGTCATGGCGAGCACGAATGAGAATTCTATACTCATTCGGTCATTTTCACAAACACTTAGAATACACTATTACAACATACATGATGTATGTTAGCAAAACATGTATTAGGGCTAACCTTTTGCCAAACAAGTATTTTATCCATATATAGTATATTCATACAGCATATAATCATGGCAAAAACATCTCCAAGATTTATACGTATACGGTACTTTCTAGAATACACAATTTCAACATACATAGTGTATATAAGCGAAACATGTATTAGGGCGAGTCCTTTCGCCAAACAAGTAATTTATCCATATATAATATATTCATACAACAAATAATCATGTCAAATACATTTCCAAAATTTATACGTATACCGTACTTTCTACAAATACTTAGAGTATGTAGAATTCCATATTTTTCATCTTTAATCGAAACGGAAAACAGACAGCACTTTGTACATGTGCAATTGCATGCAGATCATGAATCTATCATTATCTGACATTGAAAGCATTGAAAACCATAACCTATACATCTAAAGTCTGCACCTTTTGTTGTAGAATCGTAACGTAGTCGATATGTTTGCCAAGCTTCCGTATTTGGCAGTTTGGTAACCTATAGAATGAAATAGGTTAACTATTTCACAACCTATAACTGTCTAAACCCCAAAACAGATTAGGGTTAGGGTTTCTTACCTAGAAATGACGCCAGAAACGCCGGAAAAAATGATGAGAATCAGGCGGTGGAGCCCGAATAGTGGCAGGGAAGAGTGGCAGGGAGATTCTCCCACAGCTCCCACACTTTCTCTCTCTTTTCTCTCTTCTCAATCTAGGTTTTTCTCAAATTTGGCTGCAATGAGAGAGGGTTTAAGGTTCTTATATAGCCTTAAAACTCACCGAAATAGACTCCTAGTCAAAGTATACTTAGGTTATAACTAAAGCGGGTCAGTTTCAGCTCAATGGAGAACTTCTGGCAGGCCTCCTTGAGCCAAAGGTCGGACTAATATCACCGACAATGGATCTAGGTTCTATTAAGTTTTCATTCCAGTAGGGTTCTCAGATCACGCGTGGCGGACCAGTTTCAATTCAACGGTCAGCGGATCCCGATCGGAGATTCCGAGTACATGTAAATGTGTATGAAATTTATCCTGATCCGAGGGTGTAATTTGGTCTGATTCTGACGGTCTGGTTGCTTAATACTGATCCATAAGCGAGAGGTGCCAATTACTATTCAAGATATTTCATTTTGAATTAATTTCACATTTCTCACACTCTTCACTCCGAGCTCAAGCGAATAGCGCTGGGACACTATTTGGATTTGATTTCCGAGATGGTTGTCAAGCCCAGCGAGGCGGTCCTAGTTCCTTAACTTCGTGTTAATCGGACTTCCGACGTGCAGTCTAGATCCGATACGGAGTTTCGAGATGCTCCCGAGAGCAGCCGGGTAATGAAATTGATCCTAGATTTTAGGGTAACTTAGCGTTAATGATTCTACAAGTTTTGGGTCTTGCAGATCGTATTTAAAGTGATTGGTGCTAATTTCACAGGCACTCTAGTTTAACACTAGCTAATTCTCGCCTAATTTCTAAAGGATTTAGTCCTGAGTGATTTCGGTCTGAGGTGGTACCTGGGCCTTTGTAGTTTGTATATAAAGTGATCCGAGTTATACTACTTAGCTAGTTTAAGTTAGTGTCTAGGATGAAAGTACTTAGAAAGATTGAAGAGCAAGGTGGTGAAGGATGGGATTTGTGAAAGAAATAGGTTCACAAGCGATTTTAGACTGTGGGATTCAGTTCTGACAAGTTAATAAGGTGTTAGGATCGACCCATAGCCTAAGGACGTCTAATCCCAGGTTGGCAAAAATCTGGGATGTTACAGTTCACATGTGCATGAGAAAGATGAGTAGAAGATATACACAGGGGTGGCCCACACTTCCATCATTACCATGGGGCCACTCACGCTTTGTGATAAGATCAATGCCTTATCATGGAGTCCAGTTGATATGCATTGCTTATGTAAAGAAGAGGCGCACGAGTCAAAAAGATCAAGGGGGATAGTCCCAGGGATCAAGTTTAGGCCCAACTCCTTTTCAAAGGCTTTAACATTATCGTCCATAAGTGATACGAAGGGTCCCATGTTGGGAGTGAATCACTTGCTATTAAGTTAGGTGTGGAGCCCACTTTGCGGGTCATAAATAGCAAGACCAATAGCCAGAGTATGTAGGCCAATTATTGAGTGTTTCCTTCTTTCTTAATCAGTTTCCATCTCTAATACTACCACCGCCTTAGCCATGGGGTATCCCTTCATGCTTCTTTCACTAGAATCAACGCTGGATTCCAATGACTCTCTATCAATACCATCCTCTTTATTGTTAATGGATGATGCCACCATTAAAAATGAGAACCCATTCAAGCAAGGGGAGGGATGACGCCACCTCTTTGCACAGTAATAACTATTATAGTTGTCGACGACAACGCAATTGATCACTCCTTTCAATTGTCGATTTTGACATGGGCCATGGAAGCAGGCATTATTCATACCGTCAGTCACGATAGTGCTCCGTTTTGTGTAATTGTGGCTCTATGATGTTAGAAGGCATCATGCATCAAAACCCACCTCTTCAAGGACCCACTGTCATAGTGGTTGCACTTGGGCCAACCACTTCATCTGCACCACCGGCAAGCATGACAGTCTTCAATTTTGTGTGAGGTGCCTCGACAGAGAACACCAACAAGAGGGAAGCTACGGTTGTCCGAATGCATTTGAGCCATTGTAATGGTCAGCATAAGTCCTCAATGCCATGGTCATAATTAAATGGTAGTACTTAGTGAAGTGAAGTTTTTAAGATGGATGTAATTTTTCTAAGGCAGGGCTAAGGCCAAATAAGAGAGCAAAGTTTTTCAAATCAAAGTCACACACTTATATTTATAAAATTCTATCATAAAAAAATCTAAATTGGAGACTAACTCTAATATCTCTTAAGTTATAGTGGTAATGAGATGTACTGTATTACCATGCTCTCCCACAATAAGAAAACCCAATCTACACCATTTAATTAGGTAAATCCAATGCAAGAACTTTTAGACTGTAATCTTTATGAGAATAAAATTATACCAAATCCACAAATGGATGAGAAACTATTTATTTAAATCTCTGCCTGCTTGGCCCAAATCATTGATTTTATCACATTTAATCGGGCATGTTTGATTCCATATGTGCATACACACAAATTCCATGCTATGATGTACAATCCTATAATTTGATATTAAATAGATTTTATATTTCCAAACTTAATTGAAAAAAGGCTATTGAAAATATTAATATAATAATAAATGAATATATCTTTAAAACTACTTCGCAATAAAATTCAATCGTCTATTTGATTCAATATATTACATAAGTTTCTTATGCATTGTCTTGATTGTGTAATCATTTACGATCTTGTTTTAATTCATCCTCGTAATCAGATTTTAATTTGGTTTCTTTACCAAGGTGCTTCTAACCCAGCTAAGTTTGTATGCATAGCCCTAAGAATGTACACCATTGTAGCGTCACCTTATCACGACTTTACTATGTAACATAGCATAATAAGGGAGCAAGAGTCACCTATGAGCTTAGCATACACGCATAATGCCTAAGCTAAAATCAGTCCATTGCTCGTAGATAATTGAGCATGTAGTACGTGTGGCTTAATTCACATTGTAAATTATCAAGCATTTGTCATTTACACGATTATCATGCGGGATCATCCGATCAACAAATGATCAATCCTCAATATAATGTATATGCTTAGATGATCTGACTGGGTACAGAGCCAATCATGTTAATTTTATGATATTTCATCTTGATCATCTCATAAATTAGAGTAATAGTACATTTCATATGTACATATTTCTCAATATTTACCATTATTGTTGTCCATAGTTACACAATGGTCTACATCATGTGACATGTGGACCAAACCTATGTGAGACCCGACCCGAGTTCACATTGTGCATGTGTGTGTGTGAATATGCATCTCGTTTATTTTGGTCCTGCGGTCCTACTGATCAAATTTCGGCGACCCGCGATCCTCGGATAGTGTTTGCTGTCATTCTTGAGTCCGGTCACGTAGACCCGACTTGGGTTGACCCTAGACCTATGTCATCTCGTTCGTATCGTCGTTGCGGTTCCAATGATACTTCTTGTGCGTTCATCTGACTTATAGATCAAAAGTTGTGAGCATTTCATCATGTGGCCCACTTTTTGTACAAAAGCATATAGACCACTCTCATGGCACAAGTTCTCATGCACACCACCCACACACACTACAATTCTCATGGAATAAACACTACCCACCCTAAACACTACCCACACCTAACCTACCCTAGTAAACATTGTTTGTATCACCATAGGTCATGATTGCTTCTCTAACCAAGGAGGGAGAGCAATGATGACTCTCCTACAACCCTCCCTTCCTCTCTCTCTTCCTTCATTTCTCTCATTTTTCTCTTCCATGGTGGAATTTCCAACCCTCCCTCTCCCAATTTTCAACAACTTTTCCTTCCTTTCTTCTTCCATCTAGCCACCACAAACTCATCTTAACCATTGAACCTTAAAACTTGGAGCTTGGAGTACTTAGTGTTGGTGGTAGCTTGAAGATTCAAGGTCGGTGTTTTCCCTTTCCTCTCTTAGTTCTTTTGTTTCTTCATATAGGGAACAAGTGGGACCCACTAATCCATGGTGGGGATCCCATCTAACCCTTTGGATGTGGCCAATGGGCCCATCTTGTGCATGCATGACATGCATGGGATTTCTCCCTTGATGGACCCTTCGCATGGGGATTTCCCCTATTTTTCTAAGTATGATGGGTCATCTAGACCCTTGCATGTGACTAGGATGACATCCTAACCCTTCATCGCAAAGATCTAGGCCATGCATCATAAGATCTAGGTTGTACATGTGTTTGTAATGTTGTTTGTGGTTATAATTGTGTGGGGACGACTCAATAGTGACGGAGCCCTCCCCCAATGGCCGGATGCTCCTCCTTTTCTTGTTGAGAGTGCTGATCATGAGTGTGTGGCCCACCTTGTGGACCAACAAGATCCCAATCATCCATAGAGAGGGGATGTTTTCACAAGTCCCTCCCATTGAATGTGTGGCCCCTAAATGCACAAAAATGGGTGCATGCAAGCTTGTTTTAGTGATGGGATGGTTTGGATATTTGTGGGGTCCACTTGGGTGGACCACACCATGATTTTCAGGGGCTAGATCCCCATTTAATTTATGGTTGCAATTTATTTTTTTTGAAGTACATATTGTTGTCCAAATCTGCCTGGACTGATTTTTGGGCCACCTTGGGACCTGATTTTTGGATCTTTAGTGAGAATAATAATAATAAAATATATATGATTCTTGTAGCCTCATGACCCACCTACAACCATACCAAATTTCAGTTCATTGGAATCCATTTGGGCATCCAAAAGGGTGGGCCAACTTGATGGATTGCCAGGAATTTCTGTTATGCAGTCCAGCAGCACAGTCCCATAAAAACAAAATTTTAAAATATTTTCTCAGAAAGTGGGCAATCTTTCTGGCTTCCACCTTGTTGTAGGATTGATGAGGGACCTTGGATCCAAATTTCAGGAATTTTAGAGGCCCAAACCCGCCCATTTGGATGGCCCAAATTCAGGACAGTTACATTTCCAGCAACATTCCACACTGGATAGATTGTAATTTTGAAATTTATTAAAATACTTTTAAGTGTCCAAAAATTATAAAAATTTATAGAGAGGTGACCTACTCATAGTAGGAGCCACCTACAAAATTTTAGTGCCAATAGACCCCTGTACACACCATGGTCGTGGTTGGACCAGCCCACTATGATATGGTGTCCAGATCAATCCAATTTTAAGGACAGATTGATTTCTTTAAATGAATTAAAATATTTTTAGATGTCCAAAAATTCTGAAAATTTGTGGAAGTATGTTAAAATTAAGGTAGGACCCACCTACAAAATTTCAGGGCCAATGTACCCCTGTGCACACCGTAGCAAGGGCTGGACCTGCTCACCACGTTAGGACGTCCAGGTCAGTCAGATTTTCTGGACAAACTGTTTCATTTAAATTAATTAAAATACTTAGGAATATCTAAAATTTTTGAAATTTTGTGGGGATGTGACTCACCTATAGAAGTGTCACTCTACAAAATTTCAGACCCAACGGACATTTGAGGTGACCATGGTGCGACCTACAAATTTGGTTCAGTTTTGGGCCAAATACCCAGGCCCGTAGAACTACACACCATGGGACACCCCTACCTTGGGCCGTTGTTGGGCCTGTATTCCAGCAGCATGTGTCACGTCCCAGACTCAGTAACCAGACTCACAAGGATTCCGATGACTGGTTCTGAACGTAACAGCCTCCATAGTACCCCATTCTCGGCTCCTGAGGCAGGTTCCGATCCTGGGATCCTACAAGGAGGATTTTCATAACAGTATAATCATTCCAATACGAGCATACCCAAGATCACAGCAAGAACATCTGAGAATAACAAAGGCACACATCACAAAATCCACTATAAATTTGAACTTTTACAATCATCCATAAGGTCCAAAAGGACATACATGAGATAAAAGGAAAGAGAGAAAGGTCATCAACACTGGAGTCCTCAAATGCTCAGCTCTACTCCATGCTCTACTGCTGTGTCGCTGCCTAGAGTATCCTGCACGCATCAATCGTGCATAAGCTTATAGAAGCTTAGAGGGTGGTGTAGGTGTGTGATAATGGTACACAGAAGAGTATTAGGAGATACAAGGAGAGAAGCATAGTCAATGAGGATATCACTAGCCTTACCCAGGCTTATCATGAATAAGATGCAATGAGTATTGGGTGTCATGCCAAGGCAATGCATGAAGGGGCTTGTACAACCAATGCTAATGCAATGCAAGTAATGTCAGTGCTCATATCCAAACCACAAGTCATGTACATTTTCGATCATAAGAAAATCACCGGGGTCCATTACACTGCTGAATGACTACCGCTCTACAGACCCCACACAGTCAAACGAGCGTAAGAGACCTCACTACCCACCTGCGGACAGCCAATCACCAACAAGGCCTGAAGGTAGCGCACCCATTTACGAGCTGATCAGACTCAGCCTAGCAATGCCTCCTCACATCAGGCAGGTAAGGCCACACTCCTATCCAACCGACTACACGACAGTGGGAGACGCGGCCTAATGGTATAAGGCCCTCGTGCGCTCATATATTCCACCCGGTCACGGCGTTGGAGCAGATCCTTGGTACCATGGAAGTTTTGGAAATTTCACCCATGGGCATCCTATGCACCCGGTATGCTCAACTAATATTTCCGGTGTCCACACATACAGTCATCCATGAATACCCCCGTGGAGACAAGGCCCTGATGAAGTAAGGGTGGATATCCATAAGCTATGCAATACCAGATGCATGAATCACACAATCACCCATGCATCAATCCCAAGCATCCATCTCTCGGGGAGATACCAACATGTCCTACACAATGACACAACCATGGCCAATAATACCTCAACCAAGCATGCATATGATGCGTATGGGAGTGGGCCATCAAGATGAATAGGGGTGCCAATGAGGTGAAGATGAACTCTCTACCTAACCATGAAGGGTATAGGTACTTAACCAATTCCTCATAAGGAATACAACCTCTAGTGGGGGCCCATATATCTGGGGTAGCCCATGAGACTAAGGAGAACAATGATATGGGCGTAAATAGATGAAACGAGCCTAGTAAGGGTCTATGGTGGGCCTTTAACCACCCATAGAAGCCCATGGGCATACCTTAGGGCCACCAATGTGGACATCCAACCACAATTGGTCCCCAAGAGGTAGCCCATCTCTAATTGATTACGGATCAAGGCCCAAGGCCCACATAACATTAGAAATAAGAAATGGTCAGCCATTACATACCACATACATTCATGTTGGGCTTTAGAAAGGCGGCCCAAGGCCCATCCAAAATATGGGTCCAAGGGGAACACACATAGCCCAACCCATATATACCACTATGGGCCCATAGGGGAAAGGTTAGGGCCCAACATAAAGGCTACTAATCCCATATATTGTGGTGGCCTAGTGGGCAACCCATTGCTCAAATCACATGGGCAAATGTCATGTTCTTAGTCAAGTAAGTTGGGCCTACAACCCGGCCCAAGTATAAAGTTGATTTGGTGGGCAATCAAGGGCCCATATACTTGTGTAATCTGGCCCACTAATCCAACACAATAGTATGGTAAAAATGGCCCAAGAGTTCAATGGGCCTATCTATAAAGTTCCAGCCCAATTGCGCTTAAAGAGTTCAACAACTAGCCACATTCATGGACCCAATTAAATTCAACTGTGGTGGGCCTCAAAAGTGCATTTATTAAGCCTAACATTTAAGGAACTAAATGTATAAATTATTACCTCTAAGATTCTTCACAATGTGTTGGGCCCCACTCCTCAAAATTTCATCCCAAAGGCCAAACATAATTATAACATGCTGCTGTCCTAAATTTGGGCACTCCATTGGAGTGGGCCCAGGACCTCTAAAACTCTGAAAATTGAGGGCCAATGTCCCTCATCATGCATACAATGAGAGAAAACCTAAAAAGGTGGCCCACCATCAGAGGAAACATTTTTGAATTATAATTTTTATCAAGGCATATTGCTGGACTGCACAGCAGAAAATTCTGGCAAGCCAACCATCTTGGCCCATTCTTTTGGATGCCCAAATGGGGTCAGTTCAGGTTGAAATTTTCAGAGTGATACTTAAATAGGTGGGACACACTCCCACAAAATTTTAGAATTTTTAGATATTTCTAAGTATTTTAATTAATTTGAACAAAATAGTCTGTGTAGAAAATCGGACAGACCTGGACGTCCCAATGTGGTGGGCCAGTCCGGCCCTCGCCACGGTGTGTACAGGGGTCCATTGGCTCTGAAACTTAGTAGATAGGTCCCACCATAGGTGAACAACAACTTCACAAATTTTTAAAACTTTTAGAGATTTGAAAATATTTTAATTTATTTAAAGAAGTCAATCTATCCTAAAAATTGGACTGATCTGGACACCATATTGTAATGGGCCGGTCCAGTCACCACCATGGTGTGTACAGGTGTTCATTAGCCCCAAAATTTTGTAGGTTGGTCCTAACATGAGTGGACCACCTACCTGTAAATCTTTATAATTTTTAGACACCTAAAAGTATTTTAATAAATTTCAGAATTCCAACCTGTCCAGGGTAGAATGTTGCTGGAACAGTGCAGAAAAATCCAGACTGTCCACCTCATTTGGACCACACATTTGGGACCCCAATGAAGCTCAGATGGGGCTGAAATTTGGTATGGTTGTAGGTGGGTCATAAGGCTAAAAGAATCACATATTATTTTGTTTCATTATTTCCACCAAAGACCCATAAATCAGGCCCCAAAGTGGCCCAAAAATCTGTCCAAGCAGATTTGGACAGCAACATGTAATAGAAATGATTAAAATATAAACATGGGTTTCCATGGGATTTAACCCCAGGAATTTATGTGGTGGACCACCCTAGTGGGCCCCATAAATGTCCAGACCTTCCCCATCATCAAATACCCCTTGCATATGTCCCATTTAGGTGGATTTTGGGGCCACATGTCTAAGGATGGACCGCTATGGGCATCCAAGCTCCATAGTTGGTCTGGATTTTTGTTGGCCTACAAGGTGGGCCACACATGCAAGATCAACATTCTATCATAAAGAAAAAATAATAATAATTAAGTCCTAAGTCCTAAGAGTACACCCACCTTAGATTGCTCCAAACTTGGACCTCCTAGCTCCTAGTGCACTAAGGGATCCATATCAATGGGTGAGATTGGATTTGGATGGTTGGATTTGGAAGATTAAAGGGAAAATGGGGCTAGAGAAGAGAGGGAGATGGGAGAGAAGTTGCTGGAGAAGAAGAGAAGAGAGAGAAATGAGAGGGAAAGAGAGGGAAAATCTTTTTAAGGGAAGTAATAATAACCTATGGTGACAATAACAATGTTGCTAGGGTAGGCTAGGTATGGGTAGTGTTTAGGGTGGGTAGTGTTTATTCCATGCAATAGTGTAGTGTGTGTGTGTGGTGTGCATGGGAAATTGTGCCATGGAGGTGGTCCACATGTTTTTGTACAAAAAGTGGGCCACATGATGAAATGCTCATAACTTTTGATCCATAGGTCGGATTGACACACAAGACGCGTCGTTGGAACTGCAACGACGATACGAACGAAATGGCATAGGTCTTGGGTCGATCCGAGTCAGGTCTACGTGACTGAACTCAAGGTGACCGTAAACACAATTCGAAGGTCGCGGGTCGCCGGAATTCGACCGGTAGGACCGCAAGACCATGATGAACAAGATGCATACTCACACACATACATGCAAACATGGAAACTAAGGTCGGGTCTCACAATACTCCCCACCAACAAAGAAATTTCATCCTCGAAATTGACCAATTTAGGACAAAAGAAAAAAAATAAAACACCACCATCATATAACAATCATCTTACAAGGAAGGCAATACAAACAATCATATATCTATCAATCATCAAACAAATGGGGATAACGCTCTCTAATCTCGGCCTCGCGTTCCCAAGACGCCTCGGTCTCCGAATGATGACCCCATTGCACCTTCACCAAGGGAATGACCTTGGTCCTGAGGACTTGCTCCTTCCGATCGAGAATACGAATAGGCTGTTCAATGTAGGAAGCATCCTCACGGACCTCAAGTGGCTGCCAATCAATCACGGGAATAGTGTCCAACCCACATTTCCGCAACATAAAAACATGGAATACATCGTGGATCGAGGACAACTCAGGAGGTAAGGCAAGCCTATAGGCCACAGCGCCTATGCGCTTGGTAATCTCAAAAGGTCCAATAAATCTTGGGGCGAGCTTGCCCTTCACACCAAAGCGTACCACACCCTTCATAGGCGAGACCTTGAGATATACCATGTCCCCGACTGCAAACTCGAGGGGTCGACGCCGACGATCAGCAAAACTCTTCTGCCGGCTCTGAGCTGTGCGCATCCTTTGCCTGATAACATCAATAGCCTCTGACGTATGCAGCACAAGCTCAGGACCTAAGAGACGACGCTCTCCAACCTCGGTCTAACAACTAGGAGATTTGCATGGTCTACCATAAAGTGCCTCAAAAGGAGCCATGCCGATAGTCGCCTGATAACTATTGTTGTACGCGAACTCTGTGAGGCGCATATGTTCATCCCAACTACCCGCAAAGTCGATCACACAAGCTCTAAACATATCCTCAAGGATCTGGTTGACCCTTTCAGTCTGCCCATTTGTCTGCGGATGATAAGCAGTGCTGAGGTGCAAAGTGACCCCCAACGCCTCCTGGAAACTCCTCCAAGACTGAGAAGTAAATCTGGAGTCTCGGTCTGAAACGATCGAAACTGGGACGTCGTGCAGTCTCACTATCTCCTCAATGAATATCCTTGCCAACCGGTCCATAGACCAGGAAGCATGCACTGGAATGAAATGAGCCGACTTTGTTAAACGATCGATGATAACCCAGATGGTATCGTAACCGCGCTGAGTCCTCAGCAACCCTGCAATGAAGTCCATCGATACGTGCTCCCACTTCCACTCTGGAACGCTCAACGGCTGCAAGGGACCAGGGGGTCTCTGATGATCGGCCTTGACACGCTGGCATGTGTCACACTCGGCCACAAAACTTGCAATCTGACGCTTCATCCCCTGCCAGAAGTACTGCCTCCTCATATCACGATACATCTTCGTGGAGCCCGGGTGGATAGTAAGTCTCGATCGGTGTGCCTCGGTCATCAGATCACGACATAACTCTGGCACATTCGAGACACACAATCTGCCTCTGAAGCTGTCACGCCCCAAACCCGGAGATCGGATTCACAGGAATCCCGATTGCCGAATTCGGTGCCGACAGCCTCCATAGTACCCCATTCTCGGCTCCTAGCGTCCATACGCCAGATTCCGATCCTGGGATCCTACAAGGAGGATTTTTTTTTTTTTTTAATGTACATTTAACTCAAAATAAGCATAACCACAAGATTACCCAATTCACAAAGGCAACATCAACATCACATATCCACTAATATAATCATTTGAGTACAATGCTGAAAGAGAAATACATAAATCGAAAATCAAGCTCAAGAAGACCGCTGCACGCTCCAAGATCGACACTGCTGCAACCTAACGTCACCTGCACGCATCTATCGTGCATAAGCTTATAGAAAGCTTAGTGGGTGGTGAAAGTGTGTGCACAAGGTAAGTGCCAATAATGCAATACAATGTCATAAATCATATAACATTAGTAATACAGGCAAGATCATGAATCATACGATATCAGAGTAAGCGGAAATACTAGCAATCTATAAGTCCATGAATGCTATCAGCCGTACCAAGGCTATGCGATGCAAAAATATAATAACCAATATACTAAGGGAGCAAGATAGATCAGCTATGCAATGCGAAGACAGTAAGCCAACTACTATGTGTTGAGGATGCAAGGCAATATTCAAATCATGCTAAGTTCGTCTAAGCTATATAAGTACAGGAACATAACAACCCAAAATGTCATATGCCTGCGGATGTAATGCAATATGCGATGCGAATGAAATGACCATGCTGGAGTGTGAAGTCGGGATGATAGTACGTAGTATCGCAGGCTACGGGGTCCACCACAAGGGACTTCTATCCAAACTAGTCCCATACCTGAATTTGGATAGTCAGACTCAACGTGGTAAACTCCTGATCTCAGGTTAGTCGCGCGCCCAACCCGAAATCCTTGCCATAACGAAGGTACACAACAATTAGTTGCGCACCACCAGCCCAAGTGGATAGTGAATGAATGGATGAATGAGCATGCAACTCCTACTCAATAAGTCCACATATCAGTACGGTTCCTCTCTGGGAAATCACCGGGGTCTATTACACTCCAAACCAGATTGCCGCCCCATCGCGCGCAACAAGGTGAGTGGAAGAGACCTCACTATCCGCCTGCCAATATCGGGCCCGGCTCGTCGATAGCGGACCCATTCCTCGAGCTGGTCAGACTCAGCCTAGCATTGCCCCCTCCTCTCGGGCAGGTAAGGCCGTACCCCCTTCCAACCGACCACGACACAGTGGGAGACGCGGCCTAACGGTATATGGCCCTCATGCGCTCATGCATCCACTCGGTCTAGACGTTGGAGCAACCTCTGGAACCAAGAGGGTTTAGGGACTTTTACCCAGGGATATCTATAGCACCCCATGTAGAACAGATTTTCGGTGTCCCATCTGGCCATCCACGAACTACCTGTGGAGGCTACGACCCTGATGATGCTAGGGCGTATAGTAATCACAGCACACAATGCAAGATGCATGAGTCATACAATCCAGTCATGCATCAATCCTGCGCATACCGTGCGCTCATGTGAGATAACCTCCGCCTATCAGGGAGTCTCATAACAACACACTCAATAATATATGCAATGATCAACCACATCTCATAATAAACATGCAGATGATGCGTATGGGCATGTATCATGATGTTATGCTATCACATACTCATAATCAGTATCAATAACCGGCATCAGCAATCTGCCTCGATCGGTAATCGGTCAATCAGCCACGATAAATAGAATCAACAATCGGCCACGTCAATCAATAATCGGCCACGATCGGTAATCGGCCTCGATCGGCAATCGGTCAATCGACCACGACAAGCAGAGTCGGCAATCAGCCACGTCAATCGATAATCGGCCACGATCGATAATCGGCCTCGATCGGTAATCGGTCAATCGGCCATGACAAGCAGAGTCGTCATTCAGCCACGATCGGTAATCAGTCACGATAATCGGCCTCGATCGGTAATCGGTCAATCGGCCACGACAAGCAGAGTCGGCATTCGGCCACGATCGGTAATCGGTCATGATAATCGGCCTCGATCGGTAATCGGTCAATCGGCCACGACAAGCAGAATCGGCATTCGGCCACGATCGGTAATCAGTCACGATAATCGGCCTCGATCGGTAATCGGTCAATTGGCCATGACAAGCAGAATCGGCAATCGGCCACGTCAATCGATAATCGTCCACGATCGGTAATCGGTCACGATAATCGGCCTCGATCGGTAATCGGTCAATCGGCCGCGACAAGCAGAATCGGCATTCAGCCATGATCGGTAATCGGTCACGATAATCGGCCTCGATCGGTAATCGATCAATCGGCCACGACAAGCAGAGTCAGCATTTGGCCACGATCGATAATCGGTCATGATAATCGGCCTCGATCGGTAATCGGTCAATCGGCCACGACAAGCAGAATCGGCATTCGGCCACGATCGGTAATCAGTCACGATAATCGGCCTCGATCGGTAATCGGTCAATTGGCCATGACAAGCAGAATCGGCAATCGGCCACGTCAATCGATAATCGGCCACGATCGGTAATCGGTCACGATAATCGGCCTTGATCGGTAATCGATCAATCGGCCACGACAAGCAGAGTCGGCATTCGGCCACGATCGGTAATCGGTTATGATAATCGGCCTTATCATGTGAGTCTAAAATACACAACATATGGCCCTGCACATGGCCCTCAAATATATATCAACGGGCCCTAATTGCGTCAAGTGGGCCGCATCTCATGGGCCTAATTATATCATATTGGGTGGGCCCTACACAACCAACAGGTGGGCCAGCACCTTTCAAATGGGTCCACCAAATAAATGACATGGGTGCACAAAACATATATCATGGTGTCCCACGAGACTGGGTAGGGCATAGATGAAGCAGACGGACGGCGTGCCTAAAATACATGCATCAAGGTGGGTCATACGTCCATCAAAATGGACAGACAGCGAGGATATACCCACACATCATGGTCCACCATCCAAGGACAGTGTAGATAAAACACATACATCATTATGGGACCCGAGGATCTTGCGACGTGGTGTGCTGCACATGGTCCCAGATGGACGGTCTGTATAAACACATACAACAAAGGTGGGTCCCATCATTAATGAGCGGTGCCGATCATATACATGCAGCAAAGGTGGGTTTCACGAGCACCGTCCAGAGGGACGGTGCAGATGGATGTACATCAACGTGGGTCCCATATGGGCCCACCACATATATACTCTCTCTCTCTGTATCTAGATATATATAAAAACACATCAACATGGTCCCTCCTGGGGCCACCACGTGTATATAACATATATATTTATATTATTATGGTAGTAATTTATTTACCTTTATTTTATCTTTTGGGTAAACACGCCAGCATTCAGCGTCCTAGACGGGCGGCCTGGATGCAAGGCATATACATCAAGTGTGGCCCCACGCATGGGGTGGTCCCTCCAGAGAACTAGCGTCGAGGTACAATACATGCAGTAGATAGGCCACAACTGGACGGTCAGCCCACTGCTTCCAGCGGTGTGGATCACTTGAGATATGGATTTCTCCCATTTCCCGGCCCATGGCCTAAAATGATATGGAAATTTGGGTGGATGGTCTGGATACTACACATACATGGTGTGGGAGCCCCCATGCATCGATAATGTGCCCCACAAGGATGGCTAACATGAATGTACAACACATGCAGCGAGGTGGGCCGTCTAGCCCACCCGCTGCTGGCCCTGTTTGGGTGGTAACAGATGGATGGCCTGGATTAAGCACCTCATTATGGTGGGTCCCACCTGTAGACAACCCTCCATGGGCGTGGGGCCCGTCCGGTTGGGCATGGAATGCAAGGACAGCAAGCCCACCTGCTGATGGACGCCAGTCCAGCAGGCAGTGGATCTGCCTAATTTGTGGGCCAGTCTCAACGGCAGTACGGCTCCAATATAATCATCAAAGTGGGTCCCACAAGGGCGTGGGCCACCCAGGAGGTGGGCCAGACCCAAACACCCACCCAGTCAGAAGGACTGAGCAGATATAAAACACATCCACCTCAGTAGGCCTGGTTGGGCGCTACTGCTCGGTGGATCTACCCAACCTTGGGCTCATGCTCAAATGATCTCTCCAAATGGACGATGTGGCTACAGCATATAACAGGTGGGGTCCACGTGAGTGGGCCACCCCCACAAAGGGATCAAGCTACTATCTATGATTTCTTTCCTTGCAAACAGCAGAGATGCTGGCCCACCGTCAGCAGCATAGACGGTACTGCTGTTGCTGCTATGGTGCAGCCTACAAGAGCCCTGGACCTGCAGATGGATGCAATGGATACACATCACACATTAAGGTGGGTCCCACAATCCTCAGACTGGAGAGCAGATAGAAAATTACAGTGGGCTTGGAAAGTTCAGACGCACTATCATCAATGGATGATCTGCTGCTGCTGGACGGTCAGCAAGGTGGACCCTACTTGATAGACGGCAAGGTTGTCCTACTTGTGGATAGTGTGAATAAACTCATACATCAGGTGGGCCATAAACAGGGGAGGGAGAGAGAAAGAGAGAAAAGGAAAGAGGAAGAAGCACCCACCTTTGATTTTCTTGGACTCCTTCCAACAACTCGTTCTATTGCTCCAAAGAATACATTTCGACGGTTAAGATTGATTTTAGAGGGTGAGATTGGGTGTAGGAAGGTGGGCCACACCAAGATTCTCCATGGAAGCCATGGACGTTGGATCACTCCTTGGGTTGCTTAGAAGAAATGAGAGAGAATGAAAGAGAGAGAGAGAGATGATGGGAGAGGAGTGATGGGGTGTGACATGTGAGGTAAGGTGCTTGTTGACTTTATGGTACTTGTGTAAGAGAGAGGTAAGGCTATGTATGGGTTGCTTGTACTTGTCTTTGATTGATGGATTGATGTGATATTTGATGTGATTGATGAGACATTTGATGTGATTGATGGGACATTCTCTTGGAATTTGCAATGTGCGGCGTTTCCTCGAACTAAACGCGGGCCTACTCCTCCTGGCCTGGGTATCGCCTCGACGCGCGAGACGCGGCATCGGAACCGCGGCGACGGCGCAGTCGCACTGGTACAAGTCTCGGGTTAAGCCGATTCAAATCTACAGGATACAACTTAGGGTCACGCGCAAACGTCAAATATCGGTCGCGGTTTGCCGGAATTCAACGAGAAGGTTCGCGGGAGTCGACGGAACAGTACGGTCGAGGATACGGGTCTTACAGAAGCGTAATCCACCATCGAAACCAATCTGCCAGTCTGACTGCTCCACGGATGCGGCCTCTGCTCGGTACTCCTGAAGTGACTCGTCCGTCTGCTGAGCTTCGATCACCCTAGCCACCAAAGAGGGTTGAATCGATAAGCTCGAAAGCTGAACAATGGAAGACTGCAGACCGAACTCAAAGTCAAACTCTGAAACATCCTCGAGCATCTGCCACTGTCGAACCATCATATGTGCCACCAGGCCTCGTGGCTGACGGCTGAGCGCATCCGCCACCACGTTTGCCTTACCCGGGTGGTACTGAAGGTCAATCATAATCTTTCAGCAACTCCATCCATTGCCTCTGTCGCAGGTTCAACTCGGACTGTGAAAATAGATACTTCAAGCTCTTATGATCCGAGAAGAGCTCGAACCTGACCCCATATAGATAATGCCTCCACACCTTCAGTGCGAAGACAACTGCTGCAAGCTCCAAATCATGAGTGGGGTAGTTCAGCTCATGGACCTTAAGCTAGCGCGAGGCATACGACACTGGCTTCCTGTGCTGCATCAGTACAGCACCCAAGCCAACTCTAGAGGCATCGGTGAAAACAACAAAACCCTCACTCCCATCCGGAAGAGTGAGAACAGGAGCGGACGTGAGGCGGTCCTTCAACTCCGCAAATGCCTTCTCACAAGCGTCACTCCAGACAAACTCGATGCCCTTTCGCGTCAACCGGGTCAGCTGTGCTGCAATAAGGGAGAAACCCTCAATAAATCATCGATAATATCCCGCTAGACCAAGGAAGCTGTGAATCTCGGACGCATTCGTGGGTTGGCCCCACTGACGCACTGCATCAACCTTCGAGGGGTCCACAGCGACACCCTCCCTCGTCACTACGTGACCACGGAACTTCATCTCCTCCTGCTAAAACTCGCACTTCTCCAGCTTTACATACAGCTGGTGGGCACGGAGGGTCTCAAGCACAATCCGCAGGTGCTCAGCATGGTCCTCTTGGGTTCTCGAATATACAAGAATATCATCAATGAATACCACCACGAACTGATCGAGGAACGGCCGAAAAACCTCGTTTATCAGCTGCATGAATACGGTGGGCGCGTTGGTTAGTCTGAATGACATGATCAGAAACTCAGAGTGACCATAGCGTGTTCGGAAAGCCATCTTCGGAATGTCCTCCTCTCAGACCCGAATCTGATGGTAACCGAAACGCAAGTCTATCTTAGAAAAATACTGCGCACCCTGCAACTGATCAAACAGATCATCAATACGGAGCAGCGGGTATCGATTCTTGATGGTGACTCTGTTGAGCTCACGATAATCTATACAGAGTCGCAACGAACCATCCTTCTTCTTAACAAACAATACCGGGGCTCCCCAAGGCGAACTGTTGGGACGAATAAAACCTAACTCCCGGAGCTCATCTAACTGCTCCTGCAGTTCCCTCAACTCTAACGGTGTCATCCGGTAGGGGGCCTTCGAGATAGGTGCGGCACCGGGCCGACACGGCGGCAAACCCGGTATCTCCTGAAACACATCTGGGTACTCACAAACAACTGGCAGCTGCTCAATACTCTGCGATAGAATCCTCAACGACCGAAGCCAATAAACTAGATAGCAGCTCTCCTCTGGGCTCGGCGACGAACTGGAACACTGGCAAGCCTGGGATATGAAACGTGACTGTCCTCGCGGTACAGTCCAAGATGGCACGATACTCTGCAAGCCAGTCCATACCCAGAATCACATCAAATCCTGCCATCGGCATCATGAATAGATCGGCAGGGAGGAACATCTCGCCCACTAACACCGGATAAGAAGGACAGCGACGGGTTAGCACAATAGACTTCCCCATGGGAGTCGAAACAGTCAAGGCCTCAGACACGGCCTCCGACGGAATACCGGTCGATCGGCAAAACTGCTCGGCCACAAAAGAATGGGAAGCGCCAGAATCAAACAAAACATGAGCAACACAAGCAGAAACAAGAAGAATACCCTCAACGACTCTACCGGTCGATGACTGCTGGTCCTGGCCAGACGCCTGTTGCGCAGAATAAAGACGGCCCTGATATGGTAGGGGAAGCAAACCGGAAGACTGAGGGTCATGAATCTGAGCCTGTTGGGCTGTTATACACACTGGACCCAAGGATCGAACAACATATGGATATCCCCTCTGCTGGTGTTGCGGCTGCTGCTATCTATGCTGCTTCTGTCTCTGCTGAGGTGGTTTGCCTGGCTGCTTCTGCTGCTGAGGAGGAGCCCTAGGAGCGGCGGGTGGAAGCTGTGCTCTCTGCTGCTGCTGAGGAGGACGAGGAGGGGGCAACTGCGGTAGCCGCTGCTGCTGAATGGGGAGAGGGCACTCACGCCTCTGATGCCCGGCCTGTCCACAACCGAAGCATACACCGGAAAAGGGGTCAGAAGATGAAGCAGCTGGCGGTGCTGATGACGATGAAGAGGCTACTGACTGAGCCGCAGGCTGCCGATACCCTGATCTGCCCCTCCACCTCTGCTGACGATGCTGCCTAGAACTGCTGGCGGGTGCACTCCTCTTCCGGTCTCCACCGGAACTCTGCTCTCTCGATCTCTGGGTCATAGCCCAGTCGTCCTCATAAACTAGTGCCCGATGCACAACCTGGTCAAACGTCTCCAAGCAATGCCCCACTACACGACTATGAAGGGCAGGACGTAAACCGGTCACAAAACGAAGGGCCCTCATCTTCTCATCGCTGGTGAGAAGAGGAGCAAATCTAGACAAGGCCAAGAAACGGGCCTCATACTGAGATACAGTCATATCGCCCTGCACTAGGGTCTCAAACTCGATCGCCCGCTGGATCTGAACATGCTCCGGTCGAAGCGGGTCACAAATTCCTCCCATGTCCAAACGAACTGAGCCCCGACCATCCTGGACATGGATGACCACCAATGTCGGGCCTCACCCTGAAGAAGGTAGGTGGCAAGGGATACTCTCTGGCCCGCAGGTCACTGAATTGTGTCAAAAATCCTCGCAACCTCAGTGCGCCAAGCCTCAGCTGCAGAAGGGTCAGGATCACCACTAAACCTCGGGGGATCATACTGCTGGAACTCTCGGGCCATCGCACTAGCACACGGTAAGTCAGACTGCCCGGAAACCTCAGTGGTAGCTGGCTGACGGGTCTGCAATACGGTGGCAACCAGCTGCATCAGCTGCTGAAAATGCTCAGCTCCTATAGGTACTGTCGGAAAAGCAGGGGCGACACTCGCCTCAGGCGGAGGCACGGGTACGGCCGTCGGAGCAGGAGCCTCCGAAACCGGAATAGCAGACTGAGGAGGAGGAATAGGTGGGGGAACTGGAGCAACTGGAGCCTCTGTAAACGGAACAGCAGGCTGAGGAGAGGGCATAGGTGGGGGAACTGGAGCAACTGGAGGTACGGGTGTTACGGGCTCAACTGGGGGAGCAGGCCGGATAGGGACCTCAGGAATCAGATCCTCAACGATGGGAGCAGGATGTGCTCGAGTAGGATGGGTACTTCGGGCGCCTCGACCACGGGCGCCACGACCACGGGTGCCACGACCACGGGTGCCACGTCCACGCGTCATCGTCTACAAAATAATGATGTCGCAAGGAATCAAGACAATTATAAGCTCAATACGGAGCGAAGAGAAGAATCTCGGGACACTACTTGTCCTATGTTCTTGGCAGACATGTGATGTTATCCTGAGTTATTCCAGAATTACTTGCTATTCTCTGATACCAACTCCTGTCACGCCCCAGACTCAGTAACCGGACTCACAAGGATTCCAATGACCAGTTCTGAACGCAACAGCCTCCATAGTACCCCATTCTCGGCTCCTGAGGCAGGTTCCGATCCTGGGATCCTACAAGGAGGATTTTCATAACAGTATAATCATTCCAATACGAGCATACCCAAGATCACAGCAAGAACATCTGAGAATAACAAAGGCACACATCGTAAAATCCACTATAAATTTGAACTTTTACAATCATCCATAAGGTCCAAAAGGACATACATGAGATAAAAGGAAAAGAGAGAAATGTCAGCAACACTGTAGTCCTCAAATGCTCAGCTCTACTCCATGCTCTACTGCTGTGTCGCCTGCCTAGAGTGTCCTGCATGCATCAATCGTGCATAAGCTTATAGAAGCTTAGAGGGTGGTGTAGGTGTGTGATAATGGTGCACAGAAGAGTAGTAGGAGATACAAGGAGAGAAGCATGGTCAATGAGGATATCACTAGCCTTACCCAGGCTTATCATGAATAAGATGCAATGAGTACTGGGTGCCATGCCAGGGCAATGCATGAAGGGGCTTGTACAACCAATGCTAATGCAATGCAAGTAATGTCAGTGCTCATATCCAAACCACAAGTCATGTACATTTCCGATCATAAGAAAATCACCGGGGTCCATTACACTGCTGAATGACTGCCGCTCTACAGACCCCGCACAGTCAAACGAGTGTAAGAGACCTCACTACCCACCTACGGACAACCAATCACCAACAAGGCCTGAAGGTAGCGGACCCATTTACGAGCTGGTCAGACTCAGCCTAGCAATGCCTTCTCACATCAGGCAGGTAAGGCCACACTCCTATCCAACCGACTACACGACAGTGGGAGACGCGGCCTAATGGTATAAGGCCCTCGTGCGCTCATATATTCCACCCGGTCACGGCGTTGGAGCAGATCCTTGGTACCATGGAAGTTTTGAAAATTTCACCCATGGGCATCCTATGCACCCGGTATGCTCAACTGATATTTCCGGTGTCCACACATACAGTCATCCATGAATACCCCTGTGGAGGCAAGGCCCTGATGAAGTAAGGGCGATATCCATAAGCTATGCAATGCCAGATGCATAATCACACAATCACCCATGCATCAATCCAAGCATCCATCTCTCGGGGAGATACCAACATGTCCTACACAATGACACAACCATGGCCAATAATACCTCAACCAAGCATGCATATGATGCGTATGGGAGTGGGCCATGAAGATGAATAGGGTGCCAATGAGGTGAAGATGAACTCTCTACCTAACCATGAAGGGTCTAGGTACTTAACCAATTCCTCATAAGGAATACAACCTCTAGTGGGGGTCCATATACCTGGGGTAGCCCATGAGACTAAGGAGAACAATGATATGGGCGTAAATAGATGAAACGAGCCTAGTAAGGGTCTATGGTGGGCCTTTAACCACCCATAGAAGCCCATGGGCCTACCTTAGGGCCACCAATGTGGACATCCAACCACAATTGGTCCCTAAGAGGTAGCCCATCTCTAATTGATTACGGATCAAGGCCCAAGGCCCACATAACATTAGAAATAAGAAATGGCCAGCCATTACATACCACATACATTCATGTTGGGCTTCAGAAAGGCGGCCCAAGGCCCATCCAAAACATGGGTCCAAGGGGAACACACATAGCCCAACCCATATATACAACTATGGGCCCATAAGGGAAAGGTTAGGGCCCAACATAAAGGCTACTAATCCCATATATTGTGGTGGCCTAGTGGGCAACCCATTGCTCAAATCACATGGGCAAATGTCATGTTCTTAGTCAAGTAAGTTGGGCCTACAACCCGGCCCAAGTATAAAGTTGATTTGGTGGGCAATCAAGGGCCCATATACTTGTGTAATCTGGCCCACTAATCCAACACAATAGTATGGTAAAAATGGCCCAAGAGTTCAATGGGCCTATCTATAAAGTTCCAGCCCAATTGGGCTCAAAGAGTTCAACAACTAGCCACATTCATGGACCCAATTAAATTCAACTGTGGTGGGCCTCAAAAGTGCATTTATTAAGCCCAACATTTAAGGAACTAAATGTATAAATTATTACCTCTAAGATTCTTCACAATGTGTTGGGCCCACTCCTCAAAATTTCAGCCCAAAGGCCAAACATAATTATAACATGGTGCTGTCCTAAATTTGGGCACTCCATTGGAGTGGGCCCAGGACCTCTAAAACTCTGGAAATTGAGGGCCAAGGTCCCTCATCATGCATACAATGAGAGAAACCCAAAAAGGTGGCCCACCATCAGAGGAAACATTTTTTAATTATAATTTTTATCAAGGCATATTGCTGGACTGCACAGCAGAAAATTCTGGCAAGCCAACCATCTTGGTCCATTCTTTTGGATGCCCAAATGGGGTCAGTTCGGGTTGAAATTTTTCAGAGTGATACTTAAATAGGTGGGACACACTTCCACAAAATTTTAGAATTTTTAGATATTCCTAAGTATTTTAATTAATTTGAACAAAACAGTCTGTGCAGAAAATCGGACAGACCTGGACGTCCCAATGTGGTGGGCCAGTCCGGCCCTCGTCACGGTGTGCACAGGGGTCCATTGGCTCTGAAACTTGGTAGGTAGGTCCCACCATAGGTGAACAACAACTTCACAAATTTTTAAAACTTTTGGAGATTTAAAAATATTTTAATTTATTTAAAGAAGTCAATCTATCTTGAAAATCGGACTGATTGGACACCATATTGTAATGGGCCGGTCCAGCCACCACCATGGTGTGTACAGGTGTCCATTAGCCCCAAAATTTTGTAGGTTGGTCCTAACATGAGTGGACCACCTATCGGTAAATGTTCATAATTTTTAGACACCCAAAAGTATTTTAATAAATTTCAGAATTCCAACCTGTCCAGGGTAGAATGTTGCTGGAACAGTGCAGAAAAATCCAGACTGTCCACCATATTTGGACCACACCTTTGGGACCCCAATGAAGGTCAGATACGGCTGAAATTTGGTATGGTTGTAGGTGGGTCATAAGGCTACAATAATCACATATTATTTTGTTTCATTATTCCCACCAAAGACCCATAAATCAGGCCCCAAAGTGGCCCAAAAATCTGTCCAGGCAGATTTGGACAGCAACATGTAATAGAAATGATTAAAATATAAACATGGTTTTCCATGGGATTTAACCCCAGGAATTTGTGTGGTGGACCACCCTAGTGGGCCCCACAAATGTCCAGACCTTCCCCATCATCAAATACCCCTTGCATGTGTCCCATTTAGGTGGATTTTGGGGCCACATGTCTAAGGATGGACCGCTATGGGCATCCAAGCTCCATGGTTGGTCTGAATTTTTGTTGGCCTAAAAGGTGGGCCACACATGCAAGATCAACATTCTATCATAAAGAAAAAATAATAATATTTAAGAATCGGCCACAAGAGGAGGGGCTCCGCCACATTGAGGCCCTCCCCTTCATCAATCACACCATCCATTCCTTTTATTCATATGTTAAAACATAGATCCACCACATGCATGTTCTAGATTCAAGATCAATGGTTGGGATGTCATCTCAACCATGATTCTAGGGTCTAGATGACCCATCATATTATGAAATCCAAGTAATCCTCCATGATGGGGGCCTATAGAGGAAAAATCCCATGCATGGACATGCATGCATCAAAAAGGCCATTTGGCCACAACTATGGGATGATATAGGATCTCCACCATGGATTGGTGGGCCCTACACTTCCCACACAAAAAAAAAGAGATCTAAGAATATGAAAATAGAAATCCTAAGTCCTACGAGTACACCCACCTTAGATTGTTCCAAACTTGGACCTCCTAGCTCCTAGTGCACCAAGGGATCCATATCAATGGGTGAGATTGGATTTGGATGGTTGGATTTGGAAGATTAAAGGGAAAATGGGGCTGGAGAAGAGAGGGAGATGGGAGAGAAGTTGCTGGAGAAGAAGAGAAGAGAGAGAGAAATGAGAGGGAAAGAGAGGGAAAATCTTTTTAAGGGAAGTAATAATAACCTATGGTGACAATAACAATGTTGCTAGGGTAGGCTAGGTATGGGTAGTGTTTAGGGTGGATAGTGTTTATTCCATGCAATAGTGTAGTGTGTGTGTGTGTGGTGTGCATGAGAAATTGTGCCATGGAGGTGGTCCACATGTTTTTGTACAAAAAGTGGGCCACATGATGAAATGCTCATAACTTTTGATCCATAGGTCGGATTGACACACAAGACGCGTCGTTGGAACCGTAACGACGATACAAACGAGACGACATAGGTCTTGGGTCGATCCGAGTGAGGTCTACGTGACTGAACTCAAGGTGACCGTAAACACAATTCAAAGGTCGCGGGTCACCGGAATTCGACCGGTAGGACCGCAAGACCATGATGAACAAGATGCGTACTCACACACATACATGCAAACATGGGAACTAGGGTCGGGTCTCACGGCATGGCCCACTTCTATTATATGTTATGCATTCCCCTCTCATCTGGTGGGACCCACAGTGATGTGTGTGGGTCATCAGAAAATAAATACTATAAATCAATTTATTTGTTGGACTCCAACAAACCCAGAAAGCGGGTGGGCTAGAAATTCAGCAATGGGCCCAATGTTGCCACCCATAAATGTCTGTTTTGGGGCAGTATGGCCCACTAGATTTTGGGAGGATTTAAGTCAGTTATCTTACCATTTTAATTTTATTTTTGGGCTTAATTAGTGCATGATTAAAGACCCATTCCAATTGGTTTCTCTTGGGCTAGTCTTCTAGTTAATTAATGGGCCTTATAGCCTTGGTTGGGTTGAAACTTTTGATAGGCCATTGGACCCTTGGGCCCTATATTTACCATGCCATTGTGATGAGTCTTATGGGCCAAATACTCAAGTAGTTAGGCCCTTGCTTGGCCACTATAATAAATTCATACTTGGGCCGAGATGTGAGGCCCAACTTACTTGTGTTAAATATAAGGATTTCCCATATGTTGGGATAATGGGCTGCCCATTAGGCCCACCACAATGAGTGAACCCATGACCCTTATGGTTGAGCCCTAATCTTGCTTAAGGGCCTACCAGGTTACTTATGTATTGGGCTTAGTGTATGGCCCACTAGGCCATGGATTGATTGAGCCTTGGACTTTGTTTTCCATACGTAGAAGGCTACCTTTTGGGACTCAGTTGAGGTTAAATGTCCTCCTTGGTGGCCCTAAGGTAGGCCCATAGGGGACCTTATAGGTGGTTGAAGGCCCACCTTATGCCCGGCTAGGACCGTTCCTCCTTAGGATCACGACTCTCCCTTAGCTTGTAGGCCATCCCAAAGTACTGGGCACCCACTAAAGGATTTCTCTTTTCTCTTCCTTAGATCACATGTCTGTGTGCCTAAACCTTGACCCTCCTTAGGACGGAGGATTCCGTATTCCACAGGTAGCACACTTGCATTCTTATGACCCATATACATCATCTGTATGAATTGATTGCATTATATGGTGGTCATTGAGGGATGGAGTTTCTCTCCTTGTGCACGTTGAGTGCTTGAAGCTTGTGCATGATCTGTATATGTGACTCATGCATTGACATCCCATTTTATGATTATACCGTCCTTACTTCATTAGGGCCTTGCCTCCATAGGGACATTCGTGGATGACAGTATGTGTGGTCACCAGAAATATTACTTGAGCATACCGGGTGCATAGGATGCTCATGGGTGAAATTTTTAAAACTTTCATGGTACCAAGGATCTGCTCCAACGCCGTGACTGGGTGGAATATATGAGTGCACGAGGGCCTTATACCGTTGGGCCGCGACTCCCACTGTCATATAGTCGGTTGGATAGGGGTGTGGCCTTACTCGCCTGATGTAAGGAGGCATTGCTAAACTAAGTCTGACCACCTCGTAAATGGGTCCGCTACCTTCAAGCCTTGCTGGTGATTGATTGTCCGCACGCAAGGTAGTGAGGTCTCTTACGCTCGTTTGACTGTGCGGGGTCTGTAGAGCGGCAGTCATTCAGCAGTGTAATGGACCCCGGTGATTTCCTTATAAATGGAAAGTACTTGACATGTGGTTTGGATATAAGCATTGGCATTACTTGCATCACATTAGCATTGGCTGTGTAAGCCCCTTCATGCATTGCCTTGGTATGGCGTCCAGTACTCATCGCATCGTATTCATGATAAGCCTTGGTAAGGCTAGTATATTCTCATTGAGCATGTTTCCCTTCTTGCATCTCCTACTATTCTTCTGTGCACCATTGTCACACACTTACACCACCCTATAAGCTTCTATAAGCTTATGAACGATTGATGCATACAGGAGATTCTAGGCAGACGTCGTAGCAGCAGAGTGTGGAGTAGAGCTGAGCATTTGAGGACTCCAGTGTTGCTGACTTTTCTCTCTTTTCCTTTTTATCTCATGTATGTCCTTTTGGACCTTATGAATGATTGTAAAAGTTTAAATTTATAGCGGATTTTGCAATGTGTGCCTTTGTTATTCTCAGATGTACTTACTGTGATTTTGGTTATGCTCGTATTAGAAATGATTATGCTGTTATAGAAATCCTCCTTGTACGATCCTGGGATCGGAACTTGTCTCAGGAGCCGATAAGGGGTACTACGGAGGCTGTTGTGGCCAGAACCGCCCATCGGGTTCCTTGTGAGTCCGGTTATCGAGTCTGGGGCGTGACAACCTTTAATCAACATATTTTAATTACGCATCATCATTGTAGTGCCCTTGAATTTTGATGAAAATGCTTGAAGTGAGACATTTATTATTCATTTTTACTTTTCACAAATGCATGCCTAACTGTATGATCCGACATACATGTCTATTCTTGTACATGTGCATAGTATGTGCACACTCTCATATATACACAAATTCCTATATATTGACCATTGATCAAAGACTTGGACTTATTGACTATTGACTTTGAAACAGATCTCATATGTCACATCATCCCTCACTTTACATCTTACTTAACTATTGTTGAGATAATCTCTATCACACTCCTTACTTTACTCATGATATCACTCTCTTTCTCTCTCATACCTAGCCATACCCCCTCCCATACTCTCCCTCTCCTCTCCCATATGCCTTCCATATTCCCTCATGTCTCTCACCAGTCCCCTCTCTCTCCTCCATTACCACAAACTTAAGACCTCTCTCACACTCTCTCCTCTCCCTCTCCCACTCCCAACTCCTAGCAAGAAAGAAAGAAAGAAAAGAAAAGAAAAGAAAGAAAGGAGAGAAAAGAGAGAAAGAAAGGAAAAAGAGAGAGAGAGAGAGAGAGAGAGAGAGAAACACATGAAAGATAAAAGAGAGAAAAAGAGAAAGGAGGTGAGGTGGTGCTGCCAAAGCAGATCAGGAGTGGAAAATGTTGTCTTACACACCAAGGTGGGCAATCTCAAACCATTTATTTCACTTTATCAAATTAGCATAAGGGAATGACCCAAAATTGAGATCGATTCAAAGCTCAAGTGGGCCTCACCATTGAAATATTAATGATTGAATTCTCGCCATTTAAATATCCTGTGGACCTACCATGATGTGTATTTTATCCCCATCTCCACCTATACGTGAATAGTGTTATGAGATCTACCATAACGTATATATTTCATTCACATCATCCACCTATGTGTTAATGTACAAACAACGTACACGTGGCTTAGCAGATGTATATGTTCTATTCTTATCATCCATGCACTGATTACTCAACACATGGGACCCACTGTGAAGTATATATCTAATATATGTTGTCCATCCAAGGGCTGAGGGCCCACTGTGATGTATGTATTATATCCACATCATACATCCAATGGACCCCACTGTGATGTATGTATTATATCCACACCGTCTCCCAAGTTGCTAACTCATCCAAGGCCTTAACCTAAAAATGAGGCAAATCCAAATTCAAGTGGGCCACATTACTGGAAACAGTGGTAGTTAAACAACGATGATTTTTTAGCATCCTACCTATTAATTAAGGCCACGCAGGCCAAGGTGAAGGGACCACACAATATTATTTTAATCTAAAAGAAAGCTTTGAGGGCCCCACCATTGAAAACGTGGTGACTGAACACTTACTGTTGAAAACTTCTTGAGGCCCACCATGATGTATTTATTTTTTTCTATCCAACGTGTTTATATAGTCACATGAACAAAGATGAAGGGAGCCTACAAATAATGGCATGATAAAAAAAAAAATTGCAGTTGTCCCTATCGTTAGAATAAGTGGCGATTGAACACTTATCATTAGAGCCACTTGTGGGGCGCACCATGGTGCTTGTTTCACATCCAACTAGTTTATAAGGTCAAATGGACCTAGATGAAGTGAAAGCATAAATATTAACTAAATTCAAAACCCTAGTGAGCCCACTATTTTTAAACAATGGAAATCAAACACCTATAATTGAAATGTTCGTAGGGCACAATGTAGTATTTATTTGCTAATTTAACCTATTAGTTAGGTCATAAATCTAGTCATGGGTGGGGCCCACATGTGAGGTAATTTCAAAGCATAAGTGGACCCCGCCGTGACAAATAATGATGATTAACCACTTACCATTGAAAATATTTCAGTGCCCACTGTAAGTTTATTTACCATCTAACCTATTTATAAGGTCACACAGACCTAAATGTAGGGAAAAATAAAAATATCAATATGATTCAAAACTTTTGGGACCACTGGGTGGGACATAATTTGAGGACAGTATGCCCATATTGCTATGATATATTTTATCTACTCTGTCTAATTGCTAGACGTGGAGCCCAATTGATGTTTGTGTTTTATCCACATTATCCACTAATGTGGGGCCTGTCTTTAATGTATGAATTGCATTAACATGCCAACAGGCTCACCATGATGTATGTGTTTTATTCATGTAGCGCGCACCATGATGTGTGTTTTATTCAGTAGTGTGGAGCCCACCATTATGCATGTGTTTATTCATGCAATGTGGAGTCAACATGATATATATGTTTAAATTATGTAGCTTATGTTGTATTACCCATGAGGTATGCCAAGATATATATGTACATATTGTGAGGCCCATGAGCCATGCTAAGATGTATGTGTACATACTGTAATGTCCATCAAGTTGTATATGTATGTGCCATGAGACCTATAAGGCTATAAAATTCACCTGGTATGTATGTATGCGCCGTGAGGTCCATTACGTGAGACCGATAAGTTAAAAGTGATGCTTGTATTGGTAATTAAAATTGATGATTAACCACAAAAATGACACATATATTAGTGGCTTGACCGTGTGATTGACAAGCTTAGTTTAGCATAATCAAAAATGCACTAACTAAGAGCTAAACAAGTCCGCTCGAACTAGGTCGATAACACTTAGAGAAGATGTTTGCATATGTGAAAAAATAAGCCTATTTGACTTATAGGATGTACACTAGATAGTATGGATAAAAACACATGTTCAAGTACACTCTTAAAGGAATATTAAATTGATAAAATGTGCACCAATGGGATGTTCATGCAAACCATTGTTAAAACATACTTATGTAATACATTGGACTTATGATACGTATAACAGTGTAGCATACAAATAGTCCAATTCAAATATTCTAATGAAATTTCTTTATAGCATATTAATAGACTCTTGCGTTTAAAAGGTCTAGCGCAACATGATATACTATAATAGGTAACTTAGTGTATGGATAAGGATATGCATACCCTTTAAATCATGATATTAATAGATTCAAATTGTAATTGTTCAAATAGATATCATGCACTTCAAATATGTCATACTTTGATATTAATTATGATTATTAAATCATATGAGAACTTGACGTACATTGAATGCATCTCAAAATCGTTGATTGTGATGACTTTTATAAATGTAATAATATATTCAAATTAATTATATATTTTAGATATTAATATATCATATTTTGATTATGGGTTATCTTATTTTAGATATTGTTATATCAGAATTAAGGACAATTCTATTAAAATAATCGTACAAAATAATATCTCGAGTCATACATTAAGGGTGGAGTTAGCGGCTCAAGAATCATTTTCTAGGCATAACAATCATGATGTTATGTTGACCATGCATTATTGTAATGATAATATGAATATCTATATGTATATATTATCATGATATGATCACATACATATAATATCAAACATTAAAAAATGTTAATTATAATCTAATAAATAAGTACAATTGTTAATAAATGTCTAACAGGAGTACAAAGTCTAACACTCAAATCTCCAATTCTAATTCTTTTAAGAATAAATCTTTAGTTATTTTTTTCGTATATATTCAAGTTTATGTATAAACATTTACTGGCAAATTTTTTTACTTATACTATTGAGCTTGTATTACCAACTAGTTAAGGGATAAGGGTTCACTAGGCCGCAAATGTGTACCTAAACTTTGAGTGTAGATTTTGTTATAACCACATGTTTATATAGTGTTATCGTTTTGCTTTATTATTTTGACTGATTTTGGTAATATTATTTTTTGCACCACTAGACATCGCAACTTAGATATTTGTTTATTAGCATTTTTTAATTTGTTTATCTCTACTATATCTCATCTGCCATGTGGAACTTTTAAGTAGGATGGGCAATGATATTAGTATCTTGTGTGTAATAGGTTAATATGATTATTGTTTTGAACCTTTAATGATAGTCTTAAAAATTATACGTTTTTTCCCACTACATTAATATAGTGATATCTCACCTTATGCAGTGATTAGATATGATCTTCAAAATTATCAATACAAATATGTCAAAAGGAAAAAAGTTTAATGAAAATATTTTAGTGACTGAAAAATGAGAATCTTTCTTATAAAGATAAATTGCATATGCTAGAATCCATAAAAATTTTATGAAAAAATAAAGAAAATCTCAGTACAACTCTATATAATATCTAATCCAAGGCACTGAAATGTAATAAAGAAAAGTTGTTCATAAGATATAAGTTTCACCATTACCTCATGGTGCATAACATCATCATGACATCAAGATTTGATTTGATCATGTTCTTAAAAATATTTCAATGCTACAGATTTAATGAGTGTGTTAATTAAATATGTTGATGTGTTCTTTTATATAATGATTGTGTCTATTATAGTGATATCGTATTACAGTGAACGATGTATTATGTTTATTATTATTATTATTTATTATAATGATTACATATTACAATGAATGTTGTTATTAAATGTATTTATTACAATGACAGTATAATTTTTATTTCGACTAAATTAATAAAATTATATTTCATACTTTTTATATTATAATGATTGTGTTATTTTCACTGTTAAGATTACTTGGATATAATTACATATAAAAATTGTGTCACTGCTTTTACAAGCTTTTATAATATAACGATAGTGTAATTTTTCAATGATTAAAATTATTTGATGAAAATGATTTTAAATAAATACAATATTTGTCATAGGTTGTAAGATTTCAAATATTCATATTATGAGTCACTACTATTTTTAACTCTATTAAAAGATTTAGAATGAGTAGTGTCTCTCAAATACCTAATTCAGTGTTGGAAAGGCTTTATGAGACTCATAATGATGTTTATGTATAATTTACACCGTATATCCATTTCGCCAGCTTCTTTTAGGACATGAGCCAAAAAATTAAAAAAATTTAAATATCAAATAGACTACACCACAGAAAATAATAGTGATTAAACACCCACCATTAAAAATTTCTTATGGCCCACTGTGATGTTTTGGTTACACAAATAAATATGCAAGAACCATAATGATTGAACAATCGTATAATTAACATGAAATATGGACAATTATAAATACTTCCTATAATCCACCTATCCAATAACTAGTGTGAATAATAGATAATACAGGTGACTTAAGATCAATATAAAATCATTAACTTAAAGCATATAGTCGATATGACCAGCTTTTGATAGATTACGATTACATAAATAATATCATTTTTAATCATTAATTGTTGTCATTGAATTCATGGCTTGTAAAATAAATAATGATAATCAACTTGATCGGAAGCTTCTATGATCCTAAAAGTGTTAAATAATAAACATTCAATTTTTATTTTTTCCTATAGAGCTATCTATTTTAACATTTTATTTGACTCATTTTTAGGGTAATACATTAAAATGAACTGGCCAAATAGATGAATAGTATGGATGTTATAATAATAAAGAAGTGGCCCCCCACCGATGTACGAGTGAAAATAAAAGAAAGTTAAATGTAATGATTTCGTGCATTGGATGTTCGAGAAGTAAAACAGTAAAAAAATATTATTTCACCTGTGATATGAATATCCTTACTAACGTTAATGCCTATTTACTTTTTGCAACCATAATTCAAATTAAAAAAATATTTTCAAACTAAAGGTTAAGCATTTTTAAAAGATTAGTTCGAAGGTAAGTGATTATCGATTTATAATCAAACCCTATATATATATACCCATGAATGATACTATTTTTAGATAACATATAATAGCAATTTATTAGTAGATAATAATATTAAGACTATTAATGCCTATATAATTATAGTATCATTGCTATCAGCAGTATTATATTAATTATACCACATAATAATAATAGCTTTGTAGTAATTTTTATTATAGTAATATATATACTAATTAATCATGCTTTAATTATTATTAATTATTAATCATATATATATATATATATATATATATATAACTATAATTTAATCATATCAAAGTTTCATTGATAATCATATCATATCATAGTTACATTGATAATCATATTATATAATAACTATACATTAATATGATAACATTCATAAAATCAAATATTATTATATAAAATACAATATAATGAATATAAATATATTACATATATATATGCTCACACACACACACATACATATATAGTTTAATTTAATTTATGGTGATATTGTTATATTATAAATATATTAAGTATACCTAATAGTATACTTTATAACATTATTTTAATATGATATTATACAAATATTTATCATACATCTAATTTGTATTAGTTGTTCTAATTAATAGTACAATTAAATTAGCTATAGTATAAATTAAATAGTAGAAAAAATTACATTTTTACTTTATTTTTTGTAATATATTTTATTTTAGTTTAACAAATGATAACATAAACCTATTTAATAATAGATTTTGCTTTGTAAAAATCATATTTATGTTATTTCTTAGCTTATTAGATTCTAAGTAATATGGGCATGTTTTTTAATGATTGCAATAGTTTAAATGACAATTCAGTCGAAAATGTATATTATATTCATTATTAATATAATTTAATACATTAAAAGATTTGTAGTAAATTTTTAATAGCATATGTCTACTAATTAACATAACAAGTGATTAGTCAACTACATTAATCTACTAAATTTATAATATAAAAATATTTCGATAATATGTTATATATTCATATCACATTAGCTGTCAATTCATTGTAAATAATAATTTAATAATATCAATGTACGGTAAGTATAAATATGTTGATAACTTGTTACGTATTAAGCAATTATAAATAAAGGTTATAACTATTTCATTTGCTATAAATATGTAACTTGTTATTATAGTTCTGATAACTTATAATACTATAATAGTAATATGATAACCTATAATAATATACTGGTAATATGGTATATCATTCATGATAATTAAAATTTATCTATATATATTATAGTCCTATATTTTATAATAGTATAATTTTTATAACAATATAATATATGAAAATCTATGTAAGTAATTAATACAAGTATTACAATTACTATCGATACACTATAGTGACATTATGATATACGATATGATTATTGATTAAGATTATAATAATTATTATGATAATTGTTATTGCCATAATATACCCTCAACTGTATATATTGATATAATGGAATCTATAAGGCCCACAATCCTACAACCTGTTGAATATAAAAAAGCTCAAATTATTGAAAAGATTACTATAAAAAAAGTGTCTTTTAAATAAAAATAAGTAGAAAATTATAAATAGGTAGATACATTTTTATTCAGAAATTACTATCTTAATTCACACTCGCCACTATACACATATCAAACATATATGTTGATTGAGACCATTTATTTGATGGGACATAAATATTTCATGCAATTGACTAAAATTTTGGATGTAGACATCTACATGGTCCTGATCGAATTACTTTTTATATGACTCTACACAAATGTCATGTGAACAATAGAGATGTATTAGAATACATTTCATTAAAATCTATGAAGCGAATAATGTCATCAAATTGTTACATATATTCACATAAGAGAAGGAGAGTATGTTGAGAGTATACACTCTTTCAACAACAAAATGGACAACATGAAAAGCAGGGAAACCACTTAGCGTTTGCAGCGACTGGAGCTACTTCCGCTGCCGGTGTTTGAGGCTCTTGTTTTTTATCTAACTGATTCTCTGGCGCCACCTTCACAGATCCACTTTTTCCTTCTGTCAATCTACAAATGAAAATTATCGCGATTTAAACCATCGAAAAGTGTAAATGTATGAAATTGAATGATCCTAACTTTTGATGATGTGAAGTTGTTTTGTTAAATTCAAACTGTTTAATGATTTAATTTTAACTTACCATATGACAACACCCAATGGACAGTTATTAGATGATCCATTCAATATAATTTTTAAATTATTTAATATTAGTGGTGGAGTCCACAGTTGCCACACTTCAAATTAAGTAACATAAATTTTATGATTTGCATTATCTTTGTTTATGCCATGGAATGTGATCATACACATACACTTGTGAATGCATATATAGACTCCTCATTTATGAATGCTTGCAAATTGTTTGAGGATGAACAACATACATTGGAAATGCGAACGAACGGATGCTGGTTCCACTACCATCTGAGCGACGAGAGACACTAGCTCCAGGCGCAGGGGTCACTGCTTTATTATCTGCGGCCGCCCTTAGAACCTCCTTCATAGTTTCAGCATTCGCAGCTTGTGTATCATCGGGGTGGTGCTCCAAGCCTTCTTTTAATATGGGGTCAGATAATCTAGGAGTAGACATGATTCCTTCCGTTGGGCTTGAAAAGTTTGTTAATTCACCAGAACGCCCCATTAAAAAGACGTGATCTCTTGAGAAACTTGAATTACCCACATGAATACTAAATAAGGATTCATTGGAAGCTACACTCCATTCCATCGGTGCCGTAGACTTACTCCTCTCGAAAACAGATGAAGGAATCCTATATGGATCGATAACATCTGATTTTCCCATCACCTGAGTCGGAGGGAATTGAGTAGCATCGGGTGGGAACATATTTACTGTCGACAACCTATCTGATTGGTGAAGGCTAGAATGACTTGGATCCATACCCGTGAATTCAGCGGACAAGTCAAGATCGGCTCTTGAAGCTAATTGAGCATCTCCATTGCCCACTATCGATTTATTAAGCTCATTAGCATCGAGTTGGAATAAATCTTCGGATGAAGATGAAAAAGAAGAAAAGTTTGATTTTTTAAATATATTTTGATGATTATTACTTCCACCTTCAGGTATAGGTTCCATAACTAGTCTTGTTCAATCAAAACTTCAGTTACTTCAGACCTTTATTTCGATCATGTGCTGCAGATATACTACAAAAGGAAAAAAAAAAAAAAAGATATTAAGATATATAAGCATATAATAAATTGCATTTGTGAATGGAAAAGATAATATTATACACTTAATGAATAGTGAATGTTTTTAGATTCATAATTGAATTAAATTAAAATAAATTAACAGTATATTTGATTCATAACAATGATGAAATTCTCTCTTACATTATGCATTTATTTGAATGGGTAAGATTCATTTATTTATTTTATTCTTGGAGGAAAAATGAATTATGGTTGGCATGTATACTTGGAGCATCAGGCTATTGAGTAGATTATATGATAACTGTGTGTATGCAAGTACCAAACAATTTTGTCATAAAAAAATTACTTTTTTATTTTTTAAAAAATTGGTTATTTCTTATATGTCTATTTGAGAAAAGGAATTTTTAGGTCAAATCATCAATCACTGTATTATGCATAATCAATGTTATTTAGATCATTAATGATGAATGATAATGGAATAAAATTAAAATAAATCATTTTTACTATATTTACTATTTTTTTTTATGTGTGAAATATTTAAATGAAATAATTTTGACAATTAAAAAAGATTAATTAGAATTTTGTAAAATATATTTTATAGAATATATCGAAGGTAGATCCCAGATAAATAATAATATATTTGAATACAAAATTTAAATTTTTTTAGGAGAAATATAAAAAGTAAAAAAACATAATATAATAATTTAAACATTCTTTAAATGTTATGTATAAATAATTGACATTTAGACATAAAATTAAGGAATTGTTAAAAATAAAATAAAATGTAGATATACTAATCAAGCCTTATACATGACTTCCAGACGCCATATATTATATCGATTGGATGTCAATCATATTAGAAAAATGAAATAAATGATTATATATATTTTTTTTAATGTTGAAAATGATTTAAATAAATATTAAAAAATAATATTAATATCTCTTTATCAAAAAATTTGTCTATCCTCAATAAAATCTTTATTAGTAATGTCTATATTATTAATTTATTTAATGCATAAATTTTATAGCTCAATCATTGATAGACTTTTTCTTTAAAAAAATCTTAATTAGTTAATTCTAATATTTTTTTTATTGGTACGCAAATATATAAAGGTTATAATATTTTCATGGAGGCCATACATTTTCATATTCATGCAAGTATATGTGGACTATGCATTTTTATTTTCACATGTATAGACTAAGTACAAAATAGAAAAATATTTGTTTTATAATTGAAATGTTCAATGAAAAGAGTATTTTCTCATAAATTACTTTTATTATTTACATTTAACTTGAATTCATATAATAGATAATTTCAAAAAAAAATCTTTAATCTCTTAATTTGTAGTACACAAATAATACATGCTTAGTTCTCTTTTATATACATTAATTACTTCATGTCTCTCGTCCACCCTTAATGATTGGAATAATTCATCTAACGTGCTCATGATGTGAAAAACAACAAATTACAACACTATCTAGTGGGTCCTTTATAGGCCGCAATAAGATAGTTAAATTAAAATTATATGAGTATCATGTTTAACAACCAAAATCAACGAAGGCATGCATAGGTTGGAGGAATCCAATATAATTAAGTGGAAATAAAAATTATATTAATAATATTTAAAATTTTAATTGTTAAGATTTTGTGAATAATGAGAATTTTTTGAGAAGATTTTCTTCAATCACTTTTTGCACTATTACCAAATGGTAGAATATGAAGCTTTTTAACTAGTTTTCTATTTTAGCAAGAAATTCAGATACAACCTAAAAACAAATAAGTAATTATATATACAATAATAAATAATTAAGAATTTTTATAATATTAAAAAATATTTAATTCAAATATTAATTAAAAAGTAAAAAATTCAAATAAAGATTTTTTTATTCAATGAGTTATAAAATGTGACGATTTCTTTTACTTAATTATTTTAGCATAAGGTTGTATTAGATACTGATTTTACGACCATAACTCCATATCTTTAACTTGATCGTGAACGTTAAATTTTTTCAACAACCTTATATTGATTTTATTTTGTTACAAAATTCAATTATAACTTTCACAAAAGAATTGATATTAATGCAATTTCATTGAGAAATATAGGATTCATTCATCGATGAAAAAAGAAAGTATAATATTTAAACATTTACGATGTTAAGATTATAAAATAGAAAAGTTATAATGAATTGTGATTTTATTTAAAGATAACATGAAGCCATAGTCGTCTAAAATGTTGAATCTTATTATCGATACATATGTCAATATTAAACAATTTATGTTGTTCATCGGTTGTAACTTATAAATTTATTTACCATGCATGTAGAAAACGGACTCGCTTATAGCAGGTGGGTTGCACGCTTATAAAATTAATTTTGTAATGTCTCACTCTGAAACTTAACCTTAGTCATATTACATGGTGTGACCCATGTGAGGTTCATGTGCTGAGCAACTTTGACATCGCATACATAAATTACATTAGACGATTATCAAAATCATCGATAACATAACTACAATAAGAGTAAAAAATAAAAAATATTAAGATAATTACTATACTCATCAAATGAGTATGAATTTTTACATAAAATATGAGAAAAAATAGTGACAATAAATAAATAAAAATTAAGATGATTGTATAATACAATACATTGAGAAATAAAATGATAGAATTATTTTTGTGAAAATAAATTATGAGATCGAACATGATAAATTTAAATCAAATTTAAGAAATGGAGAATTGTTTTCCTATTTTTTATTCTATAAAGAGAATAATAATAGAAATAAAAAAAGTGTGGTTAAGAAAGATTGAGAATGAAAAAAAGAGTGAGGCAATGTGATAGTAATTATACTCGTTGGCTTCCTTACATTGGCAACGAATCCTTGTGTGTGCGGTAAGATGTGCATTCTTAAACATTTCTCTAAATTGATGTATTTCATCCATCATATATATGACATATATGTGCTTTAATTTAAATAATAAAAAATATTTCACAGGTGAATCACACTGATTCGATATTCTTATCCATCCAACGAGGGATAATATATTTAGATTGTTGATTATTTAAGTATTGACTTAGTCGACAATGATTATAACATATTGTTAAGATAATCATGTATAATATAATTCAACAATGACAAGAATAATGGTTATATATATATATATATATATATATATATATATGTGTGTGTGTGTGTGTGTGTGTGTGTGTGTGTGTGTGTTGCTACGGATAGGTCGCTAACATTTAAAGAATTGTGAACAATAAAAAATATTTTAGTTTCAACTCAGAACTCTCTCGTAGAAATTTGTAATTAGCTTAAGTGACTAGTCCATACTAATCAATTTGGTAAAATTTACAAATAAGATTTTTATTAGAAATAACAATAATAATTAGATAATCTTAACATCTAATTTTATGTATATATTTTATTATTAGTTGATTTAGTTTTTGACAATCCATTTGACGAAATATAATTAAATTGTTAGGATTCTTTAATAAATAATATTTTCGGATTTAAAATTTATTTAGAATGGGCCTGTAATTTGTATAGTATACGTTATGCTAAAGAGTGACATGTAAAGCATATATGAGTACTATAGTTAATGGTATGATAGACCCATTTTAGACTTGACAAGCCCAACTCGATTATTTAAACTCTAACTGTATTCCGACCCTAATCTTATTTAGATTAAAAATGCATTTACCCTATGTTAGGGAAAGCTAATACGGACCCATAAAGAAAAAAACTGAATAGTTAAATATAACAAGTTTTAGGTGTATCTCTCATTCTATGGTAAGTTTTTTTTTCATCGAGTGAGAACTAGTTGTAAGTATTTTTTAAATTGTCTATTATTTTTATTTAACGATTGTTTATTTTATTAATATACAAATTACGTGACTAAATCATGATAATATATATAACTTATTGTAAGTGCATCCCTAGCAAATAAGTATAATATGTTATTGGATATATATTAGACAATTATGGTGATTCATTCAGTACAGTATATAATAAAATGAAATTCCAAACTCAACTTAGATACTTAGACATATGGTGTATTTGGGTAATATCCTATGAACTTAAGAATAAATTGATTAAGTTAATTACCGCTTCAAATTATGTAACTACGTATAAATTGTTTATAATTGACTAAAGTTACATGTATTTGTAATATTGCATTTAAAATATTAGTATAATTACAATTATCCATATCAATTGTGTTCGTATATATATGATTATGCGTACGTTCCCGATATTGCTTGTACATGAATAAGTCATAACATGAATAATGGTATAATCATAATCTATAATTGGCATGCATTTATATTTAAATGATAATAAAAACAATTATGATATACAAATGAAAATCATAGTATTATGATACAATTTATTATAATATGAAGATTTTATGATTAAGACAATTATAACAAATATTTATATAATATATAATAAAAATATACAAGTCGATAATATTATACTATAAAATTTATACTAATAGTTTGTATATTAATACATACTATGTAATAGAAAGATACTAGTCGATATTATTATATATGTACAAATATACTATAATAAAATCATATAACATACTGAGTCATTAATATTATAATAATAATAAAATGATAATATAAATAATATATAATATAAACTGTTTATTATATTTTCAATGATATGCTTATCGTTAATTATTATTATATATACAATTAATGGTATACTCATATATATACAGTCATTTATAATTTATACCTTAAGATAATATCGATGAAATTGGTTAGGATACAAATTATATATACATTAATATACAGTGAATTCTTATAATTAATGTGCATAAATTTATTTCATGCAAATGCTTACACATATAAATGCAATCATATGAATATATGATGTGTGAATAAGTATGTTATTATTCAGAAGATTGATCATATGTACTAGCATGGTAATATAAGGCCTACATGATGTGTTCATGACATCCGACGCATCCAACAAGTTCATCTCATCATAAATATTACCAAACAGAATCAAGTTAGTCCCATCATTAGGTGAGTCACGCCTTAAAGAATAAATGGACAAACACCCAAAAAGCCTGAAGTATACATATAAGGCTGATGATGATAATGATGCTCACTGTTGAAACCTACTTAGGGCCCGCCATGATGTTTATTTAACCATTTAACATGTTTATAAGGTCACAGGGACCTAGATGGAGGAAATACAAATATCAGCTTATTTCAAAACTATTGTGGCCCAAGAAGTTTTCAATGATAACCATTGAATCTCAATTGTTTTATGTAGTGTGGTCCACCAGCGACACTTTTGTGACATGCACTTTATCAATCCAATTAACGAGCTAGTAAAATATGGGAGTCCAAAAACTAGACAGATCCAATGCTTGTGTGGGTCATCACACATGTAAAAATATTTGAATTATTTTTGTTTAGAGTCACTATTTATTGAGGTCTTTATTCATGCCTCAGTGATAGACTCACTAGAGTTTCAACATGAAATCATGAATTCGATTACCGATTGTGGTGAAATCCTATTCGGGTGTGAGTACGTGGGTGTGAGTGCATGTATAAAAAAATATTAGAAAAAAATGCTCATTATTTCTTATAGTGTGACCTTTTGGCCTATAGAGGGTCCACCAAATTCATTTATACCACTTGTTATTGTTTTACTCACAAAAACATTACAACAGTCACTTACGTATGTATGCATTGATGCACGCATGAACGTGAAGCAGATTGCTTGCAACAACTGCTAGTGACACAACTCCATAGGCCCATGTAACTTACATGTTTTATCCATGTCACCTATTTATTTTGTCAGCTCAGTTTTTGAACATGAGTTTAAAAATGAGGTTGTTTTAAAGCTCAAGTGAACCACACCACTAAAAGTAGTGAGAATAATTATGCCTACTATTGAAACCTTCCTAGGACCCACTACGAGGTTTATTTGGCATCCAACCTATTCATGAGATCACATAGACCTAGTTGAAGGGAAAACACAAATATCAGCTTAAACTTAAACTTTTGTGGCCCTTAAGAAGTTTTCAACAATAAGCGTTCAATCCCTATTGTTTTGTATGGTGTGCTCCACTAATGACACATTTGTGACATCCATTCCATCAATCTGATTTATGATTTGGTGGAAGGGTGGGAGCCCAATGCTCAAGTGTGCCAACATGCATGCATAAGTATTTTAAATGATTTGCATCAATTCCATTGTTTCATGTGATGTAGCCCACCTAAGTTTTGTATGTGGCTAATTTTTTAGTGTCAAATCATTTTATAAGCTTCCAAAAAGGATGAACACTTGATATTGTATCGACTCGATACGATACACGATAAAAGGTTGTACTAGCCGTACTGGAATCGATTGAACTGTATGGCTCGTATTGGCTGTTACAACTCATATTGGTGCTGATATAGGACCGATATGGCTGATACAGGCTGATATGCCCATAAAATTCCAAATTTGTTTTTTTAAAAAATCACTCATGTTTCCTTTTCTTCTTTTCATTTTAAACCATAGAAGAAGCTTAGAAGTGTAAAACCTTTACTTTCTTTTTTTGTATTTTCATCTTTTATTTAATTTTATTTCCAATGTAACGTGCCATTGTTCACCAGATCATGTTTAATTTATCTTCAATTAGGGCTCATTTAGTTGACATTCAATAAGTCAAATTAACAAACAACATTCTTATAAAAAATGGTCGAATACACTATTGAATACATGGTTAAAAAATATATAAAAAATGATAGATTTGTTAATATCTCATTTTTTTTTTCTCTCTCTCTCTTTTTTTTTTTTTTTTTTTTTTTTTGCTTAAAAAAATTCTAACCAATACAGGCCGATACAGCTCCGATTCCGAGACACGACGCCATATCACATCATTTTTTTTTATGAGGCCGATACGGCAGCTAATATCGTCATTCAAAACTATGAATATAATCCAGTAATATGAATAATTTCTTATACAGTAACTATATAAACCATTACTTGGTAATCATGAATTTCTCTATGAAAATAATACAAAAAAAATTCTTCAATCTAAATGTAATTAAAAATTAAAAAATAAATAAATAAGAATTTAATTTTGCAACATAGACCATCTAATGTGGTTTTTTATTTATTTTTATTTTTAATACAAGCTAGTATTATAATATTTTATGAACATAATTCTATTTGTTTATTCTGATAACAAGTATTAATTTTTTTTAACACTCTGATGTCGATTTTTTTTTTTTTTTTTACTAAAAAATCCAGCTATAATGTTTACTAGAGAAATGATAATGATGTGATTTCATTGAGAAATATAAAAATCATTTCCTAAAGAAAAAAAAAAGTGTAGTATTTATGTATTTAAGATGCAAAGATTATAAAATAGTAAAAAATTACATGTGTCATAATTTCAGCTAAATCCAACTTAAAATCATTATCCTCTTAAATACTGAAATTTGTTTTCGTTGCATCTGCCAATGCCACATGATTCAAGTTTATTGGTTGTCACCAATGAATCTATCTATTATGCACCCAAAAAATGAGTCAGCTCATTAGCAGGTGTGTCACATGCTTGGTAATTAGATTATTTGCCATATACATGGTGTGGCTAATATAGTGAATAATTGGGACATTGTACATACAAGCTTCATTGGGTGGTTATCAAAATCATCAGCCTCATAAATACAATAAAAGAAAAAGGGACAAAAAAGGAAAGACAAAACATTAAGAAAGTTACTACAATCAACAAATGTGTCAAAATCTTTTTGCAAGTATCATCCATTTCGGTCTATAAAAGAGAAAAAATATAGTGTAAACCACATAACAAATGATGAAGAGAAAAATGATGATAAAAGAAATTTAAGATGATGATATTGAAGAATATATTGAGAATTGGAAGGTTAAGATAATTTCACGGATATTTAATTATGTGATTGAGCAGATAGGTTTCGGTAAACTCTAAAGAAAAAAATGAAAAATTTTCTTCATTCCTTTTATCCTATTGAGGGAGTAGGAATGAGATGAGGAAAATGGAGTGTAACTACTTTGGTTGCTTTCCTCCATTTTCCACTAAACCCATAAGCATACACCAAAGTGTGCCTTTTTAAGCCATTCTCTAAATTAAGGTATCTCGTCTATCATGTGGTGTATATGTGCTCCAAATTAGACCACAAAAATTGTTTCATAGGTTGTATGGATGAATCGTGTTAACAAAATCACACTAATTGAATATTCTTAACCATCCGATATTGGGCATTGAATTTGGACGGTTGAATATGTAAGTATTTATTTATTCAACATTGATTTAATTATTCGGATTATCCTATATAGACATAATCTCCCAATGATGGGGATGACAATCTTAGTGATTTTCTATTCCACTGGTGCTACGGATAAGTCACCACAATTTACAGAATTGTGAAGAAATCACAAATTATTTTTAGTTCCAAAATATAAGTCTTTCATATTCATATATAGCTAGGTTAAATGACATGTCTATACCAACCAAGACCATCAAACTTGTGGGTTGCATTTTTGTTAGAGAATAATCATAATGATCCAAGGATCTCGACATCTAATTTCATTTTTTGATCTTCAACTATTGGTTGATTGATTTCTAACCACCCATTTGACAAAACCTAATTAGATTGTTAGGATCCAAAGTGGGCCCACAATTTATATAATATAGGCAATGTTATCAAGCGGGGGGCAGATTGTAGATAGGTTCCCACAATTGGGGATGCAATAAGCTTAATTACAGCCAGGTTGTCTCGGCCCTGGCCCTAACCAGATTAAGAATGTCTCTACTTTATGTTAAGGAGGGCTTAGATGACCTTTAAGGAAAAGAGTGAAATGGACAAATATAGGAACTTTTGGACATATCCATCCTTTCATGACACCTCCTATCATATAAATGGTTCTAATTAGTGAAACATAACCATGGATCTAAGAAAGTACAATACCCATGTAAATCTCTCTAAATCACCTGTTCTTTTTTACTCCATCATTCCTTTTTGGACGCTGAAGAATTGCTAGAATAGCGGTCCTAAAAAAGAAAGGAAAATATTGTCAAACGACCTTATTACTAAGACTACTTGAATAAAATAACTATATTTATATCTATCTATATAGAAAACACTAGTGGGGCATATTTTTTATCCTGCAATTAATCTTACAATAACGCATGGAAATTAATTTTATTGGGATGTGGGAAGACATTTTAAATAAAGTCAAAGGAATTTTAGAAACTTAAAAATGTAGCATGTACTTACGCTCTCACTTGCACAAATTATAAATGACTTAAGATTTTACTTACAATCTCTTTCTTTGATTTCTTTTCATTCCTCCCTGGTAGTTCTCCTCAATTTTTTTCATTTACTCTCCATTAAAAATTTTCCTTTCTATTAATATAAAAATCCTCTAATCCAAATGTAATTAAAATGTAGAAAACCTAAAAGATTTATTTATTTATTTTTATTTATTTATTTATTTTTTTGCACAATGGGCCATCCCATAAACTTTTCTTTCATTTATTTGTTTTCCCATATAAGGCTATACCTGAGAGATTTTGTGACCATACTCCACATTTTTAATGCGGTCGAGAATGCCATTTTTTAAAATACTATTAAGTTAATGTTTCTCATTTTAGGTTAGAAATTCAGTTATAATATTTTCCAAGGAAATTGCAATGATGCAATTTCATTGAGAATTACGAGATTTCGTCACAAAAGAAAAAGAAAGTGCAATCTTTAAGCATTTAAGATGCAAATATTATAAAATATATGGAGGATTCTAATTTCACCTAAACCCAACTTGATCTCAATTGACCCCTCGTTACTGGCCATAGGAAAAATAATAGGTAGGGATGACAGGATTTGAACGCGCCTCTGCATCTAGCATTGGATAGACCTCATACAATAACTGTCCTAGTTCTACCGTATCTTTTGTTTCATTTCTTCTGGAACAATCACAAACACTTTTGAGAATTGAAGGATTTTTGATTGGGGGAGTTCAAAGAAAAAGAAGGATTTTTTGTTTGGCCTATCTTCTCTTCAATCAACCCAACCTAAAATCATCACCTTCTGAAAGTTCTTACTGCATATGTGTTAATGTTACACAATCCAAGTTGTTCACTGGGACCCAAAAATCTATTTATCATGTACCAAAAAATCAGGCCAAGTATGTGGGTCGCATGCATGCATTGCAATCTATGCACCATTGGCTACGTACATAATGTTGCCTATGTGGGGAGTGGCCGGGATATTGCACACATGAGCTACATTGGGTGGTCATAAAAAATAACTACAAAAAAAAAAAAAAAAGGGAGAAAGTTACCTCAATCAACAAATGCGTCTAAATCTTTTCACGGGTATTAATGCTTTTAGTCTACAAAAGAAAAACAAAAAAAAAAAAGAAGAAGAAGAAGAAGAAGAAGAAGTTTAGACAACATAAAAAGGGAGGAGAAGAGAAGAGTGATAATAAATAAAAGAAAATTGACATGATGGTAATGAACATACATTGAGGAATGGAAAGATGAGATTGCTCCACAGGAATTGAATTATGTGATCGAACTGATTGGATTGGATTCGATCAGCTCCAAGAAAGGGAGGGAAATTTTATTTTATTTCCTTTCTTTTTTCCTATGGAGGGAATGAGAATGGAAGGAGGAAAGGGGTTGTGATTAGGAAAGTGAGAGGGGATGGAAGGTAGAGCGATGCTTTAGGCATTTTCATAGGGGAGAGTAACGGACTTCCGTTGGTTTCTCGCCATTTTCATCCAACATACATGCACAAGGGTGTGAGTTCTTCAACCTTTCTCTAAATAATGGTGTTTAAACCACAGTACGTATGGCGTATATGTGGTCCAATCTAGACCATAAATTGTTTCTACGTTGTATAGATAAATCGTGTCCAATAATCACACTGATCGAATGTTCTTAGCCATAGGATCCTGAGCATTGAAATTGAACCGTTGAACTTTTGAGCATTGATCTGACCGGCACTGATTGAATTGTTAGGATAATCTCATATAGACACAACCCAACAGCGGTGTGGACGTAGATCTGAGTGATCTGCAAGGTGTGATGTATGACATTGATGCTATACATAAGACACCACCATTTAAAGAATTAAGGATAAATTACAAAGTAGTTTCGGCCCAAACCAGAACTCTCTCGAACGCATTTACAGCTAGGTTAGGCAACACGTCCATGACAATCAAGACCGTCAAACTTACGAGCCGCGTTTTCGTTGGAGAGTAATCACAGTTATAAGATGATCTTGATGATCTCAACCTCTAATTTTATCTCTGATCTTTGATCAGTAGCAGATTTCTTTATAACCATTCATTTAACAAAATCCAATTAGATTGGTATGATTGTGGGATGAGTTCCGACAATTAGGACGTCGTTTGGGTATTGACCCCACACCAGCCCGTTAGATGATGTCAAAGCTCTGTGGGTTCCATGGACGCGGATTGCGTCCTACCCCCTCCCGGACGGTAATCCGTCCGGGCAGGCCTCTGTGGGGCCCATTGTGATGTAAGTGTTTTATCCACGCCGTTCATTGCTTTTCTAAGATCATTTTAAGGCACGCAGGTAAAATTGAAACAGGACCACAGCTCCAGTGGACCACACCGAAGGAAGCTGCAGTGATAATGACATCCACTGTTGAAACCTTTCTAAGGGCCACCATAATGTTTATTTTATTTTATTTTGTCATCCAACCTATTAATAAGGTCATGTAAACGTGGATGAAGTGAAAAAAACAAATATTAGCTTGATCCGAAACTTCTCCAACTCCCAAGAAGTTTTTAATGGTAGACATTAAATCCCCACTTTGCAGTCCACTTAAGCCTTTTACCTTATTCATTGTTTGGCTCATACCTTAAGGGCCCGTTTGGACGGGTGGATTGGAAGGGATTGAATGGTATTAGGGTGGATGGCATGGATTTCGAGGTAATGATGGTGTTGTCAGTGGATTGTCTTGAGATCCATGGGATTGCTATATCCCCGGATTGCTATATCGAGTCTGTTTGGCACGCCCGGCCAATCCCGGGATTAAACCTTTCCATCCCTTCTAGTCCCTCGAACCAAACACTTCCCAGGCAAATTTGAACGGATTAGGATGGATTGGATGGGATTTAAAGGTAATGATGGTGTTGTAAGTGGATTGTCTTAAGATCCATGGGATTACTATATCCCAGGATCAGATCACCCGGTCAGTTTGGCATGCCCGGCCAATCCTGGGATTTAACTTCCAATCCCTCCCAATACCATCCAATCCCTTCCAATCCACCCGTCCAAACGGGCCCTAAAATGATCGGAGAAAAGGGATTAACGGATTGGATAAAACACATACATCACAGTGGGCCCCACAGAACCCTGCCTGGACGGATTACCGTTCGGACGGGGGTAGGATGCAATCCACGTCCGGGTTCCATCATGATGTATATGTTTTATCCGGACGCGGATTGCGTCCTACCCCCGCCCGGACGGTAATCCGTCCGGGCAGGGTTCTGTGGGGCTCATCATGATGTTTATGTTTTATCCACACCGTTAATCGTTTTTAGCGTATCATTTTAAGGTTTAAACCAAAACTATAGGCAGGAAAAAGTCCTAAGTGGACCACAAATTTGGGATTGAAGGCCCACCATTAAAAACTTCTTGGGAGCTAGAGAAGTTTCAGATTAAGCTGATATTTGTTTTTTCGCTTCATCCACATCTACATGACCTTATGAATAGGTTTTATGGTAAAAAATCATCACGGTGTCTCTTAGAAAGGTTTCAACGGTTAGTGTCATTATCACTATAGCTTCCTTTCGTGTGGTCCACTAGAGCTGTGAACCTACTTAATTTTTTGGCTAATACCTTAAAATGATATGCTAAAAATGATTAACGACGTGGATAAAACATAAACATCACGGTGGGCCCCACAGAGCCCTGCCCAGACGGATTACCGTCTGGGCGGAGGTAGGACACAATCCGCGTCCATTTTATCCATGCCATCCATCCATTTTCCCAGTTCAATTTATGCCACGAACCCAAAAATGAAGAAGATCCAAATATCAGGTGGACCACACCAAAGGAAATAGTGGGGATTGAACACTTACCGTTGAAATCTTTTTGGGGGCACAAAAGTTTTGGATCAAGCTGATATTTGTGTTACTTTATCTAGATTGCTGCGACCTTATAAACAGATTTCATGGCTCTTGGAAGTTTTTAACGGTGGGCATTCAGTCAATGCTATTTTCCAGTGGTGTGGTCCATCCGAGATTTGAATCTGCCTCATGTCCTAACATGATCTTGCAAAATAGATGGACAAAATGGATAAAACAAATACATCATTGTGGGGCCCACAGAGCTTTGACAGCAGCTATCTTTGGGTCACTAGCTAAACCTGGCCCCCACAGTTAGGAGTGTAATGGGCCCATAATGTCACGCCCTAGACTCGGTAATTGGACTCACAAGGAACCCGACCGCCGGTTCTGGCTGCAACAGCCTCCGTAGTACCCCGTTCTCGGCTCTTGAGGCATGTTCCGATCCTGGGATCCTACAAGGAGGATTTCCATAACAATATAATCATTTCCAACACGAGCATATCTAAGATCACAGCAAGTATATCTGAAAATAACAAGGCACACATCACAAAATCCACCAAGAATTTGAACTTTTACAAGCTTACATAAGGTCCAAAAGGGCATACATAAGATAATAGAAGAAAGAAAGGAAGTCTGCAACACTGGGTCCTCAAGCTCAGCTCTAGCCCAAACTCTGCCACTACGACGCCTACCTAGGATCTCCTACACGCATCAATCATGCATAAGCTTATAGAAGCTTAGAGGGTCGTGAAGGTGTGTGATAATAGTGCACAGAAGAATAATAGGAGATACAGGAAAGAAACATGATCAAAACCAACACCACCAGCCTTACCAGGGCTGTCATGAACGCAAGAAGTTATACCAAAGCAGTACAATAATGCAAGAAACCATACCAAGGCTATATAATGCAATGAGTACTGTAATGCAATGAGTACTAGGCACCATGCCAAGGCGATGTAATATGAGGCTTACACAGCCGATGCAAATGCAATGCAAAGTAATGTCAATACTCATATCCAATCCACATATCAAGTACATTTTCATCATAAGGAAATCATCGGGGCCTATTACACTACTGGATGACTACCGCTCTACAGACCCCGCACAGTCAAACGAGCATAAGAGACCTCACTACCCTGCCTGCGAACAGCCAATCGCCAGCAAGGCCTAAAGGTAGCGGACCCATTCAAGAGTTGGTTAGACTCAGCCTAGCAATGCCTCCTTACATCAGGCGAGTAAGGCCACACCCCTATCCAACCAACTACATGACTTTGGAAATCGCGGCCTTATGGTGTAAGGCCCTCATGCGATCATAGTTTCCACTCGGTCACGGCGTTGGAGCAGATTCTTGGTACCATGGAAGTTTTGAAAATTTCACCCATGGGCATCCTATGCACACGATATGCTCAAGTGACATTTCCAGTATCCAATCCTGACCATTCACGATATAACTATGGAGGCTACAACCCTGATAAAGCAAGGGTGATAATTGTCCATATGCTATACAATACCAAATGCATGAATCACACAATCAACCATGCATCAATTCCAAGTATCCAACGTGCTCAAGAGGGAGTACTACGTCCCTCAGAGAAGGTAACATGCAATGCCCAATAACACAATATGACCACACACACATAGTGTCAACCAAGCATACAATGATATACATGGTTATGAGGATGAATTTAATCATACTATATAGCGATATATAATGTATATTACATTCCTCCTATCCAAGAAAGAACCAAGACTAGGTACTTAGACAATATCCTTAACGAAATCCAACTTCTAATGGGGGCCCATTTACCTGGGGTAGCCCACGAGACTAAGTATACAAGCTACGAGTCTAAGTAATATAGAAATGAGCCTAGCAAGAGTCTAAGATGAGTATTCAATCACTCTTAAATACAACCGGGCCTAGAGGAGTCCATAATGGAGACATTTAACCACCATTCCCCAAAAAGGCATATCAACCATGAACTATATGGATACAAGGCCTAAGGCCTATATTCAAGATAAAAATAAAGGTAACCACATACAGATATTCCTCATAATAGGCCATAAAAAAGATAAATACAACTTTTAACAATATGGGCTCCAAGAGGGGAATTAAGGCCTAAGACTCAATTCCCGATGGCCATAGAATCCATGCATTAAGTTGGACTTGGTGGGCAGCCCGCGTAAATAATATACGGCCCAAAAATAAGTTTAAGTTTGGATGAAATGGGCCCCACTACATCAGCCCAATAACTAAAAATTTAAGTGGGCAACTAAGGGCCCAATACTATCCTTATCTCAGCCCATAAGTCGATCAAAATGGTGGAAGTCGGCCCAATATATGGCTGGGCCAAGCTGGGATGTCCCAACCCACTCTGGGCCCATGGGATGCCCCAAAAATCTGATCTAAGATGGGGTCCTCATGTGATCACTAAAGGTGACCCAAAAGAATGCACAGATTAAGCCCAAAGATTATAAGAAAACACAAGCATGCAACACATACACAAGTTCTCATTATAGTGGGCCCCACAGCCAAATAAAGTTTTAACCATAAAATTGTACATTTAAGGCCCTTTGATAAACTTTTGGCCCATTTGACTTCCTGTACCAACTAAGGTCCAAAAATTAGTTAACTATGTGGAAATAATCTCATGAAGGCCAACTATACGCACTGGGGGAACCCACCAGATGGAGAGTGTGTATATATCATGAAAAGATCAAGTGGGTCTGCTACTAGATTGTGAGTTCAGCAGCAACCCAAGGCAGAGAGTGCATCCACAATCGGGCGATCCAAGGATTGGATGGCCTGGACCAAACATGCGTTAAGGTAGGTTCCACAAATATACACATTGAGCCTTAAACAAATGGCCTAGGGTCTATGGTGAGCCTTTAACCATCCATAGAGAAACCCATGGGCCTACCTTAGGATCACTCAGGAGGACATCCAACCTCAACTGGGTCCCAAAAGGGTAGCCTGCTATGTATGTAAGGAAAAGTCCAAGGTCCGATCAATCCATGGCCTAGTGGGCCATACATTAAGCCCAATACATAGGCAACCTGATAGGCCCTTAAACAAGGTTAGGGCCCAACCATATGGATCATAGGTTCACTCATTGTGGTGGGCCTAATGGGCAGCCCATTATCCCAACATATGGGAAATCCTTATATTTAACACAAGTAAGTTGGGCCTCACATCTTGGCCTAAGTATGAATTTATTATAGTGGGCAAGTAAGGGCCCAACTACTTAAGTATTTGACCCATAAGACCCATCACAATGGCACGGTAAATATAGGACCCAAGGGTCCAACAGGCCTATCAAAAATTCCAGCCCAACTAAGGCTATAAGGCCCATTAATTAACTAGAAGACTAGCCCAAAAAGAATCTAATTGGAATGGGCCTTTAATCATGCACTAATTAAGCCCAAAAATAAAATTAAAATGGTAAGATACTGACTTCAATCCTCGTCAAATCTAGTGGGCCATGCTAGTTGAGGGTCAAATATTGCATATCAAACCCTAGTTACTGCCTGGATTTATGAACATGATACTGTTTAACAGTCTATTTTAATCATGTTTGCATTGCAAGGTGACTTTAGGAGCTTGGACTGAAACATGGTACTAAAAGCTGAGATTTAATGCTAAGAATTCACCAAAGCATGGGACGGACCTCAGGAGACTAAGATCGTCAGATTTGCACGCCAAAGATCCAAGAAAATCGAGAAACCGAAGCTCAAGTGGCCCGAAAGACGTCCAGAATGCAAAATCATTGGGTTCCCACCATCCGTTCAGCTCGAAACTCCATACATGGCCTGAGGACCATAAATTAACCGTACACGTCGATCTTTACCCATTGGATCCCTCTGGAAATGGCCCAACGGTCAGATTAGATACTAAATCATTGATTTGGGGACCACTTGATCTCTGGATATTCTTCAAACTGGGGCTCAACAACTTAAATGAGATGAGGAAAGGGATGGACGGATCAGATCTCTCACGAGCAGCACAGTGGACCACACCTGAGTTGGGTGTGCACAGTGCACAAGTGCACTAGCCGTGCTCGACAACGAGGAGATGGTCAAACCATCTCTTGACCGAGCTCCTTCCTAAAAACGGAAATTCCGTTTTTCCTTCCAACGTCCGCACAGGGACTTACGGGCGGATCTTTGTGGGCCACCACTGTGTATCAAAGTTCAGATCCGGACCGTCTATCAGACCTAAAAGGTCCCACTTACCATGGCCTAGGTGTTCAAAGTCCAAAAGAGGATAGAAAGAACGATCTTCAACCCTTTGACAGACAACGGATGGCAGGAATTAAGAATCAGTGGGCCGCAATAACAGACGTCCAAAACTGTCATTCCCAACCAAAATTTCGTGTAGAGTGCAATGGACGGTGCGGATTTCCCAAACGATGATGAATGTGGACCCCACTGTCAGCCAGCGCAAGCTGCCGTGCGTGCGCAGGCTCTGTTTACGCAGTCCGGAGAAATCCAGATTTTTCGAGTTGTTATGCATTCATAGAGAGGGTCGGATGGCCAATCCGAACCGTCCAAACATTAGATAAATGGACCTTCAACCCCACCATGCAGTCAAATTCCAAGGTCAGGACGTTCACTATCCCGAAAATCACTCCAAAAAGCAGGTTATTTGCGGTTTCGCGGCACAAAGTGCGAAAGCCTTATGTACGAGCCCGGATTTTCTCCACCGCCTTTGTGGTGCGAAAGCTCCCATCCACCGTCCTTCATAGCTATAAAAAGAAGATTGTGAGAGAGAAAGGGATGGAGATCCGATTTGGAGGCAGCAGTGGGGGACGTGGAGCAGTTTGAGTTCTTTTGTTTTCTATTTTTATTTTTATTTTATTTAGGAATTAGCCTAATCATGTCTATCTTAGGCTAAACCTCTTAGCTAGGGCTAAGCGGTGAAGCTTGTAACATGATGGGAGAACTTTTTGCTTGTGCTTTTGTTTAGATTGAACTAATGTTGATTTTAGTTTAATTAAGGGAATGTTCTTAGTTTTTAATGGTCTGTTGTGACTAAAATTACAATGGGTCTGCGATAGCTTTGAGCATGTTCCTTTCCTTTCATGTTTATGACGTCAGGAAGCCCTATTGTTCACCATCGTCTCCTGGGCATGGTTGGATGTCGATACCCTTCCTAACCTTCATACACTGTTGATTGGTTGGTAATTAGTTTAATTCTGTTGTTTGTTTTGTCTCCTGGGCATGGTCTGGTGATGAATCCATTCTAATTCATATACCTTTCATCTCTTGAAAACTATATCAAAGGAGGTTCAATTTTAATCTCCATGGTTACATTCTTCAACTGGATGAAGATTGGACTCTAAGTCCAGTTGATTTCTTGATGCAGGCATAAGATCTCCTTGATCTCTACAAGTGGATCCTCTAAATCCCTAGTTTCCTTCCTCTGAATTCTCTAAATTTTAGATAAATATTTCACCATTATTCCTCAATTTACACTCGGTTTAGATTTCATATCACTCTAGTTCTAGTTCTAGTTAGTTTCAGATTACGTACAGGTTTCAGTCCCTGTGGATTCGACCTCGGTCTCACTGAGTTTATTACTACATCACAACCCTGTACTTGGGGAGTGTAACAGCCCGAATTTTTCCCAACCTGGAATTAGACGTCCTTAGGCGATGGGTCAATCCTAACACAGGTTTAACTTTTCAAACACTCAATTAAAGCCTCAAATCCCTTTTCAAACCATTTTCTTCACAAATCCCACCCTTCACCACCTTGATCTTTCAATTTTTTAAAGTACTTTTACCCTAGACACTATCTTAAACTAGCTAAGTAGTATAACTTGGATCACTTTATATACAAACTACAAAGGACTAAGTACCACCTTAGACAGAAATCTTATGGGACTAAATCCTTTAGAAATGAGACAAAGTAACTAAGTTCAAAACTAGATTAGCTACGAAATCCGCTAGAATCGCTTTAAATACGATCTGCAAGACCCGAAACTTGTAAAATCATTGATGCTAGGTTACCCTAAAATCTTGGATCAAACTCATTACCCGACTGCTCTCGGGGGCACGTTGAAACTCCGTATCAGATCTGGACCGCACATCGGGAGTCCGAATAATACGAGGTTAAGGACTTAGGACCGCCTCGCTGGGCTTAACAACCATCTCGGAAATCAAATCCAGCCAGTGTCCCAGCGCTATTCGCTTGAGCTCAGAGTGAAGAGTGTGAGAAATGTGAAATTAATTCAAAATAAAATATCTCAAATAGTAATTTGGCACATCTCACTTGCGGATCAGTTTTAAGTTACCAGACCGTCAGAATCAGACCAAATTACACCCTCGGATCAGGAGAAATTTCATACACATATCCATGTACTTAGAATCTCCGATCGAGATCCGCTGACCGTTGAACTGAAACTGGTCCGCCACGCGTGATCTGAGAACCTTACTGGAACGAAAACTTAATAGAACCTAGATCCATAGTTTATGAGCTTAAGTTCTACCTTTGGCTCAAGGAGGCCCGCCAGAAGTCCTCCGTTGAGCTGAAATAGGTCCGCTTTGGTTATAACCTAAGTATACTTTGACCTGGAGTCTATTTCGGTGAGTTTTTAGGCTATATAAGGACCTTAAACCCTCTCTCATTGCAGCCATACGAATTTGAGAAAAACCCTAGAGAGAGAAGAGAGAAAAGAGAGAGAAAGTGTGGGAGCAGTAGGAGAATCTCCCTGCCACTCTTCCCTGCCGCTATACGAGCTTCACCACTCCGTTCTTATCGCTTTCCCCGCGATTCTGGCTCCGTTTCTAGGTAAGAAACCCTAACCCTAATCTGATTTGGGGCTTTGGTGGTTGTAGGTTATGAAACCTATTTCGTTCTCTAGGTTGCCAAACTACTGTATACGAAAGCTTAGCAAACCTATCGACTCCGTTACGATTCTACGACAAAAGGTACGGACTTTAGGTGTATAGGTTATGGTTTTCAACACTTTCAATGTCAGATAATGATAGATTCATGATCTGCATGCAATTGCACATGTACAAAGTGCTGTCTGTTTTCCGTTTCGATTAAAGATGAAGAATATGGAATTTTACATACTCTAGGTATTTGTAGAAAGTACCGTATACGTATAAATTTTGGAGATGTGTTTGCCATGATTATTTGCTATATTAATATAATGTATATGGATAAAATACTTAGTTGGCGAAAGGACTCGCCATAATACATGATTTGCTAATATACACTATGTATGTAGAAATAGTGTATTCTAGAAAGTACCGTATACGTATAAATTTTGGAGATGTGTTTGCCATGATTATTTGCTGTATGAATATATTATATATGTGTAAAATACTTGCTTGGCGAAAGGACTCGCCCTAATACATGTTTTTCTATTATACACTATGTATGTTGTAATACTGTACTCTTAAGTGTTTGTGAAAATGCTTGTGAGAGTAAGTGTGTGGATGATGGTGCCTTAGGTAGGTGTTGAGATGGGATTCTCAACTACCTTAGAAACATGTATGATTTCCCCCAAGTGGGTCGTTTACTTTAACCACTTATGAAATATATGTGCTTGTATTCCTATTTATGTAGTGCTTTATAACATGCTTTATAATATGCTTTTTGATATGCTTGTTAACATGCTCAAATGATTGTATGATTTTATTTATGTAAGGCGTATGTTTAAATTCATGTTTATGTTGTATGATCCGTCATGGGTGATGGGGGAGTGGTGTAACAAATGCGTGTAACAGCCCTGGCAGCCCTTTACGGATAATACCAGACCTTGATTGTATGAGTTGAATCTTGATCCACTACTGCTTTATCTATCTGCAATTGATTGTGTTTGGGGCTATGATTATAGTCCAGACAATCGGTACCAAAATTGAATTCGTGGCTGTGATTCATTTGCCACGTGAGATGTGTTCGACGAACTCGAGTCGTACTTCGGTTGGCGATAGTGGTTGGCCACGCGAAGTGCTTATGCACTTCATGTCATTCAACTTGTTGTGCGCTCGAGCTAGTCGAGCTCGTCAAGTAACCCGATCTGTCTAATGTATGTTCACCATGTTTGGACGCTACTGCTTGAACCTAGGGTACCAAACTTACCAGTGAAATCTCTTTTAACCATGGTACCTTGATCAGCTAAGACTCATGAGCCGGGCTGGTGGTATGGGACACTGTGGTCGAGCTGTCGGCCTACGCTGGGGCCACGTGCCTCCTCGTAGTGACCAGTGAGCAACCAGACTCGTGAGCCGATTATAGTGGTATGAGACACTATTTCGTGCTGTCGGCCTACATTGATAAGGTGATGGGGGAGCGGTGTAACCTTTATGCGTAACAGCCCTGACAGCTCTTTGTAGTGACCTCAAGCATACTCTGAAATTGCGGTGAGCCTTAGAGTTTTGCCGCGGTGTATAGAGTATGAAGTAGGCCTGTTTCTGTATAGTGATGAATCGCTAAAGAGGTGATGGGGGAGTGGTGTAACCTTTGTGCGTAACAGCCCTGACAGCCTTTGCAATGACCTAGAAAACACACCATCACCCGAGATTGACTAGGACTGACGACCCTAGAATGGATCATGTTTGGGAATGATACAAGGGAGGTACCTTAGTTTCCCAATCTTGCTGTTTGAAATGGACTAATAAATACTCAGTAATCATGCTTATCATGCATTGCATGTGCCTGGAAGATGTGGAGCACTGAGGGATGAAAGCATGCCGCGAACGTAAGATGGTGTCGCACGAGGGAGGGTGTGGTGAGGGCATACATCATGACTGCATTCATACTTGCATTAATAAGAGTAGTTAGGAGTGTTGGATTTTACTGCTTTATCATTACTGCTTGACTGAATTGATAACATGTTAACCTATGTTTTATTGTTCCACTGAGTTGATCACTCACTCCCACGTTACGGGACGGTGTTGTACACACCAACCAGATTTGTTGAGTTTCAGGTGATGGCGATGTTTATGAAGCAGAGTCGGACCACTACTATGTTGACGAGGAGGAGTTCTCCTATCTGTGACTCTCTGGCAGGTCTATGAAGACCTGGTATTATATTGACGGGGCTATGGTACTTGGGATAGGAGACATTACACTTCCACACATTTGGTATATTTTAGAACTGTACTTGTAATTATTTAACCTGGTAACTTTATCACACTTTGGAGATCACCGCTATTTTATATTTTATATATATCTATCACAGTCTTCCGCTTGCAATTTAACTATCTCTAGAGTATGATATGTTGTTTTGGCTTAATCTCACTCATGTTTATTGTACTAACACAGACAACATTTAATCATCATTATCTATGTTGCATAAGTGATGTTCTGGAACTCGAGTGTTGAGTTTATGCTCGACCCCCGATTTTCAGGGTGTTACAGGGAGTGAACAAGTTTTTGGCGCCATTGCCGGGGAACTGACAGCTGCGATTTTCTGAAATTAATTGGTTTTAGAATTAGTTTAAGATTAGGTTTTAATTTTAGGTTAAGATTTTCCTGATTTTTAGAAACTAACCTTCCTGTTTTATAGGCCTTTAAGATAGAAACTTTTAATTCAGTAAGCTCTTTCTAACCTCTGCTTTGTATTTGTCAGATCTCTTTTATTAAGTTACTTTCTAGTCTAGGACTTTCCTAATTTATTTTAGAAATTTTCTACTTCCTTCTTTTTAGGAATTTCTTCTTTTCTATTAGAAACTAACTTATTTTGTTTTGTTTTGCAGGTTTTTAGCTTAGGGACTCTAATTTGGTAACTTCTCTCCATACCCTCTCTTTCCTTCTAGATTTTTATTTCCTTTCTTAGGATTAGGTTTAGTATTTTATTGAGGGCTGCGAGTGTTTCATGCCCAAGTGGGTCCGTGACAACACACGACGTCTCTTGACTGAAGGAGGGTTAGTTGAGGGGTTAACTGTCCATCGCAGGACTAGACACCGCTCGAATTTTCCTGAGTTAATTTAGGTTATGGCTGCAAATCAACCTCAAGCACTACCCCAGCCTAGGGTTGAGGAAGTACATGATGAGAATGAGGTGCATCAAGCACCCTAGCCTCGAACTTTATGAGATTATCTACAACCGGCGGGGGTGAGTATGCCCTCATGCATGATTTTTCCTGAAAATAGAGGACATATGAACATCAAGCCAAGGGTTATCCAACTCCTTCCTAAATTCTATGGGCTTGAATCAGAAAGTCCATACTTACATCTGAAAGAGTTCGATGAGATCATAGCCACTTTATACTTTCCAAATGTATCTGAGGATACAGTCAGGCTGAAACTCTTTCCCCTTTCCTTGAAGGAGAAGGCTAAGACGTGGTTACATTCACTGCATCCTAGATCCATTGGCACATGGAATGATATGCAGAGGGAATTCATAAAGAAATTTTTTCCATATCATAAAACGATTACCCTTAGAAAAGAAATTATGAACTTCGCCCAAAAAGAGGATGAAACATTCGTCCAATGTTGGGAAAGGTTTAAGGATCTTGTCAGTTCATGCCCACAACATGGCACATTACAAATTTTTTCTATGATGGACTGACATCTTCCATGCGCCAATTGGTCGAGACAATGTGTAATGGAGAATTCATGAATAAAGATGTCGATGAGGTATGGGATTACCTAATAGACTTGCTGAAAAAACACAAGTATGAGACCATTACCCAAATTCGAACACCACGTCTAGGCTGACTCAATCTAAGGAGAAAGGTGGATTGTATCTTCTAAAAGAGGATGATGATCTTAATTCTAAAGTGGCTAATCTCATAAAGAAATTCGAGGCCATGGAATCAAGGAAGGACAAGGGTAAGGAAGTTGTTTGCGGTATTTGTGGTTGTAACAGCCACACAACTGAAAATTGTCCAACCATATCTGCCTTTCAAGAGGTACTAACTGAGCAATCCAATGCCGTAAATAACTATCAAAGACCTTTCAATGGACCTACCTCTAATACGTACAATCCTAGTGGGAAAAATCATCCAAATTTTAGTTGGAGGAATGGACAAACTGCTACCCCTCAAGGTTTCTTTAATCAGACTTCACAACAACAATAAGAGAAACCTCAAGAGGATCCGATTTTAAAACATTTTGAAAAGCAAGATCATTTCAATCAGGGTATGCTACAAGTCTTGTAAGACCTTAACAAAACATTACAAGGACTTAAGGCTGAAAACACGATTGAGAATAAGGAGAGCCTCCCAGCTCAACCTCTTCCCAATCCAAAGCTGCAATATGAAGTTGGCAACCTAAGCTCTTCAAATCAAATGAAGCATGCTAAATCCATCACCACTCTTAGGAGTGGGAAGATTATTGATAAAATCCTTCTAGTTAGGCCTGAAAAGCCTTAAGAGTCAGAAGAGGACAACAATGATGGATTTAGTGATGCCCGACAAAAATTAGAACCGGAACTTCTAGAGAAGCCAGTTGCTCCATTTTCCTAACGGTTGGTTGCACCAAAACCTCTCTCTAACTCTCAGGATATGCTAGAGGTGTTGAAACAAGTGAAAGTCAACATTCCTCTACTTGATGCCGTAAAACAAATACCCTTATATGCCAAATTCCTGAAAGACCTATGCACGACCAAACGACGGCAGAGTATTCAAAAGAAGATCTTCTTAACTGAGAAAGTGAGTGTCATCCTGAAGCAAGACGTGCCGCAGAAATTCAAAGATTCCGGTAGCCCAACCATATCATGTGTAATCGGGGACTATCGAATTGATCACGCACTTCTTGACTCAGGAGCGAGCGTCAATTTGATTCCCTACTCGGTATACAAACAGTTAGGTTTGGGTGAATTAAAACCCATCCTAACTACACTACAACTTGCTGATCGCTCTGTTCGTGTACCAAGAGGAATAATTGAGGATATGTTGGTCCAGGTCGATAGATTTTACTATCTTGTAGATTTTATCATCCTGGACACCGAACCCATCAATAACATGAGCACTCAGATTCCCGTCATTCTTGGTCGCCCATTCCTTGCCACGTCAAATGCAATTATCAATTGCAAGAATGGCGTCATAACTATGTCTTTCGGGAATATGACATTGGAGTCAAACATATTTTTCAATAACGGCAGAAACTCAGAAGATGATGACGATTTCCATGACATTAACATGATTGATTCTTTCGTGGAAGATAGAACGCCTCTGACCTTATCCTCTGACCCTCTAGAGACGTGCCTGGCACACTCCCATGACTTGAATGATGACATGATTAGGGAGAGGTGTGCCTTGCTTAATACTGCGCCGGTACTTGAAGTTAACCAGTGGAGGCTACAATTTGAAGAATTACCCCAAACTGATGTCGTGCCTCTATCGTCTAACCTTAAGCCACCGAAGCTTGACCTAAAAACTTTACCCTCTAATTTAGAATATGCCCATTTAGGTCAAGAAGAGACATACCCAGTGGTGATTTCATCTCACCTTGAGAACAAACAAGAGAGTATGCTCATTTCTACTCTCGAAGAAGATAAAGGAGTTATTGGACATATCATCACAGATCTCGATAGGATGAATAAACTCTTTTCAACTGAATGTTTCGACTCTTTGGAGGATTGCTTGGCTCACTTTGCAGATGCAAACGATCCCATGATACAGGAAATAGTGGATGCCTCACAAGACAATATCTCGATAGTTGTCACAGACCGAGAGAACTCTTATTCTGAAGTACCTCCTCCCCTGGATCCTGAATGTTTACCATTAAAAGAGAAGGAGCTTACAATGGAACCAAAGTCTGGCACTTCGAAATGTGTTGAGACTACATCACTTCCTGAGAAGTTTTCTAAACTTTATCTACTTATAGTCTCTGATTCATCATGGTGTACTAACTTCAAAAATTTTTCAGTCACAGGTGAATCATATATACTTTGGACACTTCAGACGATTAAATGAAAACTTTATGCTGAGGTCCCTCAATTTCTCTGGAGGTTCACGCTCCAGGACATCTAAGCCTACTGCAAAACGGGCTTTTGGATGATCTTGTTGAAAAACCTTCTGAGAAATTTGCCAAGATACTGGCCAACAGAAGAACCTGGATGCATGATTGAGTAGATTTTTCGTGCTTTCACAGTTGAGGATTATAATTTACTACTTTCAAAGGACTAGGGTAATTTGCTTTATGCTGTTCTAGGTTAGATGGTTTTATGTCATTAGGTTAGTTTACTTTATACATTGTTTTAGGATAGGTTGCTTTCGTGTTTCACTCTCGTGCTACCTTGCTCTCCTGCTAAGATCTTTATGAAAAAGTCTCTCTCAATTCGTTATCCAGGTACTATCTTCACATCACTTCTCATTTACTTTCGATATCCCATGTGCATTGTATGCTTATTTCCTTTACATTGAGGACAATGTAGATTTTAGGTTGGGGGTGAGAGATTAGGTAACCTAATTAGTGTTTTCTTGGTCTTAAGCGCGAAAATTGTGAAAATTTTTCAAAATTTTCTGGACTTTCTTGTGAATGCGATGTGATTTTGATGGCCATCTTTGATTGAGAATTGTAAGATACGTAATGTTGGATTTATGACTCTTGGATTCAGTTATGGATTTCACGATTAAGTTTGAAGTGTTAATCCAAAATTAGAAGTTGTAAACATTGATTGAGTCATGATTTCACATGTCACATCTCACTTTCCCATAAAGGTTTCAGTTTGATATGGAAGGGTTAACTTGGTAATCACTAAGCATGTAAGGAACCAGCCTGAAAAATTTGCCCGTTATGATCAATTGAAGAAAAAGAAAATACCTAGAAAAAAAAAGAGAGGAAAAAGAGATACCTTTGTAAAGGTTTAGGCGAATAATCTTCACCATAGGTTTGCTCCCTATAGGTGTAGATTTGATTCCCCATGGATGATATGTGAAAAGGGTTGGGTGTACGGTCTTCACCATAGGTTTGCTCCCTATAGGTGAGGATTTGATTCCCCTCCCCCTCGATAGAAAAATGAAAATATGATCTTTAAGATAAGTTTTGGTTATCATGAATTCTCTTGTCGGTTACCAATGATATCATGAAATAACGAATTGAATCTTAATGTTGATAAGCCGAAATTACACTATACACTTATGGAACTCAATGTTTAGAATTGCTCTAATTGAGGGATTACTTCTTTGAACTTGATTATGAAGTTTACCATGTGCTTGAGTCTAGGAGAAAGTTATGACCGACATTTATAAATCTTAGAATTCTAGCATCTGCTTGTTTTTCATAAATCACTCGAGTTTGTAGGAATCATCCTGTAATTCTCAAATTAATTTTCGCATACTTTGCTCGGGACTAGCAAGATCTGGTTGGGGGTTGTGTTGAGGGTCGAATATTGCATATCAGACCCCAGTTACTGCCTGGATTTATGAACATGATACTGTTTAACAGCCTATTTTAATCATGTTTGCGTTGCAAGGTGACTTTAGGAGCTTGGACTGAAACAGGGTACTAAAAGCTGAGATTTAATGTTCAGAATTCACCAAAGCATGGGACGGACCCCAGGAGACTAAGATCGTTAGATTTGCATGCCAAAGATCCAAGAAAATCGAGAAACCAAAGCTCAAGTGGCCCGAAAGACGTCCAGAATGCAAGATCACCGGGTTCCCACCATTCGTTCAGCTCGAAACTCCATACATGGCCTGAGGACCATAAATTAACCGTACACGTCGATCTTTACCCATTGGATCCCTCTGGAATTGGCCCAACGGTCAGATCAGCTACTAAATCATTGATTTGGGGACCACTTGATCTCTGGATATTCTTCAAACCGGGGCTCAACAACTTAAATGAGATGAGGAAAGGGATAGACGGATCAGATCTCTCACGAGCAGCACAGTGGATCACACCTGAGTTGGGTGTGCATAGTGCACAAGTGCACTAGCCGTGCACGACAACGAAGAGACAGTCAAACCATCTCTTGACCGAGCTCCTTCCTAAAAACGAAAATTCCGTTTTTCCTTCTAGCGTCCGCACAGGGACTTGTGGGCGGATCTTTGTGGGCCACCACTGTGTATCAAAGTTCAGATCCGGACCGTCTATCAGACCTAAAAGGTCCCACTTACCATGGCCTAGGTGTTCAAAGTCCAAAAGAGGATAGAGAGAACGATCTCCAACCCTTTCACAGGCAACGGATGACAGGAATTAAGAATCAGTGGGCTGCAATAACAGACGTCCAAAACTGTCATTCCCAACCCAAATTCCGTGTAGAGTGCAATGGACGGTGCAGATTTCCCAAACGATGATGAATGTGGACCCCACTGTCAGCCAGCGCAAGTTGCTGTGTGTGCGCAGGCTCTGTTTACGCAGTCCGAAGAAACCCGGATTTTCCGGGTTGTTATGCATTCATAGAGAGGGTCGGATGACCAATCTGAACCGTCCAAACATTAGATAAATGGACCTTCAACCCCACCTTGCAGTCAGATTCCAAGGTCAGGACGTTCACTGTCCCGAAAATCACTCCAAAAAGCAGGCTGTTTGCAATTTCGCGGCACAAAGTACGAAAGCCTTATGCACGCGCCCAGATTTTCTCCACCGCCTTTGTGGTGCGAAAGCTCCCATCCACCGTCCTTCACAGCTATAAAAAGAAGAGATGGTGAGAGAGAAAGGGATGGAGATCCGATCTGGAGGCAGCAGTGGGGGACATGGAGCAGTTTGAGTTCTTTTGTTTTTTATTTTTATTTTTATTTTATTTAGGAATTAGCCTAATCATGTCTATCTTAGGCTAAACCTCTTAGCTAGGGCTAAGAGGTGAAACTTGTAATGTTGATTTTAGTTTAATTAAGGGAATGTTCTTAGTTTTTAATGGTCTGTTGTGACTAAAATTACAATGGGTCTGCGATAGCTTTGAGCATGTTCCTTTCCTTTCATGTTTATGATGTCAGGAAGCCCTGTTGTTCACCATCGTCTCCTGGGCATGGTTGGATGTCGGTACCCTTCCTAACCTTCATACACTATTGATTGGTTGGTAATTAGTTTAATTCTGTTGTTTGCTTTGTCTCCTGGGCATGGTCTGGTGATGGAATCCATTCTAATTCATATACCTTTCATCTCTTGAAAACTATATCAAATGAGGTTCTGTTTTAATCTCCATGGTTACATTCTTCAACTGGATGAAGATTGGACTCTAAGTCCAGTTGATTTCTTGATGCAGGCATAAGATCTCCTTGGTCTCTACAAGTGGATCCTCTAAATCCCTAGTTTCCTTCCTCTAAATTCTCTAAATTTTAGATAAATATTTCACCATTATTCCTCAATTTACACTCGGTTTAGATTTCATATCATTCTAGTTCTAGTTCTAGTTAGTTTCAGATTACGTACAGGTTTCAGTCCCTGTGGATTCGACCTCGGTCTCACTGAGTTTATTACTACATCACAAACCTCTACTTGGGGACTGAACAATGCTGCTCCAAAACAGATATTTATGGGGCGGCAACATTGGGCCCATTGCTGAATTTTCAGCCCACCCGCTTTCTGGGTTTGTTAGAGTTCAACAAATAAATTAATTTGCAGTATTTATTTTCTGATGACCCTTACACATCACTGTGGATCCTACCAGATGAGAGGGGAATGCACAATACACATTAGAAGTGGGCCATGCTACTGGAATACAGGCCCAGCAACAGCCCAAGGTAGGGGCGTCCCATGGTGGGTAGTCCTACGGGCGTGGGTATTTGTCATAAAACTGACCCAATTTGCAGGCCGCACCATGGTCAGTCCAAAAGCCTGATGGCCCTAAAAATTTTCTGTAAGGTCCTTCCATAAGTGGACCAGAACTTCACAAAATTTCATGATTTTAGGACAACTAGAAGTATTTTAATTTATTTTTAGAAGATAGTCTATCCAGAAAATTGGACTGACCTGGACGTCCCAATGTGGTGGGCCAGTCCGGCCCTTGCCACGGTGTGTACAGGTATGCATTAGCTCCAAAATGTTGTAAGTGGGTCCAAATATAGGTGGGACACTTCCCTGTAAAGTTTCATAAATTTTGGATACTCAAAAGTATTTTAATAAATTCCAGAGTTACAATCTGTCTAGGGTCAAATGTTGCGGGAAATATCTATCCTAAATTTGGGCCATCCAAATGGGTGGGTTTTGGGCCTCCAAAATTCCTGAAATTTGGACCCAAGGTCCCTTATCAAGTCTATAACAAGGTGAGACCTAGAAATATAGCCCACCTTTGGAGAAAATATTTTTTTTTAAAATTATTTTTATGGAACTATGGACTGCATAACAGAAATTTCTGGTAGCCCTCTATATTGGCCCACCCTTTTGGATGCCCAAATGGGGTCCACTAGCCTTAAAAATTTTTAGCTATGTCCTACCATGGGTGGGACACTTCTCTGAAAAATTTTAGAATTTTTGAGATAGTATAAATATTTTATTTAATTCAAACAAATTATGGTCAGTAATGAATATCAGAAAAAATCTGCTAGTGCAGAAAATACTACTGTCCCATGTTTGGCACCACATGGGGTGGGCCTATACTTGCCCAAATTATTGGATATGAACAGCAAGTGGGGTCCACTGGAGTAGCCCACTTAGTCCCAAATCAAGATGAAAAATGAAAATTTCTAACATGCAATGTTACAGGACTGTCCAGAAATTTCTATACAGTCAGCCTACTTTGGCCCATCCCATAGGCCTCAAGCATGGGAGAAATGATGTACGTCCCATTCCACATTAAAGTGGGTCCACACTCTAGAAAACCCCCAAAGAAATTTGGGAGAAAAAGACATGCAAACAGATCCAAACATTAGCTCAAAAGTCATGCTCAAACTGGGCCTGAAATCTGGATAGCAACATATGCGGTTCATATTTCTGCCCATATAAATTAATTAAAGGGTTTATGGCTCTGATTCAGCATGTGGGGTCTACCTTGATGGGTTTACAAAATTCTAGACCCAAGAGCTCACACCGACATCCATCAAAAAGCCATTTTAGAGGCCACCCAAACCATGCATGCATGGTGGGCTTGGACATCTAGTCAAAGTGGGCTTGGACATCCCATTCAGCTAAAGGTTTGAGATGTTGCTAACCTCTCCTTGGTGGGCCACACAGCATCAGAGTACACAGGAAAAAAAATAGAGAGAAAGGGAGAAGGAAGAAGTAAATTGGCCATTGGTGGAAGGTCCCGCCACTAATGGACCTTCCACTCCACAATCCACACCATCTACTATGTATACACTTACATGCAAGCTATTATGCATCAAGATAATTTGCTGGAGGATATGGACACCATCCCTTCATGCATTGAAAGGCCTAGGTGGCCTATGAGATGTAAGAATAAAGGAGAAGGCATCATGGTGGGTCCATGGAGAATGACCCACCATGGAAAGAAATGAGTAGGATCTAGGCCCATGGCCTTCATCCTAGGAATCATGTAGGACCTCCACCATGGATTGGTGGGTCCTACATGCTTCCATGCACGTAAGGAAAATAAAGAAAAGAGAAGAAAGAGAGAAGAAGCTAAGGAGAGCACCCACCTTGCTTGGATCTTCAAAGTTCTTGATGCATTGAAATCCTTAGGCTTCAAGGACCATGGATGAAGGGTCAAGATGAGAAGTGGGGGGTTAGATGAGGAGGGAGATGAAAAAATGTGGCTGAAATTTTCAGCAAGGTAGGATGTTTTGGAGGTTCTAGCAATGGGAGAGAGAGGAGAAAATGAGGGGAAAAGAGGAGAAAATCCTTTTAATTAAAGCAATCATTGCTTTCTTACCTTGGTTAAAGAGGGGAGATGATTGCAAGTAGGGAGTTACAACCAAAGTTATAAGTTTAATAGGTTAGTAGGCATGTGAGTGGTGTTTAAGGGTAGGTGGTGTGTGAGACGGAACTCTAGGTAGTGTGTGTGGTGTTTGTTGGAAATTGCACCAAAAAGGGAGTGGGCCACCTTGAAAAATGTGCTCTCCTCACTAGGTGGGCCACATGATCATTATCAAGGGCTAGAATTAAATTGCCTACATCTTATGATTTACACGTCGGATGGATGCACAAGACGCGGCATCGGAACCGCAACGGCGATGCGAACAAGATGGCACAGGTTTCGGCTCAATCCGAGTCGGGTCTAAGTGACCGGACTTCAGGATGACTGCAAACACTATCCGATGGTCGTGGGTCGTTGAAATTCGATCGGTAGGACCGCGGGACCAAGATGAACAAGATGCATACTCACACACACACACACACATGCGAACTCGGGTCGGGTCTCACAATCCTTCCAATCAACAAAGAAATTTCATCCTCGAAATTGACAAAACCAAGACAAGAAAATGCATAAACATCATCATATATATCAATTGTCAATTAAGATAAAGCAATGCAAGCAATACAAGCAATCCATCATCGAAAAAATGGGGATAATGCTCTCTAATATCGATCTCGTGTTCTCAAGACGTCTCGACCTTCAAATGATGACCTCATTGCACCTTTACCAAGGAAATGACCTTGGTCCTGAGGACCTGCTCCTTCCGATCAAGAATACGAATCGGCTGCTCAATGTAGGAAGCATCCTCACGGACCTCGAGTGGCTACTAATCAATCACGAGAATAATGTCCGACCCACATTTCCACAACATAGAAACATGGAACACATCGTGGATCGCGGAAAACTCAGGAGGTAAGGCAAGCCTATAGGCCATAGCGCCTATACGCTCGGTAATCTCAAAAGGTCCAATAAATCTCAGGGCGAGCTTGCTTTTCACACCAAAGCGAACTACGCCCTTCATAGGTGAGACCTTAAGATATACCATGTCCCCACCTGTGAACTCGAGGGATCGACACTGATGATCAACAAAACTCTTCTGCCGGCTCTGAGCTGTGCGCATCATCTGCTTGATAACATCAATAGCCTCCGATGTCTGCAGTACAAGCTTGGGACCAAGAGATGATGCTCACCAACCTCGGTCCAACAACTAGGAGATTTGCACGGTCTACTATAAAGTGTCTCAAAAGGAACCATGCCGATAGTCACCTGATAGATGTGTTGTACGCAAATTTGGCGAGGCGCATATGCTCATCTCAACTGCCCGTAAAGTCAATCACACAAGCTCTGAGCATATCCTCAAGGATCTGGTTGACCCTTTCGGTCTGCCCATCTGTTTGTGAATGATAAGCGGTGCTGAGATGCAAAGTGACCCCAACGCCTACTGGAAACTCCTCCAAAACTGAGATGTAAATCCGGAGTCTCGGTCTGAAACAATCGAAACTGGGACGTCGTGTAGTCTCACTATCTCTTCAATGAACACCTTTACAAGCCTGTCCATTGATCAGGAAGCACGCATTGAAATGAAATGAACCGACTTCGTCAGATGATCGACGATAACCCAGATGGTATTGTGACCACCCTGAGTCATCGACAAACCTGCGATGACATCCATCGATACGTGCTCCCACTTCCACTTTGGAATGCTCAATGGCTGCAAGGGACCATGGAGTCTCTGATGATCGGACTTGACACGCTGGCATGTGTCCCACTCGGCCATAAAACTCACAATTTGGCCTACCATCCCTAACCAGAAATACTGCCTTGACAACAAAATAAGCCAACAAGCTCAACATTGGTAATACAAAACTATTCAGTGGGCAAGAACATCTCACCATCCAAAACGGAACATGATAATATCATCGACCTAACACAGCGATCTTCCCAAAAATGTTGATATTGACAATCCTTAACAACAGACTCTAATAACAATCTGAGTGAACAAAAGCCCTTGGATACAAAAAGGGTGCGATGCACCAAAACACAAGACTTACATACGGAGACAAGGAGAATACTCATAACGACTCCCCTAATAGCTAAGGGCCCTGCTGAGTTGCGCAAAATCAAGCCTGAGGTGGATATGGAGGTGTCTGTCTCCTCTGCATTTGCGGTCTCTGCTGCTACCACGGTCGCTGCGAAGGTCCATCCTTCAATGGGGACACTCGTGCCTACGGTGTCCCGTCTGCCCACAACCGAAGCAAACTCGAGAAAAGGGGCTGGAAGATGAAGCGGTCGGTGATGCTGATAATGATGAAGAAGCTACTGCATGTGATGTTGATACTCTGGCGGCTCAATAGGCTACGCGCCTATGCCGCTGTCGATGTGCCGGAAGCTACTAGAGGGGTCCTGCCTCTTCCAATCTCTCCTCTGATCACGATCCCTCTGCGAACTGGTTCACTCGGCCTCGCCCTGAAGTAGAAATACCGCCAACGGAGCTTGCTGTAGAGTCGAAACTCGCAAAAGGGGACTCGCACGCTTCTGTTTTGCCTGTCCGGGCATCTCAGGAACGGGCTGACAGGTCTGAAGAACATCAGTGACGACCTGCATCAACTGCCGGAGATGCTTAGCTCCTACAGGGATCGTCAAATAAGCGGGGATAGCATTGGCCTCTGACGGAGGCATAGGTACGGCGGGAGCCTCAGGAATAGGTACGACATGCTCTAGAGGGTAAACAAGAATTTCAGATGGTGGAGCAAAAGTCACTCGGATCGCTGGAGTGGAATGAGAACCATGTCAATGGGCACTACAGCCACGGGCGTCACAATCATGGGCACCTTGACTAGACGACATGGTCTACAGAAGGAACAAAGGTGATGGACACTTAGGAATTAGAATCCTTGAAGGCTCAAAAGGAACGAGGAAAACGCACTCGGGACACTATTTGTCCTAAGCTCACAGCAGATATATGATACAATCCCAAGTTATTCCAAAATTACTTGTTATGCTCTGATACCAACTCCTGTCACGCCCCAGACTCGATAATCGGACTCACAAAGAACCCGACCGCCGGTTCTGGCCGCAACAACCTCCGTAATACCCCATTCTCGGCTCCTGAGACAGGTTCCGATCCTCGGATCCTACAAGGAGGATTTCCATAACAATATAATCATTTCCAACACGAGCATACCCAAGATCACAGCAAGTATATCTGAAAATAACAAGACATACATCACAAAATTCACTAAGAATTTGAACTTTTACAAGCTTACATAAGGTCTAAAAGGGCATACATAAGATAATAGAAGAAAGAAAGGAAGTCTGCAACACTAGGTCCTCAAGCTCAGCTCTAGCCCAAACTTTGCCATTACGGCGCCTGCCTAGGATCTCCTACACGCATCAATCGTGCATAAGCTTATAGAAGCTTAGAGGCTGATGAAGGTGTGTGATAATAGTGCACAAAAGAATAATAGGAGATACAGGGAGGAAACATGATCAAAACCAACACCACCAGCCTTACCAGGGCTGTCATGAACGCAAGAAGTTATACCAAAGCAGTACAATAATTCAAGAAACCATACCGAGGCTATATAATACAATGAGTACTGGGCGACATGCCGAGGCGATGCAATATGATGCTTACACAGCCGATGTAAATGCAATGCGAAGTAATGTCAATGCTCATATCCAATCCACATATCAAGTACATTTCCATCATAAGAAAATCACCAGGGTCCATTACACTGTTGGATGAATACCGCTCTACAGACCCCGCACAGTCAAACGAGCATAAGAGACCTCACTACCTTGCCTGTAGACAGCCAATCACCAGAAAGGCCTAAAGGTAGCGGACCCATTCACGAGCTGGTCAGACTCAACCTAACAATGCCTCCTTACATCAGGTGAGTAAGGCCACACCCCTATCCAACCGACTACACGATAGTGGGAGTTGCAGCCTAACGGTGTAAGGCTCTCATGCGCTCATAGTTTCCACTCGGTCACGGAGTTGGAGCAGATCGTTGGTACTATGGAAGTTTTGGAAATTTCACTCATGGGCATCATATGCACCCGATATGCTCAAGTGACATTTCCAGTGTCCAATTCTGACCATCCATAATGTAACTGTGGAGGCTACAACCCTGATAAAGCAGCGCGATACTTGTCCATATGCTACACAATTGTAGATGCATGAATCACACAATCAACCATGCATCAATTTCAAGTATCCAACATGCTCAAGAGGGAGTACTACGTCCCTCAGAAAAGGTAACATGCAATGACCAATAACACAATATGACTACACACACAGTGTCAACCAAGCATACAATGATATACATGGTTATAAGGATGAATTTAATCATAATATATGGCGATATACAATGTATATTACATTCATCCTATCCAAGAAGGAACCAAGACTAAGTACTTAAACAATATCTTTAAGGAAATACAATTTCTAGTGGGGGCCCATTTACCTGGGGTAGCCCACGAGACTAAGTATACAAGTTACCGGTTTAAATAATATAAAAATGAGCCTAGCAAGAGTCTAAGATGAGTATCCAATCACTCTTAAATACAACCGGGCCTAGAGGGGTCCATAATGGGGACATTTAACCACCATTCCCCAAAAAGGCATATCAACCATGAACTATATGGATAGAAGGCCCAAGGCCTAAATTCAAGATAAAAATAAAGGTAACCACATATATATATTCCTCATAATAAGCCATAAAAAGATATAACACAACTTTTAACAATATGGGCTCCAAGAGGGGAATTAAGGCCTAAGGCTCAATTTCCAATGGCCATAGAATCCATGCATTAAGTTGGACTTGGTGGGTAGCCCGCGTACACAATATACGTCCCAAAAATAAGTTTAAGTTTGGATGAAAGGGGCCCTACTACATCAGCCCAATAACTAGAAATTTAAGTGGGTAACCAAGGGTCCAGTACTATCCTTATCTCAGCCCATAAGTCCATCAAAATGGTGGAAGTCGGCCCAATATATGGCTGGGCCAAGCTGAGACGTCCCAACCCACTCTGGGCCCATGGGATGCCCCAAAAATTTGATCTAAGATGGGGTCCTCATGTGATCAGTAAAAGTGACCTAAAAGAATGCACTGATTAAGCCCAAATATTATAAGAAAACACAAGCATGTAACATGTACACAAGTTCTCATTATGGTGGGCCCCACAGCCAAATAAAGTTTTAACCATAAAATTATACATTTAAGGCCCTTTAATAAACTTTTGGCCCGTTTGACTTCCTGGACCTGCAAAGGTCCAAAATTTAGTTAACTATGTGGAAATAATCTCATGAAGGCCAACTATACTCACTAGGGGAACCCACCAGATGGAGAGTGTGTATATATCATGAAAAGATCAAGTGGGTCTGCTACTGGATTGTGAGTCTAGCAGCAACCCAAGGTAGAGAGTGTATCCACAATCTGGCGATCCAAGGCTTGGATGGCCTGGACCAAACATGCGTTAAGGTAGGTTCCACAAATATACACATTGAGCCTTAAACAAATGGCCTAGGGTCTATGGTGGGCCTTTAACCATGTATAGAGAAACCCATGGGCCTACCTTAGGATCACCCAGGAGGACATCCAACCTCAACTGGGTCTCAAAAGGGTAGCCTGCTACGTATGTAAGGAAAAGTCCAAGGCCCAATCAATCCATGGCCTAGTGGGGCATACACTAAGCCCAATACATAGGCAACCTGATAGGCCCTTAAACAAGGTTAGGGCCCAACCATAAGGGTCATAGGTTCACTCATTGTGGTGGGCCTAATGGGCAGCCCATTATCCCAACATATGGGAAATCCTTATATTTAACACAAGTAAGTTGGGCCTCACATCTCGGCCCAAGTATGGATTTATGATAGAGGGCAAGCAAGGGCCCAACTACTTAAGTATTTGGCCCATAAGACCTGTCACAATGGTACAATAAATATAGGACCCAAGGGTCCAACGGGCCTATCAAAAATTCTAGCCCAACTAAGGCTATAAGGCCCATTAATTAACTAGAAGACTAGCCCAAAAAGAATTCAACTGGAATGGGCCTTTAATCATGCACTAATTAAGCCCAAAAATAAAATTAAAATGGTAAGATACTGACTTAAATCCTCGTCAAATCTAGTGGGCCATGCTGCCCCAAAACAGACATTTATGGGGCGGCAACATTGGGCCCATTGCTGAATTTCCAGCCCACCCGCTTTCTGGGTTTGTTGGAGTTCAGCAAATAAATTAATTTGTAGAATTTATTTTCTGATGACCCTCACACATCACTGTGGATCCCACCAGATGAGAAGGGAATGCACAATACACATTATAAGTTGGCCATGCTGCTGGAATACAGGCCCAGCAACAACCCAAGGTAAGGGCGTCCCATGGTGGGTAGTCCTACGGGCCTGGGTATTTGGCATAAAGCTGACCCAATTTTCAGGTCACACAACGGTCAGTCCAGGTGCCTGATGACCCTAAAAATTTGCAAGATGGTCCTTACATAGGTGGACCACAACTTCATAAAATTTCACAATTTTTAGATAAATAGAAGTATTTTAATTTATTTTTAGAAAATCGGACTGACCTAGATGTCCCAACGTGGTGGGCCAGTCCAGCCCTTGCCACGGTGTGCATAGGTATTCATTGGCCCCAAAATTTTGTAAGTGGGTCTTACTATGGGTGATACACCTCCCTATAAATTTACATAATTTTTGGATACTCAGAAGTATTTTAATAAATTCCAGAGTTACAATCTGTCCAGGGTGAATTATTGCTGGAAATAACTATCCTGTATTTGGGCCATCCAAAAGGGTGGGTCCAAAATTCCTGAAATTTGGACTCAAGGTCCCTCATCAAGTCTACAACAAGGTTGGACCTAGAAATATGGCCCACCTTCTGAGCAAATATTTTTAAAAAAATTATTTTTATGGAACTATGCTGCTGGACTGCACAGCAGAAATGTCTGGCAGCCCTCTATATTGGTCCACCCTTTTGGATGCCCAAATAGGGTCCATTGGCCCTAAAATATTTTGCAGGTAGGTCCTACCATGGGTGGGACACCTCTTTGAAAAATTTTAGAATTTTTACCGTATTAGAAGTATTTTATTTAATTCATACAAATTATGGTCAGCAATGAATATCAGAAAAAATCTGCTGGTGTAGAAAATACTGTTGTCTCATGTTTGGCACCACATAGGGTGGGCTTATACTTGCCCAAATTACTGAAAAATTAGTGGGTTTGATGGTCCCACATATGCACAGAAAGTGGGGTCCACTGGAGTGGCCTACTTACTCCCAAATCAAGATAGAAAATGAGCATTTCTAACAAGCAATGTTGCTGGATTGTCTAAAAATTTCTGGATAGTCAGCCTACTTTGGCCCATCCCATAGGCCTCAAGCATGGGGAAAATGATGTGGGCCCTATTCCACATCAAAGTGGGATCCACACTCTAGAAAACCCCCAAAGAAATTTGGGAGAAAAAGACATGCAAACAGATCCAAACATTAGCTCAAAAGTCATGCTCAAACTGGGCCTGAAATTTGGACAACAACATATACTGTCCATATTTCAGCCCATATAAATTAATTAAAGGGTTTATGGCCCTAATTCAACATGTAGGGTCCACCTTGATGGGTTAACAAAATTTCAGACCCAGGAGCTCACTCCAACCTCCATGAAAAAGTCATTTTGGAGGCCACCCAAACCATGCATGCATGGTGGGCTTGGACTTCCCATTTAGCTAAGGGTCTGAGATGTTGCTGACCTTTCCTTGGTGGGCCACACATCATTAGAGTACACAGGAAAAAAATAGAGAGAAAGGGAGAAGGAAGATGTAAATCGGCCATTGGTGGAAGGTCCCGCCACTAATGGACCTTCCACTCCACAATCCACACCATCCACTATGTATCCACTTACATACAAGCTATTATGCATCAAGATAATTTGTTAGAGGGTAGGGACACCCTCCCTTCATGCATGCAAAGGCCTAGGTGGCCTATGAGATGAAAGAATAATGGAGAAGACATCATGGTATGTCCATAGAGAATGGCCCACCATGGAAGGAAATGAGTAGGATCTAGGCCCATGGCCTTCATCCTAGGAACCATGTAGGACCTCCACCATGGATTGGTGGGTCCTACATGCTTCCATGCACGTAAGGAAAATAAAGAAAAGAGAAGAAAGAGAGAAGAAGCTAAGGAGAGCACCCACCTTGCTTGGATCTTCAAAGTTCTTGATGCATTGAAATCCTTAGGCTTCAAGGACCATGGATGAAGGGTGAAGAAGAGAAGTGGAGGGTTAGATGAGGAGGGAGATGGAAGAAATGTGGTTGGAATTTTCAGCAAGGTAGAATGTTTTAGACGTTCAACAATGGGAGGGAGGAGAAAATGAGGGAAAAAGAGGAGAAAATCCTTTTAAGCAAAGCAATCATTGCTTTCTTACCTTGGTTAGAGAGGGGAGGTGATTGCAAGTAGGGAATTACAACCAAAGTTGTAGGTTTAATAGGTTAGTAGGCATGTGGGTGGTGTTTAAGGGTAGGTGGTGTGTGAGATGAAACTCTAGGTAGTATGTGTGGTGTTTGTTGAAAATTGTACCAAAAAGGGAGTGGGCCACCTTGAAAAATTTGCTCTCCTCACTAAGTGGGCCACATGATCATTATCAAGGGCTAGAATTGAATTGCCTACATCTTATGATTTACACATCAGATGGATGCACAAGATGCGGCATCGGAACCGCAACAGCGATGCGAACAAGATGGCACAGGTTTCGACTCAATCTGAGTCGGGTCTACGTGGCCGGACTTAAGGATGACCGCAAACACTATCCAATGGTCGTAGGTCTCCGTAATTCGACCGGTAGGACCGCGGGGCCAAGATGAACGAGATGCATACTCACACACATACTTGCGAACTCGGGTTGGGTCTCACACACATAGGGCCAGGCCGACCCAATCCAACCGATTTAGCCCTATGTCAGCCCTGGTCTTGATAGGACCAAAAAAAATGTCCCCACTGATCTCAGGAAGAGCCTGCCCTGACCTATAAGTAAAAGATTGAATGGTGCAATCTTAGAACTTTTGGGCATATTCCTCCTTCCATGACGAGTCCCATAGTATAAATGGTTCTGATAATTGAAACATGACTATATTCCTCCCATGATTTATATCATATAAATGGTTCTGATTATTGAAACATGTCCATCAATGGAGAAAATAATTGTATATTGAATGGGAATTCCTTAAAGGTCACTACGCCAAAAAAGTCAATTTGCGACGTATTTGCTAAAATCTCTGGGATTAACGATGGATTTAATCCGTCGCTAATGGAAAAAGTCCGTCGCTACGCCCGTTTTTCTTGAAAATCCGGTCCGAACGTCGTTGAATTTCGCAACGGACCAAAATCCGTCGCTAAAATCTGATTTACGACGTATTTACGACGAATTGTGGTCCGTCGTAAGTAGGCGACAGATGAAATCCGTCGCAAAATCAAATTTTGCGACGGAATATAAACAGTTGCAAATTCCCGCCCAAAATACTAAATGGTGCGCTTTTCAATTGCCTTTGCGACAGATCATGGTCCGTCGTAAAAGGACTTTTGCCTTAACATTAATTTTTTTTCATTTTTTTTAGGAATATGGTGGAAAATAAAGTTTTTTTGTAGTCTAATAATTGTTTTTTAATAGAATTTTAGTGGTTTAATTGTACATATTTGTATCTAAGATTATTTTTTAACAATTGATTGAATGCAAAAAGAAAATTTCTTTTGTTTTTATATCAAATGAGTGGAATTTTTATTTTTATTTTTTAATTTAAAATTAATATTTAAATGATTTGTAATATCACTTGAAAAAGAATATTAAGAAGTTAAAAAAATTTACCAATGTTTGAGAAAAAAAAATAGATTTTGAAAAAATAAAAATAGTGATTTAACAAAAATCTATTTTGTGGGAAAAAAATAATTTTTAATAAGGTTGATAAATTTGGAAAAAAAAAAAAGCATTCGATTTTAAGAAAAAAATAATATCCTGAAAAAGAAAATTAAAAATATTTTTTAAAATGTGAAAATTTTCACAATGTGGGCCCCACCATAATATTTTATAAAAACACTGAGATTTTGAAAAGAAAAATATATCATTTTAAAAAAGAAAATTGAAAAGTTGAAAATGAAATGATGCTTTTGAAGAAAAAAAAAATCGGCATTTTGGAATTTTTGGGAAAAAAATTAAATTTTGGGAAATTTTTTTAGATTTTGAAAAGAAAATTTCAGAATTGGTATTTTAATTTTTTTTGGAATATTTTATAATAAAAATGATATTTTGTTAAAAGTTTTCAAAGAAAAATTAAGAGTAAAAAAAATATACATTTTGAAAAAAAAAATGTTATTTTTAAATAGAAATTGAAATTTATCTGTGAAATAAAAAATATTTGTTATTAAATTATTAGGCATATCCACTAATTGAACCTTTAACCATTTAAATCAAATTTCACTCAAATTGTTGATCAATCTTGTATGCCCTGTATCTTTCTCATTTGTAGCTTGATCGAGGCGAGTAACTAGTCGAATTGAGGGTATTGCTCAGTAAAGTAGAGTGAATGGACTAGACATGTAAAATGGGCCAAATATTCTGGTCAAAATTATGACCTAACTTATTGACATCGTGAGAACCTAAGAATTGATGTTAGTAAGTTTTGCGGGCCACATCATGATGTGTGTCAAACATCAACACCGTCCATTTGATGTGTACCCTTTAGGTTATGAGATATCTCAAAAATCATCCGTATACGAAACTCAGGTGGGCCATACCATCTAAAACCATGTGAAAACATCCTAAAAAATATAAAAGCACTTGGTGGGGCCCACATGAGTTTTGGATACTGCTGAAACTTGGTCTGACCCCTCATCCAAGTGGGACACACATAATGAGTGGGTTGGATATGTGAATCACATTTAGGCAAGCCCAATATATGATTATGAATGTTTCAAGGAAACCCCTCTCTACTATATTTAGGTGAGTTACTCATTACCCTTAATAGAGTAAACTCTGTGGGGTTCACTCTTGTCACGCCCCAGACTCGGTAATCGGACTCACAAGGAACCCGATGGCCGGTTCTGGCCGCAACAGCCTCCTTAGTACCCCATTCTCGGCTCCTGAGGCAGGTTTCGATCCTAGGATCCTACAAGGAGGATTTTTATAACAGTATAATCATTACCAATACGAGCATACCCAAGATCACAGCAAGTAAAACTGAGAATAACAAAGGCACGCATCACAAAATCCACTATGAATTTGAACTTTTACAAGCTTACATAAGGTCCAAAAGGACATACATAAGATAATAGAAGAAAGAAAGGAAGTCTGCAACACTGGGTCCTCAAGCTCAGCTCTAATCCAAACTCTGTCACTGCGACGCCTGCCTAGGATCTCCTGCACGCATCAATCATGCATAAGCTTATAGAAAGCTTAGAGGGTGGTGAAGGTGTGTGATAATAGTGCTCAGAAGAATATAGAGAATGCAGAAGGGAGCCATGATTAATACCAATACCACTAGTCTTACCAAGGCTATCATGAATGTAAGAAACTATACCAAGGCAGTACGATCATGTAGGAAGCCATACCAAGGCTATATAATGCAATGAGTATTGTAATGCGATGAGTACTGTAATGCAATGAGTACTGTAATGCGATGAGTACTATAATGCAATGAGTACTGGGCACCATGCCAAGGCGATGCAATATGAGGCTTACACAACCGATGCAAATGCAATGCAAAGTGATGCTAGTGCTCATATCCAATCCACATATCAAGTACATTTCTATCATAAGGAAATCACCGGGGTCCATTACACTGCTGGATGACTGCCGCTCTACAGACCTCACACAGTCAAACGAGCGTAAGAGACCTCACTACCCTGCCCGCGGACAGCCAATCACCAGTAAGGCCTAAAGGTAGCGGACCCATTCACGAGCTGGTCAGACTCAGCCTAGCAATGCCCCCTTACATCAGGCGAGTAAGGCCACACCCCTATCCAACCAACTACACGACAGTAGGAGTAGTGGCCTAATGGTATAAGGCCCTCGTGCGCTCATATATTCCACTCGGTCACGGCGTTGGAGTAGATCCTCGGTACCATGGAAGTTTTGAGAATTTCACCCATGGGCTTCCTATGCACCCGATATGCTCAAGTAACATTTTCAGTGTCCAAACATAGCTATCCACGATGTATCTGTGGAGGCTACAACCCTAATGAAGCGAGGGTGATAATGCTCATATGTTATGCTATGCCAGATGCATGAATCACACCATCAACTATGCATCAATTCCAAGCATCCAACATGCTCAAGAAGGAATACTACGTCCCTCAGGAAGGCAACATGCAATGCCCAATAGCACAATCATAACCACACATACAGTGTCATCCAAGCATACAATGATGCATATGGGCCTTGAAGATGGGTATAAATGCATTATGCCACGATATACAAAGTAGTACACTCCTATCCAAGAAGGGACCAAGACTAGGTATTTAGACAATATCCATAAGAAATCCAACCTCTAGTGGGGGCCCATTTACCTGGGGTAGCCCACGAGACTAAGCATACAACTACGTATCTAAGTAATACAGAAGTGAGTCCAGCAAGAGTTTAAGATCTAATCACATTTAGATACAATCGGGCCTAGAGGGGTCCATAATGGGGACATTTAACCACCATTCCCCAAGAGGCATCTCAACCACGAACTATATGGATATAAGGCCCAAGGCCCTACATTCAAGATAAGAACACAGGTAACCACAAACATATATCCCTCATAATAGGCCATAAAAAGATATAATACCAATTTTAACAACATGGGCCCTGAGAGGAGAATTAAGACCCAAGACTCAATTCCCAATGGCCATAGAATCCATGTATTAAGTTGGACTTGGTAGGCAGCCCGCGTACACAATATACGGCCCAAAAAAAATAACAAGTTTAAGTTTGGATGAAATGGGCACCGCTACAAAAACCCAATAACTAGCAATTTAAGGGAGCAACTAAGGGCCCAATACTATCCTTATCTCAGCCCACAAGTCCATCAAAATGGTGGAAGTCGGCCCAATGTATGGTTGGGCCAAGCTAGGATGTCCCAACCCACTCTGGGCTCATGGGATGCGCCAAAAATTTGATCTAAGATGTGGTCCTCATGTGATCACTAAAGGTGACCCAAAAGAATACACTGATTAAGCCCAAAGATTATAAGAAAACATAAGCATGCAACATGTACACAAGTTCTCAATATGATAGGTCCCATGTCCAATAAAGTTTCAACCATAACAATGTACATTTGAGGCCCCTTAATAAACGTTCGGCCCGCTCAGCTTCTTGGGCCTGCTAAAGCCCCAAAAAAATAGTCAAATAAGTGTGAATGATCTCATAAAGGCCAACAATATTCATAGGGGGCCCCACCAGATGGAGGGTGTGTATACATCAAGAAAAGATCAAGTGGGTCTGCTACTGGATTGTGAATCTATCAGTAACCCAAGGCAGAGAGTGCTTCCATAATTGGGCGATCCAAGGCTTGAACGGCCTTGACCAATCATGCGTTAAGGTAGGTTCCACATACATACACATTGAGCCTTAAACAAATGACCTAGGCTCAATGGTGGCCCTTTAACCATCCATAGAAGAACCCATGGGCCTACCTTAGGACCACCCAGGAGGACATCCAACCTCAACTGGTTCCCAAGACATAGCCCACCACTACTCGAGCATGAAATAAGGCCCAAGGCCTAAGCAATCCATGGCCTAGTGGGCCATACACTAAGCCTAATACTTAAGTAGCATGGTGGGCCCTTAAGCAAGGTTTGGGCCCAACCATAAAGGTCATAAATCCATATACTGTGGTGGGCTTCATGGGCAGCCCAGTAATTCATTTACATGGGTAAGTTTCACATTTAACACAAGTGAATTGGGCCTCACTTTTGGCCCAAGTACAGGGTCAGTTTAGTGGGCAGCTAAGGGCCCAACGTCTTGTGTATTATTGCCCCTAAGCCCATCACAATAGATAGGAGAGTATAGGTCCAAGATCAATGGGCCTATCCAAAAGAACTGAGTCGACAAGGCCTACTTGCTAACACAAACAAGCATATAATATATCACATAATGGGCCCAAAAGAAATGGCACAAACAAAAGCCATCCAATTCATACATTAGGGTAGACTTGAAGATAGCCCGTAAGCCCGAGAATACACATGGGCAAGGCCTATACTGACAGTGTGGGCCTTGCCACACCAGCCCAAAGAATTATCAAGGCCCTCCACAATATACATTTATGTGGACCTTGCAAGTCAGCCCACAATTAAGCATTTTATGAGGGCATCAAGGCTAATAAATGCACATGATCAGCTTGTAGACGGCCCATTGGGCCCGTGAATCAATAAGGTCAGCCCTTACACAATCTTAGGCTTAAGGGATAGGTTTCCAGCCCATTGGGCCTATAAGGCTATCAAAAATTCTGGTTAAGGCTAGTCCACAAACCACCACAAAGGTGGGCCTCAAGGGGCACTAATTAAGCCCAAAATGTCTAAGGAAGGAGGGCAAAGAGTGTGTACAATACTCTCTTAAATCTGGTGGGCCGCCACGGCTCCAAAAGATCAACTATGCACAAATTTGGGCCCCTTGCTGGAATTCCAGCCCACCCACTTCTTAGGTCTGCTGGAGTCCAGAAATTTATTTAATTTAAATGGGTTACTAACCCATGGTGACCCACACATATCACAGTGGGTCCCACCAGATAAGAAGGGGGATATACAACACTTACTTCAAGTGGGCCATGCCGTTAGAATGTAGGCCTAGTAGCCGAAGGTAGGGGCATCCCATGGTGGGTTGTCCTACGCACGTGTATATTTGACCCAAAACTGATCCAAATTGCAGGCCATAACACGATCGGTACAGGGGCCCGATAACACAATATGCAGGGTAGTCATTCCATAGGTGGTCTACAACTCTAAAAATTTTTAGAATTTTTGGACACCTACAAATATTTTAATTAATTTAAATAAAACGGTCTGTCCAGAAAATTGGACTGACCTGTACATCCCAACGTGGTGGGCCACTCCGGGCCTTGCCATGGTGTACACATGGGTCCATTAGACCTAAAATTGAGTGGACCACCTCCCTGTAAATTTTCATAATTTTTGGATACTCAGAAGTATTTTAATAAATTCAAGAGTTATAATGTATCTAGGGTGGAATGTTGCTGGAAATAACCGTACAGAATTTGGACCATCCAAATGGGTGAGTTCTGGGCCTCTAAAATTCCTAAAATTTGGACCCAAGGTCCCTTATCAAGCCTACAACAAGGTGGGACTCAGAAATATGGCCCACGTTCTGAGAAAATATTTTTTTAAAATTTATTTTTATGGAACTATGCTGTTGGACTGCATAACGGAAATTTCTAGCAGCCCACTATATTGGCCCACCCTTTTGGATACCCACATGGGGTCCATTGGCCCTAAAATTTTGTACGCAAGCCCTACCATGGGTGGGACACCTCTCTGCAAAATTTTAGAATTTTTAGGATAGTAAAAGTATTTTATTTAACTCCTACAATTTATGGATAGCAAGGTATTTCAAAAAATAAAAATAAAAAATCTGTTGCTGAAACAATGCTGCTGTCCCTGATTTGTGCACCCCATTAGAGTGGCCCAGGTCTGCCAAATTTTAAGAAAATGTAGGACCAATATCCCTACACAAGTATACAACAAGGTGGAGTCCACAAAGGTGGCCCACCATTTCAGAAACAGATTGATAATTATGTTTGTACAACAAGCACGGTTGCCAGACAGTCTAGAAAATCTGGACTATCCACCCTCCTTGGCCCACTCTTTTGGGTGATCAAACAGGGACGGATGAAGGTGAAATTCAACATACTTCTAGGTGGGGTCTACACCTCCAGAAATAATCAAATATTGGAAGTAAAACATCCTCTAGATCAGTCCATAATCTGTGCCAAAAACAACCCAAAAACAGTCCAGAATTTTTCTGGACAGCAAGGTATGTCTGAAAATAACTGAACATAATACTGATTAAATGGGAAAATACCCCACAAAATTTATGTTAAGATCCACTTTAGTGGGCCCCACAAATATCCAGGCCATACCCCCTTCATGAAACCCATTTCATGTGCACAAAATGGAGCAAATAGAGTGTCAACGTCCAAGGAATGGACAACCATGGGCGTCCACTTTACTTGGGTGGTCTAGATATTCCGAGGCCACTAAGTGGGCCACACACATCAGGGAAACAAGAATAAAATAATGGAAAATAGAAATAATCCAGCTACAAGAGATGAAAATGACATGCATCAAAGGAAAATGCTATGATGGTGTCCATGGAGAATGGCCCCAACCATGGATCATGCATGCAAGGAAAAAAGGCCATTGGCCTCAACCATGAAGACATGAGGGACCTCTATCACCACTTGATGGGTCCCACAAGCTCCTAAGAAAGAAATGAAGAAGGATTTAAGAGCACCCACCTTGATCCTTACAAAAATCTAGTTCTCCTTGCTCCTCTAGCTCCAAGGAAGGGAAATTAATGGATGAGATGACATTGAAATGGATGGATTTAAAGATATTAAGGAAAGAAGGGGCTGGAGAAAATGGGGGATTTGCTGGCCATGGAGAGAATGAGAAGGAGGGAGAGAGATAAGGAGATAGAGAGAGAGAGAGAGAGAGAGAAATCATTTGTTTGTAAGAAAAGAAATAATTACCTATGGGAGGAGAAAACAAGGTTGTAGGGTAGAGTAGGCTTTTGGGTGGTGTGTGTGGGGTGGGTAGTGTTAGCTATGGAATTTTAGTGGTGTGTATAGTGTTGCATGGGAACTTGTGCTAAGAGGAGTGGGGTCCACATGCATGACACTTAAGTGGGCCACATGATTAAGGGTCATACAATGAAATGTACACAACTTTTGATCTACATATCGGACTTATGCGCGCGATACGCCGTTGGAACCGCAGCAACGATGCGGTCCCAATAGCATAGGTCTCAGCTCGATCCAAGTTGGGTCTACGTGACCGGACTCAAGAATGATGCAAACACTACCCGATGGTCGTGGGTCACCGAAATTTAACTGGTAGGACCGCGAGACCATGATGAACGAGATGCATACTCACACACGCACATGCACACATGCGGACTTGGGTCGAGTCTCACAATCCTCCCCACCAATAAAGAAATTTCGTCCTCGAAATTGACAAAATCGAGACAACAAAATGCATAACATCATATATATATATATGTCAAAATAATCAATCACAAGATAAGGCAATACAAGCAATCAATCATTAAACAGATAGGGATAATGCTCCCTAATCTCGGCAAACCTGCGATGAAATCCATCAATACACTCTCCCACTTCCACTTTGGAACACTCAACGGCTGCAAGGTACTAGGGGGGGTCTCAGAGGATCGGCCTTGACACACTGGCAAGCGTCACACTCGGCCACAAAACTAGCAATCTGGCCTACCATCCCTAACCAGGAATACTGCCTTGACAACAAAACAAGCTCGACATCGGCAATACAAAACTATTCAGCGGGTAAGAACATCTCACCAACCAAAATGGAACACGATAATATCATCGGCCTAACACAGCGATCTTCCCAAAAATGTCGATACTGACAATCCTTTACGACAGACTCTAATGGCAATCTGAGTGAACAAAAGCCCTTGGATACAAAAAGGGTGCAATGCACAAAAACACAAGACTTACTTACGGAGATAAGGAGAATACCCATAATAACTCTCCTAATAATTAAGGGTCCTGATGAGTCGTGCAAAATCAAGCCGAGGTGGCTGGGGAGGTGTCTGTCTACTCTGCATATGCAATCTCTGCTGCTACTGCGATCACTGTGAAGGTCCATCTTTCTGATAGGGACACTCGCGCCTATGGTGTCCCGTCTACCTACAACCGAACCAAACTCCAGAAAAAGGGCTGGAAGATGAAGAAACCGGCGGTGCTAATGATGATGATGAAGCTACTGCATGTGATGCTGATGCTCTGGCGGCTCGATAGGCTACGCACCTCTGCCGTTGTCGACGTTGACGAGAGCTACTAGAGGGGGCCTGCCTCTTCCGGCCTCTCCTCTGATCACGATCCCTCTGCGAACTGGTCCACTCGGCCTTACCCAGAAGTAAAAATACCGCCAACGGAGCACGCTGTAGAGTCGAATCTCGCAAAAGGGGACTCGTACGCTCCTGTTCCGCTTGTCCGGGCATCTTAGGAACGGGATGAAGGGTCTGAAGAACATTAGTGATGACCTGCATCAACTACTGGAGATGCTCAGCTCCTACAGGAATCGTTAGATAAGCAGGGGTAGCACTGGCCTCTGGCGGAGGCACAAGTACGATGAAATCCTCAGGAATAGGTACAACAGGCTCTAGAGGGGAAACATGAATCTCAGGTGGTGGAGCAAAAGTCACTTGGATCACTGGAGCGGAATGAGAACCATGTCCATGGGCACCACGGCCAAGGGCGTCACAATCATGGGCACCTTAACTAGACGGTATGGTCTACAGAAAGAACAAAGGTGATGGACACCTAAGAATTAGGATCCTTGAAGGCTCAAACGGAACGAGGGAAACACACTTGGGACACTACTCGTCCTAAGCTTGCAGCAGATATGTGATACTATCCCAAGTTATTCCAAAATTACTTGTTATGCTCTGATACCAACTCCTGTCACGCCCCAAACTCGGTAACCGGACTTACAAGGAACCCAATGGCGGTTCTGGCCGCAACAGCCTCCGTAGTACCCCATTCTCGACTCCTGAGGCAGGTTCCGATCCTAAGATCCTACAATGATGATTTTCATAATAGTATAATCATTACCAATACGAGCATACCCAAGATCACAGCAAGTAAAACTGAGAATAACAAAGGCACGCATCACAAAATCCACTATGAATTTGAACTTTTACAAGCTTACATAAGGTCCAAAAGGACATACATAAGATAATAGAAGAAAGAAAGGAAGTCTGCAACACTGGGTCCTCAAGCTCAGCTCTAATCCAAACTCTGTCACTGCGACGCCTGCCTAGGATCTCCTGCACGCATCAATCATGCATAAGCTTATAGAAAGCTTAGAGGGTGGTGAAGGTGTGTGATAATAGTACTCAGAAGAATATAGAGAATGCAGAAGGGAGTCATGATCAATACCAATACTACTAGTCTTACCAAGGCAATCATGAATGCAAGAAACTATATCAAGGCAGTACGATCATGCAAGAAGCCATACCAAGGCTATATAATGCAATGAATACTGTAATGCGATGAGTACTGTAATGCAATGAGTACTGTAATGCAACATGAGTATTGTAATGCGATGAGTACTATAATGCAATGAGTACTGGGCACCATGCCAAGGCAATGCAATATGAGGCCTACACAACCGATGCAAATGCAATGCGAAGTGATGCTAGTGCTCATATCCAATCCATATATCAAGTACATTTCCATCATAAGGAAATCACCGAGGTCCATTACACTGTTGGATGACTGCCGCTCTACAGACCCCGCACAGTCAAACGAGCGTAAGAGACCTCACCACCCTGCTCGCGGACAACCGATCACCAGTAAGGCCTGAAGGTAGCGGACCCATTCACGAGCTGATCAGACTCAGCTTAGTAATGCCCCTTACATCAGGCGAGTAAGGCCACACCCCTATCCACCGACTGCACGACAGTGGGAGTCGCGGCCTAACGGTATAAGGCCCTCGTGCGCTCATATATTCCACTCGGTCACGGCGTTGGAGCAGATCCTTAGTATCATGGAAGTTTTGAGAATTTCACCCATGGGCATCCATGCACCCGGTATGCTCAAGTAACATTTTCGGTGTCCAAACATGGCTATCCATGATGTATCTGTGGAGGCTACAACCCTTATGAAGCGAGGGTGATAATGCTCATATGTTATGCAATGCCAGATGCATGAATCACACCATCAACTATGCATCAATTCCAAGCATCCAACATGCTCAAGAGGGAATACTACGTCCCTTAGGAAGGCAACATGCAATGCCCAATGACACAATCATAACCACACATACAGTGTTATCCAAGCATACAATGATGCACATGGGCCATAAAGATGGGTCTAGACGCATTATGCGACGATATACAAAGTAGTACACTCCTCCTATCCAAGAAGGGACCAAGACTAGGTATTTAGACAATATCCATAAGAAATCCCACCTCTAGTGGGGGCCCATTTACCTGGGGTAGCCCACGAGACTAAGCATACAACTACGTATCTAAGTAATACAGAAGTGAGTCCAGCAAGAGTTTAAGATGAGCATCTAATCACATTTAGATACAATCGGGCCTAGAGGGGTCCATAATGGGGACATTTAACCACCATTTCCCAAGAGGCATCTCAACCATAAACTATATGGATACAAGGCCCAAGGCCCTACATTCAAGATAAGAACGCAGGTAACCACATACATATATCCCTCATAATAGGCCATAAAAAGATATAATACCAATTTTAACAACATGGGCTTTAAGGGGAGAATTAAGACCCAAGGCTCAATTTCCAATGGCCATAGAATCCATGTATTAAGTTGGACTTGGTAGGCAGCCCGCGTACACAATATACGGCCCAAAAAAAAGTAAGTTTAAGTTTGGATGAAATGGGTCCCGCTACAACAACCCAATAACTAGCAATTTAAGGGAGCAATTAAGGGCCCAATACTATCCTTATCACAGCCCACAAGTCCATCAAAATGGTGGAAGTCGACCCAATGTATGGTTGGACCAAGCTAGGACGTCCCAACACACTCTGGGCTCATGGGATGCCCCAAAAATCTGATCTAAGATGTGGTCCTCATGTGATCACTAAAGGTGACCCAAAAGAATGCACTGATTAAGCCCAAAGATTATAAGAAAACATAAGCATGCAACACGTACACAAGTTCTCAATATAATTGGTCCCATGTTTAATAAAGTTTCAACCATAACAATGTACATTTGAGGCCCTTTAATAAACGTTCGGCCCGCTCAGCTTCTTGGGCCTGCTAAAGCCCAAAAAAATAGTCAAATAAGTGTGAATGATCTCATGAAGGCCAACAATATTCATAGGGGGCCCCACCAGATGGAGGGTGTGTATACATCAAGAAAAGATCAAGTGGGTCTGCTACTGGATTGTGAATCTAGCAGCAACCCAAGGCAGAGAGTGCTTCCATAATTGGGTGATCCAAGGCTTGAACGGCTTGGACCAATCATGCGTTAAGGTAGGTTCCACATACATACACATTGAGCCTTAAACAAATGGCTTAGGGTCAATGGTGGGCCTTTAACCATCCATAGAAGAACCCATGGGCCTACCTTAGGACCACCCAGGAGGACATCCAACCTCAACTGGTTCCGAAGACGTAGCCCACCACTACTCGAGCATGAAATAAGGCCCAAGGCCAAGCAATCCATGGCCTAGTGGGCCATACACTAAGCCCAATACTTAGGTAGCATGGTGGGCCCTTAAGTAAGGTTTGGGCCCAACCATAAAGGTCATAAATCCATATACTGTGGTGGGCTTCATGGGCAGCCCAGTAATTCATTTACATGGGTAAGTTTCACATTTAACACAAGTGAGTTGGGCCTCACTTTTGGCCCAAGTACAGGGTCAGTTTAGTGGGCAGCCAAGGGCCCAACGTCTTGTGTATTATTGCCCCAAAGCCCATCGCAATAGATAGGAGAGTATAGGCCCAAGATCAATGGGCCTATCCAAAAGAACTGAGTCCACAAGGCCTACTTACTAACACAAACAAGCATATAATATATCACATAATGGGCCCAAAAGAAATGGCCCAAACAAAAGCCATCCAATTCATACATTATGGTGGACTTGAAGGCAGCCCATAAGCCCGACAATACACATGGGCAAGGCCTATACTGATAGTGTGGGCCTTGCCACACCAGCCAAAGAATTAGCAAGGCCCTCCACTATATACATTTATGTGGGCCTTGCAAGTCAGCCCACAATTAAGCATTTTATGAGGGCATCAAGGCTAATAAATGCACATGATCAGCTTGTAGACGGCCCATTGGGTCCGTGAATTAATAAGTCAGCCCTTGCACAATCTTGGGTTCAAGGGATAGGTTTCCAGCCCATTGGGCCTATAAAGCTATCAAAAATTCTGGTTAAGGCTAGTCCACAAACCACTACAAAGGTGGGCCTCATGGGGCACTAATTAAGCCCAAAATGTCTAAGGAAGGAGGGCAAAGAGTGTGTACAATACTCCCTTAAATCCTGTGGGCCGCCACGGCTCCAAAAGATCAACTATGCACAAATTTGGGCCCCTTGCTGGAATTCCAGCCCACCCACTTCTTAGGCCTGCTGGAGTCCAGAAATTTATTTAATTTAAATGGGTTACCGACCCATGGTGACCCACACATATCACAGTGGGTCCCACCAGATAAGAAGGGGGATATACAACACTTACTTCAAGTGGGCCATGCCGTTAGAATGTAGGCCTAGCAGCCCAAGGTAGGGGCATCCCATGGTGGGTTGTCCTACGCGCCTGGATATTTGACCCAAAACTGATCCAAATTGCAGGCCATACCACGATCGGTACAGGGGCCGGATGACCTTAAAAATATGCAGGGTGGTCATTCCATAGTTGGTCTAAAACTCCAAAAATTTTTAGAATTTTGGACACCTACAAATATTTTAATAAATTTAAATAAAACGGTCTGTCCAGAAAATCGGACTGACCTGGACGTCCCAACGTGGTGGGACATTCTGGGCCTTGCCACGGTGTACACAGGGGTCCATTAGATCTGAAATTTGGTAAGTAGATCCCACCATGAGTGGACCACCTCCCTGTAAATTTTTATAATTTTTGGATACTCAGAAGTATTTTAATAAATTCAGGAGTTACAATGTATCCAGGGTGGAATGTTGCTGTAAATAACCGTACAGAATTTGGACCATCCAAATGGGTGAGTTCTGGGCCTCCAAAATTCCTGAAATTTGGACCCAAGGTCCCTCATCAATCCTACAATAAGGTGGGACCCAGAAATATGGCTCACCTTCTGAGAAAATATTTTTTAAAATTTATTTTAATGGAATTATGCTGCTGGACTGCATAGCAGAAATTTCTGGCAGCCCACTATATTGGCCCACCCTTTTGGATGCCCAAGTGGAGTCCATTGGCCATAAAATTTTGCAGGCAGGCCCTACCATGTGTGGGACACCTCTCTACAAAATTTTAGAATTTTTAGGATAATTTTATTTAACTTTTACAATTTATGGACAGCAAGGTATTTCAAAAAAAACATTCTGCTGCTGAAACAATGCTGCTGCCCCTGATTTGTGCACCCCATTAGAGTGGGCCCAGGTCTGCCACATTTTAAGAAAATGTAGGACCAACATCCCTACACAAGTATACAAGAAGGTGGAGTCCATAAAGGTGGCCCACCATTTCAGAAACAGACTGATAATTATGTTTGTACAGCAAGCACGGTTGCTAGACAGTCTAGAAAATCTGGACTATCCACCTTCTTTGCCCACTCTTTTGGGTGATCAAACAGGGACAGATGAAGGTGAAATTCAACATACTTCTAGGTGGGGTCCACACCTCCAGAAATAATCAAATATTGGAGGTAAAATATCCTCTAAATCAGTCCATAATCTGTGCCAAAAATACCCAAAAACAGTCCAGAATTTTTCTGGACAACAAGGTATGTCTGAAAATAACTGAACATAACCACTGATTAAATGGAAAATACCCCACAAAATTTGTGTTAAGATCCACCTTAGTGGGCCCCACAAACATCCAGGCCATACCCCCTTCATGAAACCCATTGCATGTGCCCAAAATGAAGCAAATAGAGTGTCAACGTCCAAGGAATGGACAACCATGGGTGTCCACTTTGCTTAGACGGTTTGGATATTCCGGGGCCACTAAGTGGGCCACACACATCAGGAAACAAGAATAAAATAATGGAAAATAGAAATAATCCAGCTACAAGAGAGGAAATGACATGCATCAAAGAAAAATGCTATGATGGGGTCCATGGAGAATGGCCCCATCCATGGATCATGCATGCAAGGAAAAAGGGCCATTGGCCTCAACCATGGAGACATGAGGGACCTCCATCACCACTTGATGGGTCCCACAAGCTCCTAAGAAAGAAATGAAGAAGGATCTAAGAGCACCCACCTTGATCCTTACAAAAATCTAGGTCTCCTTGCTCCTCTAGTTCCAAGGAAGGGAAATCAATGGATGAGATGATATTGAAATGGATGGATTTAGAGATATTTGGGAAAGAAGGGGCTGGAGAAAATGGGGATTTGCTGGCCATGGAGAGAATGAGAAGGAGGGAGAGAGATAAGGGGAGAGAGAGAGAGAGAGAGAAAAATCATCTGTTTGTAAGAAAAGAAATAATTACCTATGGGAGGAGAAAACAAGGTTGTAGGGTAGAGTAGGCTTTTGGGTGGTGTGTGTGGGGTGGGTAGTGTTAGCTATAGAATTTTAGTGGTGTGTATAGTGTTGCATGGGAACTTGTGCCAAGAGGAGTGAGGTCCACATGCATGACACTTAAGTGGGCCACATGATTAAGGGTCATACAATGAAATGTACACAACTTTTGATCTACATATTGGACTTATGCGCGAGACGCGGCGTTGGAACCGCGGCGACGATGCAGTCCCAATGGCATAGGTCTCAGCTCGATCTGAGTTGGGTCTACGTGACCAGACTCAAGAATGATGCAAACACTACCCGATGGTCGTGGGTCACCGAAATTTACCCGGTAGAACCGCGAGACCATGATGAACGAGCTGCATACTCACACACTCACATGCACACATGTGGACTCGGGTCGAGTCTCACAACTGTTATTTATTTATTTTATCCACTCCGTTCACAATGTTAATAGATAATTTGAGGTCTAAAAAATAAAAAGGAAGCATATCCAAAGCTCAAGTGGACCAAACCACAGTAAATAGTGTGATTGAACCTCTACCCTTGAAAAATTCTTGGAGGCCATAGAAGTTATGGATCAAGCTGATGTTTGTGTTTTATCTTCATTCATATATTTTTGATATTATGAATAGATTGGATGGCAAATAAACATTACTATGGGCCCAAGGAACGTATCAACCTGAAAATCATTATTCCACACTATTTCATGTGGCATGGTCCACTTGAGTTTTGGATTTACTGAAAATTTGGAATCAATCCACATCGTTCATCTATTTTTCGAGATCATTTTAGAGAATTATCCAAAAAATGAATCATATCCAAAGATTAAATAGACCATGCTACAAATAAGGGGAACAAATTGGCTACTCCCCTTGCACCCGCCAATGGCTGGTGGTCAGTGCTCTATGGGCCCCACCATGATGTATGTGTTTCATCCATGTCATCCATCTATTTTTAAAGTTCATCTTACGGCATGAGACCAAAAATGAGGTATATCCCAATCTGAAATGGACCATATTATAGGAAACAGTGTTGAATGAGCGTCAACCATTAAAAACGTTTCAGGGGCCATAAAAGTTTTGGATCCAAATGATTTTGTTTTTCCCCTTCATCTAGGCCTATATGACCTAATAAACAGATTGGATATCAAATAAACAGTACATTGGGCCTTATGAGGATTTTAATGGTGGATATCCAATCACTATTGTTTTCCTGTGGTGTGGTCCACCTGAGACTTATATACCTCTATTTTTTGGGATCAAGCCCTAAAATTATCTGGATGAATGGAATGGATGAAATACGTACCTCACGGTGGGGCCCACATAGCACCGACCACCAGCCACTGGCTAGTGGCAGTGGGAGTAGCAAATTCGTTTCCTACCATACTGGGTAAGTTTCCTGTGTTAGTTTTGCACCATTTGAAAGATGGTGGTGATTCATCCTCGTCACATGTGGCACCAAAGTGCGGTTATCCATTCCATCCAAATTGCTTCTTCCATTGTTGATGGAGCGTACAAAACTTACGAAACAATCCTAACTATCCAATTAATGTCTATCAAATGGTTGGTTACAACAAAAATTGTGAGCGGTCCAAATTCGAAATGAAAATTTGGATCGCTAATTTTATTTTCTCGTTGCATATTTTCTCTTATGATACACTCACAAGGGTCAGTGATTTGGACAGCCTAGATTACAGTACAACTTTGTCATATATATGGTTCAAGAGTCACCACCATTTAGGTCCAAAACTAACACAGAAACTAGCTTGATTACAGACTTTTCTCTAATCCTGCACACATGCACAAGGCAGTCCCTCAAGGTGTTATGTGCCACGTGGCACACGTGCAGGACATCTAAGCTGTCTATCAAGTGGGTCCCTTCATTTACACACCATGTACGAAAGATCTGGACATTCTTCAACTGTTCAGGTGGGCAACGTTATTATATCAAATGGACGGCCTAAAAAAGACCGCGAGTGAGAGAGACTGCATTAATAGAGTGGCCCAGTTGGAATTGTCATCTCTCAACCGTCCATGATCTGTTGGACCAATACGTCCAACCAATAATGTTTTCTGATTGTGTGGTCCACCCAAGATTTATTTCAATCTAGTTTTTTGGGATCTTATACAAAATGATGTCGTGAAATGGATGGACGGCGTGGATGAAACAAATCTATCATGGCGGGGCCCATAGATCGATGTCAGGTCCAAAGGTCAACTTACCGTTTTGAATCCAAGGTTTTGCATTGTGAGTCTTGTATTTTATGTAAAATAGTGGTGACTCATCCATAACAATAGTGGCTATGATACAGAGTTATCCAGACCATCCAAATAATCAGTCTAGGTGTAAATAGTAAATATTTATAATTTTATTATCTAAAAAAATCTTAACCATGCAGAAAATGGTCCCATGCATGTATGACCGTTAATAGAGCTTGTGTTATAAATTATGGTAAACTCACAATATATGGATTTGAAAATTTTATCTTATTTAAAAGAGGAAAACCATCCCATGCCTGCTCCTCTTCTCCCTCTCTTCCAATATATGGACCGAGTCACAATTGTGAGCGAGTTTCTCTTAGCTTGGTGTCTCACTGAGTGGCGTTTCAGTTGAATCACAGAGTTTAGAACTATATTCTAATTAGGCATCCAAGAAAGGAGCCCTTCCTGAAGCATAATTCCAACGTATCTGTTTTCTATTGTTCTGATATTTTATTCAATCAGATCCATTCTCACTCTAAAGTTTTATTTCTTAACCATATGCATCATATATGCAGATGATATCCTAACCATATGTTCAGCGGGTCCAATTGGGAATGGACCTCTAAAAAAAGAAGATCAGTGGTTGGACAATCCTGTTTAACCAGTTTTGTATAAATGGACACTAAAGACAGGCTAGCAATGGCTCATCTTGAATGAAAAGTTCATTGATAAGACGGTCGGGAATGGGTAGGATTGTCTAGAAAAGGCAATTTATTATTATTATTATTTTTTTTTTTTTGTGGCCAAATAATGGTAGAGTGCATTGGATGAATGGTCTGAAACAAGTCCATCCCTGCATATGTATATAATTATATGATACATTTATGTGTATGTATTTATGAATATAACTGTATATGGTTGAATGGATGGATGGGGGAATCAAAGATATTTTTTTGGGTCTGGTTTCATGGACCAAATGGCAATAGAGATGCAGTTTCATAAATGAAAGCAGTTACAAGCACTGACAAGTTGTTGCTATCTTCTGATTATGCAGGTCTATCTTGTTGGGAAATAGGAATTTCACAGTTCCTACACTTTCATTTGGTCATTTTGTTAAACACTAGTGCATTAAATGCAGATTGCATTGCGCTGTTGTGTATTGATTCCAACATCTAAAGATCTTTTTAAACTGTATTATGCTCTCCCAGTGAATGCTATGAAGTTAAGAAACACTCTTACCTGAACCTCTAATGGCTAGGATGAATTCTAATATTTTATTTTGTTAATTGGTTTTAGTTAATAAAACTATTCACTTTTCATGGATTTGAGCTGGTTATTTGTAATATATGAAGGGTTAGCTAGTCTTTTCTTGGATTGAAACTGGTTGTTTGTAATATATGTAGGAAGGGCTCAAAAGAAGGTTGAACAAGAGAAGATACTAAGTAGCCAATTCAAGGCAAGGCATAGCCAACAGTTGAAGTTTTGAGTAATTTCTTTTGTATGGGTCCTAGTTTTGGGGGGGGGGGGGGGGGGGGGGGGGGGGGGGGGGGGGGGGGGGGGGGTTGGAGGGTAAAGTCAATTTTTGTTGGAGTGGGCCACTTGGGTCATTTCCTCTTTTATTGAATTGAGTTGTTACCAATTTTGTGAATAGGATTCTTATCAAACAATAGTGTGAAATATTTTTTGAATGACTATCAGGTGCAAGATTAAAATAATAATAATAATAATAATTTATCGATTTTTTTTTTATTCACAGATATTTTAGCGACGGACCAAATCCGTCGCTAATTTCTGAACATCAAAAATCAACAATGGATTCGAGGTTCGTCGCTTACTCATATTAGCGACAGACCTTATCCATCGCTAATTTCTGGCCGTTGAAAATCAATGACGGATTTGAGGTCTGTCGCTTACTCATATTAGCGACGGACCTTATCCGTCGCTAATGTTTTTAGTGATTGACTAATTTTTTAAATTTTACTGACGGATTTTTATTTTTTACGACGAATTTTATCCATTGCTAGGAGGTGATGGACCTCATCTGTCGCAGATTAAACGACGGATTTTATTCGTCGAAAAAAAAATGACCCAGTAAACAGCGACGGACCAAGCGACGGAGGAAGTCCGTTTATTTGGTTTTCCGATGGATTTGGTCCATCACAAATTAGCGATTGTGGCGTAGTGGGTGTCTTTAAACCATCCATCTAAAAAAAAATTCAAAGAAATTGAATGGCTAGGTCAACCCAAATGACACCTTGTATGTACCATTCATATGGGCTCGGTCAATGCCGGGCTAGGTAGCACAAGTGTAGAGAAACCCAAATGAGCTTTTATATCAAAGCCGAGGAACATTCCATGAGCCCGTGTGTCCAAACCTAGCTCAAAAGCCCATTGGCTGGCTTAACACCCTAAGTCTGCGGTAAAGGAAATTTGTGAAGGTACATTCAGGTCTATGTTTTAGTGTGCAAGTAGTTGTGGGTAATTAGACACAAACATATTGATTAAAACTAGTGTTCTCTTGTAGAAAGGGGCTGTATTATTTTAATTTACCTTAATGGTCAATCAATGGCCAATGGTCATTTAAAAAAAAAGTTGTATCATGGACCTAGACTATTCATTAAGTAGGCCCTTCCTCTTAATTACAACATCCGAAACAAGATATAACAATATCCAAAATATAATATGATATCTTCTAAAATAAATAACAGTTTAATTATTTTGATACGTTTTCAAATAAAAATTAAAAGATGAAAATGTAATCCACTACTCATCCATTTACCATGGCTAGAAGTTTCCTAAAAAGTTAAACAACAACTGGGATAAGCATTATAAGCTTAGTGGGTACATCTCCAATCTCGTAGAATGAGAAACTATGATGAGAATAAAAATAATAATGTACGAGAAGGTAAATACAAGTCTTATGATACTAATCATCGATGAGGTGGGTCATGAATGCAATGCATATGAGATCCATCTCCACCACCTCCTAATACTGTTAATCAAAATGAACAATCGATCATACTTGCTCAACTAGCCTATCCATCCTGTAAATGCCTAACCTTATCAGTGGAAAATGGTGTACCATACGCATACATCACTTGACTCGGGGTCTTGCCACTACCTAACCTTGTCGGTGGGGTGCCTATGTACCTACCCACCTGGCTCGCCGATATTATTACTACCTAACCTTGTCAGTGGGGTATCTACATACTCACCCACCCAATCCATCGGTCATGTCACAACTCAACCTTGTCAGTGGGGTACCTACTGTTGGGAATTATTATGTGGAATCACACAGAGATAGATCTAGGATAGCAATCCAAGAGCACCAAGCAAACACAAGAGAACACAAAAATTTAACATGGAAAACCCTTTCAGGAAAAAACTATGGCATAAAGCGACAGAAATCCACTATGAAAGCATAAATTACAAAGAGAAATGGACTTACCCGATTCGAATAACCTCGAATCTCACCTTTGCTACACCATTTGAAACCCTAGAACCCCTTCTAAAAATTCTTTGGAATACTTTAAGAAGCCTTAGTACATCTTAAAATGGCCTTAGGGACTTCTATTATAGTTGAAAAATCACATCTTTCGCACGGACTTAGAATAGTCCGGAAAATCGCCTTAAATTTACGCAGTCCGCGCACAATCTGCGTAACCTCCGACTAGTCGAACCAGAGCTCGAGCTAGTCGAAGGGCACTGCGATAGTCGAACCTGTCCTCCGACTGGTCAAATTTCTCAGAAGTTCAAAAATACATGTTGCTGGACTTTCACCCGAACTTTCTCGAGCTTGTCGAATTTCCTCAGATTTAAGACATCTGTTAACAACAATCTCCATCTTGTCTTCAATCTTCAAATGTGTAGCTTCTTGACCTCTTCTCTTATCTCTGCATCACATGATAGCTTCGATCAATGCTTCTGGTGCACACTCCGTCTTCCTTTTATGCTATCGCCAAGCCCGGAGAAGTTGCACAGAACTTGAACTTCTCTGTAAGAACGACCTTGGTGAGCATGTCTGCTGGATTCACACTACTGTGAATCTTCTCCAGTGTTATGCCTCCTTCCTTAAGCACCTATTGGATAAAGTGGTGACGAACATCAATGTGTTTAGTACGAGAGTGATAAATGAAAATTTTAGCTAAGTTTATAGCGTTTTCGCTGTCACAATTAACTGGCACGGCTTCCTGCTGAAGCTCCAATTAATTTATCATGCCTCTCAACCAAACACCTTTTTTAAACGCTTCTGTCACTGTCATATACTCTGCTTCGGTCATGAAAAGAGCCACCATGGACTGAAGCTTCGACACCTAACTAATTGCTCCACCCGCTAGTACAAACGAGTAACCAGAAGTCGACTTTATGAAGTCCACACTGCTTGCGTAGTCTGAATCCACATAGCCTACCAACTTTGTCCCTGTCTTCCCAAAAGTTTAGACGTAGTCTTTTGTACATCGAATGTATCGAAGTGGCCATTTCACCGCTTTCCAATGTTGTTTGCCCATGTTTGACATGTATCTGCTCACAACACCGATTGCTTGTGAAAATCTGGTCTCATATAGACCATGATATATATTAAACTATCAACCGCATTCGAATAAGGCACATGAGACATACCTGATTTTTCTCAATTGATTTAGGATATTGTTCTGAGGAAAACTTGAAGTGAACCGCATGGGGAATGCTTACCAGCTTTACCTTGTCCATCCTATACTTGATCAGCACCTTTTCAAGGTATTCTTCTTGTGATAACCAAAGTCTATTCGAATATCTATGTTGAGAACCCTCTTTGCAGCCCCCGGATCTTTCATGTTGAATGTCCCTGATAACCGAGTCTTCAGTACGTTGATTTCAAACATATCATGACTGGCGATTAACATATCACCAACATACAATACTAGGATGATGAACTTGCCATCCCTCAGTGTCTTATAATAGACATAGTGATTGTATTCTCTCTGAGTAAACTTCTGACTCAACATGAAAGAATCAAATTTCTTATACGACTGCTTAGGCGACTATTTCAGGCCATACAACAACCTCATTAACCTGCAAACTTTTTTCTTTGCCCCTTTAACTTCGTAGCCCTCTGGTTGCTTCATGTAGATCTGCTCTTCTAACTTCCCGTGCAGGAATGCATCTTGACATCCATCTGTTCCATCTCGAGATCGTATGGGCAACCAACGCCAACATGAATTTAATAGATGCTTAACCACCAGCGCGAATATCTTTGTGAAGTCGATTCCTTCTCTCTGAACATACTCCTTCTCTACCAGCCTTGTTTTGTATCTATCATGTTTCCTTTTGAATAACCACTTGCATCAGATCGCTTTTCGACCCACTGGAAGTTCCACCAACTCCCACGTGTGGTTTTTGTGCAATGAGTCTATCTCGTTATTCATAGCCACCTTCCACTTTTCTGTATCAGGCTCATCAAGAACCTCCTGAATAGTTGACGGGTTCCCCTCATCTGTAATGAGATCATATGCGATATTAGATTCGTCCATATATCTTATCGGTAACTTACGATCACGCGGTGGGTTCTTTCTCACAGGTGGCTGGTCCACCTGCTCCTGTACCTCTGTCTGCGCATCTGTTTTTGCCTAAGTATCATCTGTGTCAATCTGGACGTCTCGATCAACTTGTTTGATTCCTCTTGCTCCTGTTTATTCTTGTGAAATAGGGAACTTTCATCAAACCTGACGTCACGACTAGTGATGACCTTGCGTGTGACCTTGTCGAATAACTTGTAACATTTCACACTAATACCATAGCCAACAAAAGATGTACTTTTTGGCCTATGGTCTAGCTTATCTCTCTCAACTAATGGTACATGAGAGTAAGCCTTACAACTAAATATGCACAAATCTGAGTAGTCCAGATTATAACCACTTCATACTTCCTCTGGGATTTTACATTCAATTGTCGTAGATGAGAATCGGTTCACCAAATAGCAAGCCATGTTAACGGCCCAGTCCATAAGTCCTTGCCCAACGCAAGATTACTTAACATGCATCGGGCCTTCTCCAAGAGAGTCTGATTCATCCGCTCAGCCACACCGTTTTATTCAGGTGTGTGACGTACTGTGTTGTGCCTAATGATCCCTTCATCTTTGTAATATTCATTAAACTTAGTGGAATTGAATTCTCGACCATTGTCAGTCCTTAAAGCTTTTATTTTTCACCCTGATTATTTTTCCACCATTGCCTTCCATTGGTTGAATATAGTGAAAACTTCGGATTTACGTTTCATGAAGTAAACTCAAACATTCCTGGAGTAGTCGTCAATGAATAAAACAAACCATGACGACTCCCTAATGAAAATCTCTGGCGATGACCCCCATACGTTAGAGTGCACGTAATTAAGCACTCCCTTATGTTTATGTTTTCCAGATTTAAATGATAATCTAGATTGTTTATCATATATACAATGCTTGCATATATGTAAATTAGAATTCTTAAAAGCTGGAATCAAACAACGATCAGATAGTACCTTCATGCCCCGCTCACTCATGTGACCCAGATAAGCATACCACATACGTACAGACGTGGAATCTACAACAACCGCTGCCACTCTACCTGCTGAAGTACTCCCAATCAACCTGTAAAGGTTTCCGTACCTTTGTGCTTAATAACCACGAGTGCCCCTTTTGAAACTTTAAAGCCACCATCAATACCAGTGAACTTGCACCTTACAGCCTCGAGTGCACCGAGAGAAATCAGACTTTTCTTCATATCAGGAACGTGCCTGACATCAGTTAAGGTACGCTCTATCCCATCAAACATCTTAATGCTCACCATACCAATAACCACAACATTACAGGCATTGTCATTGTCCATAAAGATTTGTCCACCATCGCATTCCTTGTAACTGGCGAACCAACTTCGATGAGGAGTCATGTGATATGATACTCCTGTGTCAAAGATCCACTCATCTCTAAAATTGTCATGCAAGTGTCCGACCATAGATAGAGACAGAACATCACCTCCACTTGTTTCTTCATCAGATGTGACAACATTGGCCTCCGTGGAAGAAGCCTCTGAGTTTTCTTTCTCCGCTTTAGGATTTGTACAATCCTTCTTCATGTGTTCATTCATCCCACAGTTTCAACACTTTAGTTTTCCTTTGCCATTGCCCTTATATTTGGATCTAGTAGGTCTGAAGATCCTGTACCTTGCTCATATTTCTTCCCCTTGTAAACAGTGCATCAGAAGATGACCTGAAGCCACCGTCATCTTTTCATGACCTTCCTTTGAAGGGCTGAGATACAGTGTCCACACGTAAGGATTTACTTTTTGTGCACAATGAGTCTCTGAATAACTCATACGATGGCGGTTAGAGTATTCAACAATATATATGCTTGATCTTCATCTTTGATCACTCCTCCATGTCCAACAATTTGCAAATCAGTTTATTAAAAATTGTAGCTTCTAGTGTAAGCAGTTCGCAGTGAATTTTTTAGCATAAATATCCTTAACTTCGCCCATAAACCAGTTGCTGTTTTTCCCTCAAAACATTATAGAGGACCTCATCCGTGAGATATAAACGGATTGATGATAAGGCCTTCTTATCAAGAGTGTTCCATTCATCATCAGTCATATTAGACTCTCTCCTCAAGAGCACCATCCTCACCTTGCTTGGTTAAGGAACTGGTCATCTTGATCTTCCATAACTCAAAGTTATTTTTACCCGAGTACTTCTCAATATTATACCTAGTGCTTCCCATTTATGCTAATCCTGCATATTCAAATCTGTGTCCCAACGATTGCTCTGATACCACTTGTTGGGAATTGTTTTGTGGAATCACACAAGATGAATCTAGGATAGCAATCCAAGAGCACCAAGAAAGAAAATACAAGAGAACACAAAGATTTAACGTGGAAAAACCCTTTTGGGAAAAAAAAACGGCACAAAGCGACAGAAATCCACTATGAAAGCATAAATTACAGAGGAAATGACTTACCTGATTGAAAAACCTCGAATCTCACCCTTTGCTACACCCTTTGAAACCCTAGAACCCATTCTAGAAACCCTTTGGAATACTTAAGAAGTCTTTGCATATCTTAGAATGGCCTTAGGGACTCCTATTTATAGTTGAAAAATCCCAGCTTTCGCACTGACTTGGAATAGTCCGGAAATCGCCTCAAATTTATGCAGTCTGCGCACAATCTGCGTAACCTCTGACTAGTCGAACCAAAGCTCGGGCTAGTCGAAGGGCACTTCGACTAGTCGAACCTGTCCTCCGACTTATCAAATTTCTCGGAAGTTCCAAAATACATTGTTACTGGACTTTCACCCGAACTTTCTCGGGCTAGTTAAATTTCCTCAGATTTAAGACATCTGTTAACAACACTTACGTACTCACCCACCCAGCTCACTGGTCCTATCACAACTTGAGCTTGTCAATGGGATACCTACGTAACACCCACCCAGTCCACCGGTCTTGTCACTACCCAACCCGTCAATGTGGTACCTATGCACTCACCCACCCAACCTGACAATCTTGTCACTACCCAAACATCATCGGTGAGGTACCTATATACTCGCCCACCTGGTTCGCCAGTTCTATTACTACCTAACCTCGTCAGTGGGGGTAACTATGTAGTGATACACCCGGTGTGTGCCGATCTTGTCACTACCCGACCTCATTAGTGCGGTACCTACGTACTCATCGAACGAGCCTGCCAGTCGTGTAACTACCGATCTCATCAGTGGAGCACTTATGTACTCATTCACTAGACTCGCTGGTGGAGGTTTAAAGTACATGGGTATTAACCACGACCTATCATGAGGGTGTCAATATCTAACTCTCATGAGTCCAACACCCTCAACACTAATCATAATGTCATGTACGACTCATCATGATGTAAAAGTTGAAATGCATTCAATGTATGATAAGTCTTCATATGGTTCCAAAATGGTATTTTGACCAAACTAGCCTCGTGGTGATGCCAAACGCCATAAAAGTTGAGAAATTTAAATATTTTCAAAAAATAGCCCCTTGAGTGTTTTTTCAAAAATTTTAGGACAAAAGTACCCCTGACTACCTTTTGCGTTTAGCCCAACGAGTGATGGCGGGTGGGATTCGGATGGGGTAAATACTGTGGGGTCCACTATGGTGTTTGTGAGAAATCCACACCGTTCACATGTTTTGCCAAATCATTTTATGACATGAGCCCAAAAATGAGGTAGATCCAAAACTCAAGTGGGCCACACAATAGAAAGTAATGGAGATCATACGCCCATAATTGAAACATTCAAGGGGTTGCATAAGCTTGGGATCAAGCCAATATTTTTATTCTTTCAATTCATCCCCGTAATAAGGACCTTATGAGCATTTGGGCCACTTTATGAAGGATTTGGATTGCATATAAACATCAGAGTGGAGCCTAAAAAGGTTTGACTGGTAGGCAACCCTTTTCCACTGTTTCTAGTCATGTGGCCCACTCGAGTTTCAGATGTGTTTAATTTTTTGTCTCATCTCTTAACACGATCTTCCAAAATGGATGGATGGAGTGGATTTCCCACAAACATCACGATGGGCCCAACATGGCTTCCAGTGCCAGGAACTTCCTACTAAAGGCTTTTGCTTAAAATATGTGTCAATGTGATGAGACATGATGCAGATTAGGTAGCAGGACCTAGCTATAGATGGATGGAACTATGGGGCCCATTGTGATGTATGTATTTTATCCACGCTATCCATCCATTTTGAAAGATCATTTTAGGGCATGAGTTCAAAATGAGGCATATCAAAGGCTTAAGTTGACCACACCACAGAAAGTAGTAAGATTGAAAACCTACCATTGAAAACTTCTTGGGGGCCAATAAATTTTTTGGATGTAACTCATTCTTTGGCCCATGAAATTAAAATTAAATTCTCAATCCAATGGACAAAGTGGATTTGGCACACGTCTCACAGTGGGCCCCATAACCCTTAACACATGACAATCTAGAACCTTAACACATGACAACCATGACACTTAACATATGACAAACATGACTTAGACCCTGACAACCTCAACCCTTAACACATGATAGCCACGATTCAGACCTTTAACACATGACAACTACTACCCATACCCTTAACACATGACAACCTGGACCCTTAACAAATTATATATGCAAATTGTCTTCCAAAGCAATATATTATAAAATTCAAATTCTATCTCCTTCTTTGTCTTCCACATGACAACCACAACCATCCATCTCCACTTCAAATCCCTTACAATAATCACTTCTTCCTATGACAACAACCATGACCATCCCTCTCTATCTACACCCAAAAGTGGCCTCCATCTCTAAGAAAATGCTATTATGTAAAAAAGTAAAATAAAAAAATCCATTTAAAATGTTTTTCACCTATTAGTGGCTTTCATCTCTAAAAAATGTAGTTGTCGGATGTTGAGTGTGAAATATTGAATATATTTCCTTATTGTGCATTGATTTTATACGTGTAGGTGTGCTAAATTGATCTAGTTATGTGTGTTTTTCTATGAGAAGTGATTTGGAGAGCTAAGATGAAAAGGATGATTAAAGTAAAGATTTAATGATCGAAGAATGACCAAGTGAATGATTAGATCTATGGAGGATAATATTGAAGAATTCAAGTGTAAAAGATTTTTTTTTTTTTTTTTTAAGATAAAAATATGAAAAGTCACAAAATCCATTAATAGAAATAACAGATTGTTCGATCCCACCTAAGTTCGGTTCAGTCCGACTGAGAGTGCCCTGGACATTCCATAAAGAAACAATGATTTTCAGAATTAATTCGGCTGCAACCGAAACTTAATTCGGTTCAACAGTTTGGTGCGACCGAAGGAGGGTTCGATGCGACTTGAGGGAGACAGAAACTTCGGATGTATTTTGAAAAAAAATTGGCTGCAACCAAACATTAATTCAGTTATGACCGAAGTGATGTTCGGTGCAACCGAAGGTTATCGTCGGTGCGGCCAAAGTGTAATAAAATTACAAAAATTTGAAGACGGACCAAAGTTGGTACATATTTTTCTTATTTAAAGAGGTGATTTAGGCTGTTCTAGATGAAAAATAGGGTTCCGGAGAGAAAACAATGAGTTACAGAGCTTTTATGGAGCCTTTCTTCTTCTCCAATATTTTGGTTCTAAGTTGTTTTTTATATTTTTATTTGAGTTTAGTTCAATTATAACAATAGTTGGTGAAATCTCTTAGCTAGGACAAAGAGGTGAAGCTTATAATTATTTTTAATGTTCTAGTTTACTTTGATTCAAGTTTATTGGTTTGAATGTTTAACAATTCATTAGATTTGGTTTGAATAAAGCTTTAATTTTAATTTACTTTGATCCATTTTTGACTCCATTCACTTTGGATGCTTAGGAAAGCTAAAATTATTGGCTTATCTATTTTGCAAGGGTTTGATCAGTAAAATTCATTGATCTATTATAGACTAAGGGCATGATAGATACTTTGGATTCCATACGATTAATAACTTGGTGTTGTATGTGGAAACCAAATCAATTAAAGTTCAAATCTATTTTGGTTTGTGAATGATGAATTAATTGCTTTATTATCCAACTGGATAGGATATGACTTCGATTCCATTTGGGTTATCTAATTGAATCAAGTGAATTAGGCATTGAGAATGGCTAGAAGTGGATCCTTGACGCTCTAGTGTTTTATTTTATTGATTTCCTATCTAAATTTCAAAATTTACATCATTACTTCATGTAATTTAGATTCCATAATTAGTTTTAGTTTTAATTCTAGTTTTAAAGTGTTTTTTTAGAACACATAAGTATAAGTCCCTGAGAATTCGATGTCGGTCTCACTAAGTTAAAACTACATCACGCCTCGCACTTAGGGTTGTCGACCCTTGGGTTTGATCATCGGAGCAAAAACAAAACTCATTTTTAGGGCCATAGAAGTTGTTCGTGGTGCCCATACGCCAAAGGTGTTGATGGTGGTGACTGTATGTCGGAAAATGCAGTCTTAGGAAAGAAGAGTCCTAGGAAAACAACAAAGGAAGAAGATGAAGGTTCGTATGGACACTAGCCTCTAAACAGGGGCAATTTCGTCACATTATTTTTAAAACTTGTCTTGGGGCCATCTAGGGCATTTTTTTTTTTAAAGTCCCGATTTTTAGGGCGTTTGGCATTATCACAAGACTACTTTGGTCAAAATCTCTTCTAAAATTAACGTTTATTAAAGTCAATGTGGAACATATTTAGAGTCTATGACATGAGTCAACTCACAATCCACAATATCATGATTCAAAGGTCTATGAATATTTGCACCCATACACTAGAACAACTATATGAATATTTCATACTGCGCTAAACCTCTTTAACACAAGGATCTATTAGCATGCTACAAAAAGATTTCATTAGAGTACTCGAACAAGGCTACTTGCACACCATACTAATGTACATAAACATGAGTCAAATGTGCTACATGATCATACCTAAACAATAATTTGCATGTGCAAACAATCAATATATATTTCATTAGTCTAATATATTGTTAATAGTAAACTTGAACATGGATTCCTCTATACACCCTTTAGTGTACATCTCATATGTCAAATAGACTTGTTTCCCCATATGTGTAGGCATCATCTCTAAGTATTGTCAACCAAGTCCAAACATACCAATTTAGCTCTTAATTAACACACATTAAAGTAAATTATCCTAAGCTTTACAATTATAAGGTCAAGCCACTAATCTGTGCATCATTACCGTGATTAGACATCAAATCTTAATTACTACTATAGGCATTATTATCGTGTTATGAAAATGGTGCCCGAGCCCTTGGCTCCACTCTTGAGGTGCGACTTTGATTTTTTTTTTTTTTTTTTTTGCATACAGTTGGTTTAATAATATCTTCCATCAACAATGGTATGAAAACAACTAAAAAAAATTGGGAACCTCCATAATATAATATGATATCATCTAAAATATAATTGGTTCAATTATGTTGTTACATTTTCAGATAAAAGCTACGTAAAAAGATGAAAATGAAATCTTCTACTCACCTAGTTACCTCTGCTGGCTATGATTTCTTGAAAATTTAAACAACTGGGGTGAGCTTTTATATGCCTAGTGAAAACATCTGTAATCATGAAGAATGAATAGAATCGCAATGAGCATAATAATCAAGATATGCGAGAAGGTAAATATAAGTACCATGATACTAATCATCAATTAGGTGGGGCTATGAATGCATTGCAAGTATGAATACGATGTGTATGAGAACCATCTCCACTACATTCTGTTGGGGGCCTTGCACAAAACCTTAGGATCTAGCCCTCCAGAACAAACCAGAATTATGGATAATAAAGCAATGAAATAAATCAAAACATCAATCACACACCACACAAGAGATTTTTACGTGGAAAACCCTCAAAGAGGTAAAAACCATGGGACCTCGTCCAGATCAACAATCCACTATGAAGTAGAACGTTTACAACCTTCTTCACTCACGCAGGAGTGGATGAATAATGAAAGAATAAAGAAAACCAGAGAGATCTCACCGATTACGAGGATGTAGGAGTGCTGAGATATAGACTGCACCGTAGATCACCTCCACGAGCATAACCTCCCTTCTACAAGCTTCCTCTCTCTCACCTTTGATAGCCCTCTTGTGTTTTTCTCATCAATACAACATACCCTAGAAAAACCCTAGGAACCCTTTTTTATAGTTTTAGGAAACTCCTTTCCGCATCCTAGTTGCGAAAGGACTTGCGCATCCCAATTGCGAAAGGACGACGGGTCAAAAAAAAACCCATCAAATATCTCCCTTTTTGACCTAGGAGGGATTCACCTTCTTTAAGCCAGCCAAGTTTCTACAAACCTCAAACTTGCCCTTGAGCAAGGCCTTGGTCATCATATCTGACCCATTATCATCCATGTGGACCTTCTCAATCTGTAACACCTTCTGTTCCAAAGTATCCCTGATCCAGTGATACCGAATCTCTATGTGCTTTGACTTGGAATGCTGACTTGGATTCTTGCTCAAGTGTATAGCACTCTGACTATCGCAATAGACCACGTGCTCCTCCTGCTTCAGGCTAAGTTCCTGTAGGAACCTCTTCATCCAAAGCATCTCTTTACATGCCTCTGTGAATGCAATGTACTCGGCCTCTGTAGTTGACAATGCTATGACCTTCTGTAGCTTGCTATGCCAAGAAATCGCTCCCCCTGCAAACGTGAATATGAACCCCGATGTAGACTTCCTAGAGTCTATGTCACCTGCCATATCTGCATCTGTGTAGCCCTCTAACACAGGTTTACTGTCACCATAGCATAGGCTTAACCTGGATGAGCCTCTTAGATACCGCAGTATCCATTTGACCGCTGCCCAATGATCTTTGCCAGGATTGGCAAGATACCGGCTAACAACACCAACCGCGTATGCTATGTTTAGGCGTGTACACACCATAACATACATCAAACTTCCTATAGCAGACGCGTGGGGTATCTTCTGCATCTCTTCCAACTCTGCCTTCGTCTTGGGACACTGTCTGTCGCTCAATCTGAAGTGACCATCCAGTGCAGTACTGACCGGCTTCGCTGCATTCATATTGAACCGCTCTAGGACTTTCTCAATATACCGCTCTTGTGACAGCCAAAACTTCCTACTGCTTCTGTCACAGGTTATCTCCATTCCTAGGATCTGTTTAGCCGGGCCCAAGTCTTTCATCGCAAAAGAATTGTCCAACTCCTGTTTCAGCCTGTCGATCTTTTTGATGTCTTTTCCCATGATGAGCATGTCATCAACGTATAAGAGCAGAACTAAGAAATCACCATTTGAAAACTTGCGCGTGAAGACACAGTGGTCCGACTCTGTTCTGTCATACCCATGTTTCAACATAAACGAGTCGAACTTCTTGTACCATTGCCATGGAGCTTGTTTCAGCCCATACAAGCTCTTCCTCAGCCTACACACCATATGCCCCTTGCCCTTGACTTCGAACCCCTCTGGTTGGTGCATGTAAATCTCTTCTTTCAGGTCACCATGGAGAAAGCAGTTTTAACATCTAATTGCTCTATCTCCAGATCCATGCTAGCCGCCAACCCAAGTAACACCCGTATGGATGTCATCTTCACCACTGATGAGAATATCTCCTCGAAGTCTATGCCTTTCTTCTGACCAAAACCTTTCACCACAACTCTGGCCTTGAACCTTGTCTGTGAATTCTTCTGCTCAACCTTCTTTCTGAACACCCACTTGTTGCTCAAAGCTTTCTTGCCCTTAGGCAGTTTCATCATGTCATAAGTGTGGTTCTTATGCAAGGATTCCATCTCCTCTTACATAGCTTTCAACCACTCTCCCTTATGCTCGTCGGCTAGGGCCTCAGAATAATCTTCTGGCTCTCTCCCATCAGTCAGCATAATGTACTCATGTAGCGAGTACCTCTTGGACAACTATCTGTCCCTAGATGACCTCCTCACCTGTGGCTCAACAGGTGGATCAGGTGGGGGCTGCTCCCCTGGTCCATCTTCTGAAGGAACTCCCTCGTCCTCTGCACCTTGCTGTACTCCCCCATCATCAGGCACCACGGGAGGAATAATCGGATCCGTGTCCTCTAGCTCACCTGAACTAGGTTGATTCTTCTCTGGCTTACCAATGTCTTCTATACACTGATCTTCAAAGAAAAATACATCTCTGCTCCTGACGAGCTTCCTCTCGGTCGGATCCCACAATTTATAACCAAACTTTTCATCACCGTACCCCAAGAACACACACTGCCTGATCTTCATATCGAGCTTCGACCTCTCGTCCTTTGGTACGTGAACGGATGCCCTGCATCCAAACACCCTGAGATGACTGTATAATGGATCATGTCCAGTCCACACCTTCTCAGGTACTTCTCCATTCAATGGGGCTGATGGAGACCTGTTTATCAAATACACCACCGTGTGCATTGCTTCTCCCCCAAACGTCTTGGGTAATTTTGCATGGGATAACATACATCTGATTCTCTCAACAATGGTGCGATTCATTCGCTCAGCTACACCATTATACTGGGGGTCTTGGGAACCGTCTGTTCATGCCATATACCCAGGGACTTGCAGTACTCATGAAAGTCGCCGATGTATTCACCACCATTGTCAGTGCGGATCCACTTCAGTGATCTACCTGTCTCTCTCTCGACCATAGCATGAAACAATTTAAACACACCAAAGACCTCGTCCTTGGATTTCAAAGCATAAACCCAAACCCTCCTAGATGCATCATCTATAAAAGTAACAAAATACAATGCCCCACCCAAGGTTTTTGTCCTCATAGGACCACAAACATCAGAATAAACCAAATCTAATGCATGCACTTTATTAACATGAGAAGCAGTTTTAACGAATTAAACTCTATGCTGTTTTCCTAATAAACAGTCAAGACAGGTTTTGAGAGGTGTACTTGTCACGTCTGGAAGGAGCCGATTCCTTGCTAGTACCTGAAGCCCTTTTTCACTCATGTGGCCTAGACGCCTGTGCCATATGTCAATAGCTGAATGTTCCGTTGCGTTCAACCCACCCTTGCACATACTGACACTTGCCTTGTAAAGGGTGCAACACTTCTTTCCTCTGGCCACGATCAATGAACCCTTGATGAGCTTCCAGCGCCCACCTGCAAACCGGCTTTCATAGCCATCATCATCCAACCTTCCCGTCGACATCAAGTTGAGGCGAAGGTCTGGGATATGCCTCACATCCCTGAGAACCAATGTGCAGCCCACATCAGTTTTTACACAAATATCACCGACTCCCACGATTTTTAATACGCCAGAATTTTCCATCTTCACAATCCCATAGTCACCTGACTTGTAGCTTGTGAAGAAGTCCCTGCGTGGAGTCGCATGAAACGAAGCTCCCGAGTCAACCACTCAGTCGGTGTCCTGACTCATAGCCCTGAGACATACGTCATGATCTGCAAAAAGAATAACTACAACGCCACCATCTGAAGCGACCGCAGTGGAATCTGATTCATCTTTCTTCCCTTTTCCTTTCTTGTCATTTTTCTTACCACGACATTCATACTTGTAGTGACCCTTCTTGCCACAATTCCAGCAATCAACATCTTTCCTGTTACTCGACTTGCCTCTTGATTTATCTCGGGCCTTCCCGCCCTTCCTGTTCTTTTCTCTCCCCCGTTCCTGTGTTACAAGAGCCTCTTGCTGAGTAGACCCCTGAGACTTCCTCCTTGTCTCCTCATTGAAGAGACAACTGGTTACCTGTTCCATAAATATCTTTCCGTCTGGCGCGGAGTTACTTAGAGACACCACCAATGTCTCCGAACTGTCAGGCAATGAACTAAGCAATAGTAAAGCCTGTAATTCATCATCCAGGACCATCTTCATAGAGGTGAGTTGGTTCACTATATTGCTGACCTCATTCATGTGCTCGGCCACAAAACCACCATCTTTGAATTTGAGATTCACAAGTCGCCTTATCAGAAAAATCTTATTACCGGCTGTCTTCCTCTCATACAGCCCTTGTAATTTCAGCCATAGGCTAGCGGCTGAGGTTTCTGTGGACACATGGTGGAACACAGAATCATCCAACCATTGTCTAATAAACCCCACCGCCTTTCGGTCCATCTTCTTCCAATCATCATCAGTCATATCCTTAGATTTTGCTGATATGCCTAAAATTGGAGAATATAGGTCCTTGCAATAAAGCAAGTCCTCCATCTTAGCCTTCTATATGGTCCAGTTAGAACCATTGAGGCTGATCATCCTTGATGAGCCACCTTCCATAATTCAAAACCGATCCTACCCGTTCAATGAACTTAGCTCTGATACCACTTTGTTGGGGGCCTTGCACAAAACCTTAGGATCTAGCCCTCCAAAACAAACCAGAATTATGGATAATAAAGTAATGAAATAAATCAAAGCATCAATCATACACCACACAAGAGATTTTTACGTGGAAAACTCTCAAAGAGGTAAAAACTACGGGACCTCGTCCAGATCAACAATCCACTATAAAGTAGAACGTTTACAACCTTCTTCACTCATGCAGGAGTGGATGAATAATGAAAGAATAAAGAAAACCAGAGAGATCTCACCGATTACGAGGATGTAGGAGCGCTGAGATATAGACTGCACCGTAGATCACCTCCACGAGCATAACCTCCCTTCTACAAGCTTCCTCTCTCTCACCTTTGATAGCCCTCTTGTGTTTTTCTCATCAACACAACATACCCTAGAAAAACCCTATGGACCCTTTTTTATAGTTCTAGGAAACTCCTTTCCGCATCCTAGTTGCGAAAGGACTTGCGCATCCCAGTTGCGAAAGAACTTGCGCATCCCCGTTACAAAAGGACGACGGGTCAAAAAAAAAAAAAAAACCCATCTCCTTCCAATATTGTCAATTAGAATAAACAACTGGACATACCGCTCAAGTAGCCTATCTCTCATGCCAATACCCAACCTCATCTGTAGGATACCATGTACTTACTCACCTAGCCTGACCTCGGTAGTGGGATACCTTTGTACTCACCCACCCAGCTCTTGGCACTTATATTAACCAACCTTGGGAGTGGGGTACCACTACACTCATCCACCCAGCCCACCAGTACTGATACTATCTGACCTCAGCAGTGTTGTACCACTGTACTCTCCCATTCGGCCTGACGGTATTGACACTACCCAACCACATCAGTGAGGTATCACGTACTTCCTCAACTTGGCCCATTGGTCTTACCACTGCACCACCTGGGTAGTGGGGTACCTCTGTGCTCGCCCACTTAGTCCGACGATGAAGGTCCAAAGTGCCTACAAACATAAACATGGCATATCTTAAGGTTCAAAAGTCCAACTTCATAAGTCCAACTTCATAAGTCCACCACCCTCCACGGTAATCATAATGCACATATATAAATCATAAATGGGTGAAATGCATTTTACTTATGACGAGTTTGCATATACTACTAAAATAGACATTTATTGAAGTAAATGTATAATATATTCGGAGTCTATAATACGAGTTCACTCGCAATTCACAATATCATAATTCAAAGTTTTATGAATATATGTATCCGTATACTTAATTCCTCCTGATAAATTCATTACACAACATTAGACCTCTCTAACGCAAGAGTCTATTTGTGTGTTGTGCAAGGATTACACTAGTGTACTTGAATGAGGCTATTTGTGCGCCACATTGGTATACATTCCATAAGTTAAATGAGCGACATTAATATACCCAGACATTAGTCGTCATGTATACATCATTAATGTGTATTTCATTAATCTAACATTGCTTTAGGAGTGTACTTGAATATGGTCCTTGTGCACGCCCTTTAGGGTACATCTCTTAAGTCAAATATATTGTATTTCCCACATGTGCAAGTACCGTCTCTAAGCAATGTCAACTAAGTTCAAGTAGAGTAGTTTAGCATTTAGTTAGCACATGCTCAAGTAAACTAGCTAACGCGTAACAATTACAAGGTTAAGCCATTAATTTACACGTCATTCTCATTATTAAACGTTAAATCATAATCACTACAATAAACGTCATCTTTCTGACTTTCGGGACTCACGCAATGGCCCCGTATAAACTATAAGGTGGATCCTGCCGCCCTTGGTAGTGGGTCGCACGTCACACACTCATGGTGGGCCCAATTATCTAAAGTGGGCCCACACCACATATACACCATATGGTGGGCCCCACTGTCTTGTGGGCCTCACGACACACACAGACACCACATGGTGGGCTCCATGGCCTCACGGGCCTCAACACATACAAACACAAATACGGTGAGCTTCTCGGCTTGGTGGGCCTCATGTCGCACACATTCACGATGAAATGGACTCCACGATTTAGTGGGCTTCACAGAATACACGTGTACAGTACCATGGATTCGACAGAGTTTTTGGTTCTAGCTGACATTTATGCTTTCTATTCAGCCAAGTCCGTGTGACCTTATGCACAGGGTGCGTAGCAAATATACATTATGGTGTTTGGATCGAGCTGATACATGTGTTTTCCCCTCAACTAAGGCTTGTGGGGTGTTAAAAGCGGGTTGGATGCAAAATAAACATTTGGGTGGCACAAGTGCTTGTGTATCGTTCATCACACTCTGCCAAAGAATCAAAATTTCTCATTTTAAAATTAGAAAATGTTACATTGGTCAATGTTGCATTCAAGGCTAAGATGACGTGTACACAGAAATTTTAATGGGCCAAGCTTGTTTGAACTTCTGCTAACCAAGCCCAGCCCAAGGCCGGTAATTTGCGAGTGGTATCTTCAGCTCTGGTAATTTGCGAGTGGTATCTTCAGCTCTCTCTCTCTCTCTCTCTCTCTCTCTCTCTCTCTCTCTCGCTCTCTCTCTCTCTCTCTCTCTCTCTCTCTCTCTCTCTCTCTCTCTCTCTCTCTCTTCTCTCTCTCTCTCTCTCTCGATATTATATATATATATATATATATATATATATATATATATATATATATATACCAGGTGTTGAAATTCCTAAGAGTCTACCACTAGAGCAAGAGCAAGGACCCATCTTTAGGTCTATATTGTAGTGTGCAACTAGTTGTAGGTAATTAGATGCAGAAATATATTGAGGCAGGGAAGGACATGTAGCGGTTGAGCACCATCTCCATCTACGATTACTACTCCGAATCCACGGAGTTTCTTTGGACTCACAGAGATTTCTCAAATCCACGAAAAAAGAAACAAGAAAATATAAATAAATTCTAGAAAATTCGTAATTAGATTGATGATTCAAATAAATGAGTTTACAACCTTTAAATAGGGATATTAAGCCATGGGAGAAGTTTATGAATCAAAATACAACTAAAACTCCTAGAATTTGCAACTTACTATAAATAATAAACTTACTATTTATGATGGTTGTGATCTCTACTAGTGCGCATGGTTTTCGGCCAAAAATAGTGTCCCATTTGGCCAAATCACGACGTTCTCCTAATTATTCTAAGCACTTTTCATGTTGGGTGCAACTCCTGAAGCCCAATGGATGAAGAGTTATACTCAAACTAAAACTCAACATAAATAGTAAAAATGAAAATAAAACAAGAATTTGACCGTTGATTTGATGGTATTTTGCAAATTCGGCGTGTGCAACCCGGCATAGTGGGTTGGGTGGCTAAAGTAGCTCGTCGTACCCCAAAATCATATATGGTACATCGAATAACTCATTCCGGATTGCAAAAGACAGCCGATTTAAGGTCTTGATGGTCCGGATCACTTCCGCTTGCGATCGGGCCTCTTCTGGTCCATCTTGACCATGACATTATCCGCGACCCGCTCTACATCACATATCAATGAAAACCAAAGTAATTCTTTTGTAGCAAGGGGCTGTATTATTTTAATTTACCTTGATTATCAATCGATGGCCAAAAAAAAGGAAGAAGAAGAAGAATAAAGATTTTGGATCATGGATCTAGACCATCCATCAAGTAGGCCCCAGCTTCCATTCAACGCACATATCTCTCTATCTCTCTCTCTCTCTCTCTCAAGATTAACTTTGCTCTAATGTCCTAGCCCTCCACTAAAGAGCTAAAATGTGGATGGTTAAAATCACTTATGATAAAATGCTCCATCATGGATTTTGACCGAGATGTTTCAAAAGGCTGGGTGGGCCTAATGGGTACCTGAACCCAACTCAACACGGCCCGAGTATTGGTGTAGCTAAATAGTTGTCTGTGTGGATGTAGGTATTTTCTTGAGCAGCTTAATAAATTAATGCCAGGCGTATATAGGTACACCCCAATCCTTATCTGACCACCCCGACCCCAATGTTACCCCATCTCCACACTTCGTGATCTTCGTGGTGGGGTCCACCATTTGCATGGCTTGAACACTATACATGCCATACACTGTGGCACTTGGACCTGGCTGGAACTTACCAATTACCATAACAGAATTCCCATGACACAACTACACAATGTTAAGTAACTCCATATGTGTATGAGCCCTTCCCATTGACAGGCACCAACATGTCTGTATTTGAAAACTAATGAAAAGACCTAGGAGATCTCCGTCGAGCTTGAAACCGTGCTTTGGTCTTCTATTAAAAAAAATAAATCATACAACTTCACTTGTCAAGTTGGCAAAAATGTGTAAAATATCTGGATGGTTAGAACAACCTTCTTCTGGCTGTACATTTGCTTTGTAAGTTGAAAATCTGATGCCTCAAATTTGTGGTGAAACATGGGCTTGACCGATCGACAGTCTAGTTGAACGATAGAAGGATATCGAATTAAATTGATTTTTCCACAAAATTTTCTAAACAATTTTTGGCATTTTCGACAAGTTGAAAATGTCAGTATTTAAGTTGACCCTGGTCGATGTAATGTGCAGTTTGCACGTTTTTGCGTGAATTATTTCTATTTCCATTTTTTGCTTAGATAAGAGGGTGTAAATAGGATTAATGTTAAAGGAAGTTGTGCTATTATGTTCGAGAGGGTTTTGGAGAGAGGAAAAGCTTGGGGCTTTCTCTTGGGGCTTTGATCGATAAGAATCCATCTCTTGTAACTTTGTTTTTCATAGTGCATTTTCGCTCTGTGTCGTGTTTTTTTTTTTTTCAAAAGGTTTTTTCCATATAATTACGGTTTGATCTCTATTGGATTTGTTTGTACGATTGTAATTACTTAGCTTGATTCCGCTCTGTGTGCTTTCGCGAGTCCTAACAAGTGATATCAAAATTAACGTTGGGAAGCCGATCGAATATGAAAGCAATGTATTTATGATATCTAACATGAAGTTCGATGTAGAGAAATATTCTGGAAAAAAAAGTAATTTTGAACTATGGAAGGTGAAGATGAATGGTAGTTCGGCAAAGATTAGAAGATGCACTCCTTGAAAAGTGACTAGAAACTCTAAAAGAAGAAGAATTGAATAAGTTAGATCAAAAGTCCAATATTTCAATCAGTTGTGTCTAACGGATGAGGTCCTCTACAATGTCATGAGAGAGAAAACTACAAATAGGCGAAATTAGAGAACATCTATGCGAAGAAATATCTTGAAAACTGTTTGTATTTGAAACTACAATTATTCAATCTGGAGATGACTGATGGGGCTGACGTTGAGGCCCACATCAGTAACTTCAATAGACTCATTTGTAAATTACTGGATGTGGATGAGACGATGAAGGATAAATATCAAGCACGTATTCTATTGAATTCTCTTCCATAATAGTATGAGCCGTTCAAAGACTCTTTCTGCACTAGTAGGATAACAATTAGCATTGAGACCAATATTTCAGCACTTCAGTCGAAGGTGATGAGAAAGAAAATCAGTAACGTGGGTGCTTCTATAAATACACTGGTTACGAGGGAGAGAAATTTTGAGCGAGATAGTAGATATTTGCAAATGAGATCTAAATCTAAGGGCAAAGTCAAATGCAAGCTGATAAACATAGTTTTTGGTCGTCAACATACAATATCAAGATAATGAACTTTCTATTAATCAGTGCCTTGAAATAAACACAATGATCATACTCACTCCTGCTAAACCTTTGATTCATCATGAAAGAATCAAATTTCTTATACTACTGCCTAGGTAACTATTTCAGATTACAATAACATTTTCAACATTCAAACTATGTTCTCTATCCTTTGTATTTTGAGTCCTTCTGGTTGCTTCATGTAAATCTACTTATTGAGGCATAAAAAAAGGACAATAAAGAATTGAAGAAAAAAAGATTAAAAAGTGGAAGGAAACAGAAAATGAAGAAGAACAAATGACTTGAAGGGGGTTTGCGTGGGACCGCGCAAACCATATCGGTTGCACGGATCCGCGCAATCAATATCATCAGTTGTGCGGGGTCGCGCAACTGGCTTCTAGACTTGTGTCCATGAATGAGAAGAATCAATGAAAGGTGGGTCCTTTGGCACCACGTTCGAGGTTTTGCACATGTGAGGCCTATAAATACCCCCTCCCCCTCTCATTTGGGAGGATTGAAGATTTTGGAAGAAGTGCAGAGTAGCAGGGAAGACTGAAGGTAGGACTGAAGAGAAGCCCATGGTTTTCGAGGACCTGCACAAACCATGTTGGTTGCGAGAATCCGCGCAACTAGATTGCCATGCAGTCTATAATGATGAGAGGTCGAAATGCAGCCGAAATGATCAGGCTCTAGTTCCTCTTCTGCCCAAGTTTTAAGAAGAGAAATCAGCTAATCGGATCCGCATGATATTCCTCTTAAAGAGATGACCAAATCACGAATCGAAGTGCTGCCGAATTTGACATCCGTCTTGGATATTTGAACTTTGTCAATTTCTATATTCTAGATAATTTATCTTAGAATCAAGGGACACTTGAGGATGTAAACGAACTTAGTATTAATAATACGATGATCGTTCTTAATGAACTCTTTCTCTGTTATATTTGAATAAGATAATCTCCCAAATCAAAATGCATTTGTTTCTTGTTCAAAACAAAATGACGACTCTACTAGGGACTTTTAACTTATTTAATGTTAGCATTGAGATAGTTACAGGACTTTTATTGTAGTTTGGTGTCTTTCTGATGCCAAAATGGTGACTCTCAGTGGAAACATCCTCCCCTTCATCTCTCAGATAAATTATATTGTTATTCAAATAATAATTACAATTTTCTATTGTATTTTGAAGGTAAAAAGATAAAATTGTAGGTTACAATCAAATGGCAAACTCAGCGATGAAGGTAAACTTTTACTTCACCGCAACAGGATTCATGGTGGAATATGCGCTGGATCAACCTTCAAGGCGCGAGACCCAGTCCCCCATAAGCAAAAATAGCTCAACCCGAACAATGGTTGGAGTCGTGTCTGCCTCACCTCGAGTACCAGAAGATGACGAAAATTGGACTGTTGTGACATCTCGGAGGACCAGGGCTCGAAATGTAAGGAGCTTCAGAACAAGTCTACCTTCACCATGAGCCAGGGGACCAATAACGCGGAACGCTGCCAGGAAGAATCCTGAATTGGCCCCTCCTACCATATATCCTGGGTACACGGTTCCACAGTTAGCATCACGTGACTTCCCAACCCTGATTGTTCCAAGAATCAGATGGACAAAAGAACAAAAAGGAAAGGCGTTACTTGTGGGATCATCTGCTTTTGTGTCATCGCGATCAATCAATTGTAGTGGAAGTATGGGAAAATCGAACGGGACTCCCCTCCTTGTAAGTCCCATCACATCGACATATTCTTCTCCCACTGCGACTACGACTTCGTCAGGAAGTGGGCAAGCTACAGTACACGTGGCCAAAATAGATCAGGGGACTATGTGGACTACAGAGGACCGTATGAATGAAATGGTGAAAGCACAGAGGACATTAATGGAAGAATGTAGAAATACCAGAGAGGCTCTGGCAACTCTCGTGCATAATGTAGCCCAGATAGCATCCTCTCCGATGATGGGCATGATGAACGGACAAGAACATCAACCTGAAGGTTTCTAGCCACAGGGGGCAGGATCACTCAGATCTGCTTCGGCAGTGAGGACCATAACTCAAGAAGCACGACAAGTTGTTGAGGAAGTCGTGAGAGTGGAAAGGGAGCGTGAGAATGTTGGTCAATTTAGATATCGGACACCATATCCACGAGAAGTAGAGGATGTCCCGTTCCTAGTTAACTTCAAGCACTCAAATTTTCAAAAGTTTAATGGAGAGGGATCGCCGGAGGAGCATTTGATGCACTTTATTACTAGCATGGGGAATTTCTCCACGATACCATAGTACTATCTACGTTTGTTCGGATCATCCCTGACAAGTAAAGTGTTCCAATGGTATTCTAGTTTGACTCCAGGATCGATATGCACGTGGGAGCAGATGCAGGATGCTTTTATGTCAAACTTCTTCTCCTCAGAACGCGATGTCAACATCACAGAGTTGACTTCAGTACGACAGAGAGAAGGTGAACCAGTGGAAAAGTTTATAGACAAATGGAAGATGTTGGGAGCCTCGTGCAGACAGTTACCGGAAGGAAAAAAATAGGTCAAGAAGTGCCTAAACTCCATGGAGACGGGAATTGCGTTCGCGCTCACTAGCACCGATATTAAAACTTTCTGTGACTTGGCCACCAAAGCCCACATCTTAGAGCTGATGACTAGAAAAATGCCAGCGTTTCACTATGAAATAGCCAGTAGAGGACCTAGTAGGTTAATTGCAAATACTGTGGACCACGAAAAGAGGAGTCAAGAAACAAGGGATTCAGGAGAAAAAAGGACAGAGCGGAAGGAAGAATCAAACCGTCCTAGAAGCAGGTTCACTGGAAAAAGACCCATATCGCTTAATTCTCACGAAGGATTTGCATTCGATAGAGAAGACGTTATTCCTATGATGAACCAGTTGTTGAAAGCCGGTACGATAGAGTTACCTATGTCCAAGCACCCCGAAGACGCAGGAAGATCAAGAGAAAGAGATTTTTACCGCTAACATCGTCTATTAGGGCATCCGACAGAAAATTGTTACACATTAAAATGCATAATACAAAGAATGATAAACGGGGGGCGAAATAGTGATCGAAAAAGAAAAAAAAAAAAAGGGACACAAAGGTGACGGTGAACGTGTTAACGGTTCGGGAAAGTGCTCATGAGAGAGCAGGGAAAGAAAGTTGTGAGATGACAAGGAAAGCTGCAATAATTACGCTACGATCAAGGAAAAGAATGAAAAATCCTCCAAGGCAGAAAGTCAGAACGGCAAGGACTGAGATCATCAAAGACCAACTTGATACTGACAAGAAAGAAGAGAAGGATGAAACAACAAAAGTGACTTATGATGTCGTGAATCATTTGAAGGGTATACCAGCTTGGTTAAGCGTTTATGACGCGTTAAAGTTATCCAAAGATTTCAGGCAAAGTCTGATTCAAGCATTATCTGACCACAATGTCAGAGAAACATTGCTGGTAGAAATGGAAAATGAAGAACATAAAAAGTGGGAAGACTATATGCCAGTAGTTTCCTTCTCTGATGATGATCTAGCTTGTGATACAGGGCATAATAGGCCATTGATGATAGTAGGCCATATTCGTGGCAAAGAAGTAAAAAGGATTATGCTCGACAATGGATCTACGGTAAACCTGTTATCGTTAACAATGTTGAATAAATTGGGTTACCGTCGTTCCGATCTGCGCCCTAGTGGAATGATGATACAGGGCTTTAATCAAGATGGGCAGTGTGCGCTCGGCAAAATTACGATGACATTGGATATAAGAGACTTAACTACTGATGTTGTTTGTCATGTGATCAGTGCGATCACGACATATAATCTTCTCCTAGGAAGACCGTGGATGCATCAGTACGGTATTATACCTTATACTCTCCATCAATGCTTCAAATACTATTGGAATGGAATACAGTATAAAGTAATGGCCAATGCAAGACCCTACACAGAAGTTGAGGCCTTCTTTGTAGATGTTAGTTATTACGACGGATTCGCCAGAGGAGAAGAGAAAGAGAATGATGAAAATAAAAAACTGGAAAGTGCTCGTATGAAAGCAATAAAAGGAGAATCCGAAAAGGTAAAATCGTCTGAAACTTCAGAAGCAAAGAAGAAGTTTTATTTTGTATTGAGACATCTGAGGCAACCAGGACAACCGCCGTTAACGTTACTATCACCTGAACAGTTGAAAATCCTACAGTCAAACTATACAGTACCATTGCCATATGTTGAAAGAAACAAGCCATTCCTAGCTGTTCCGGGAAAGTTTCATGTTGAAGCCAATGCAAAATATCCAGAGCCGATCGAATTTTACGCCTCTTCGGAAGTAAAGATAGAAGCAAGGACTGAGAATAATATGTACCACGGAAAGCTGACATCTCGCGATCTCAAGAAATATAGCCCGACAAGAAGAAAAATGATGAAAATGATGGGTTTCGATGATGAAGAACCGACTGGTTTAAATTAGGGAAAAGGAATACAGGTCCCTATTGGAGTCAGTCAGAAGAGAAGAGAAAATTTTCAAGGATTGAGGGTAGAGTCTTTAGTAAATATGGTCACAGTCGATCAACCATCAGAGGTTCCTGAAATAGTCAAACATCCTGAGGCAACTCCGAAGTAGATAGAAGACGGGGGGCAGCCGACAATCGACAGTTTGTGAGAGGTAAATTTGGGCACAAAAGAAGAGTCGAGAAATACATTTATAAGCGCTGGCCTTTCTGAAGAGGAAGCCAAGGAGTATGTTCAATTTTTGAAAGAAAATAAAGATGTCGCCGCCTGGACATATGCGGAAATGCCGGGTTTGGAACCTTCAGTGGCAGTACATCGATTAAATATTTATAAGGACAAAAGACCGATTAAGCAAACACAAAGGCGATTTCATCCAGATTTTGTACCTCTGTGTAAGTGCTATGGTCTCATGCTCCTTTGATTGTCAAATTTTGTGGTGCCAAAACATCTTGTGTGCCAAAATCTCTTTCTGTGTGTCTTGTGCTTGTGTGTGTGTGTGTGTATATATATATATATATATATATATATATATATATATATATATATATGATTCAAGACGACATCACAATGGTTCAAGACATGTATGGTGCTCTGCTTCAAGAAATGCAAGGTTATGTACTTTGTCCTCTTCAGTATGCATCAATGTTCAGAACCACATCAATAAGAAGAGTGTTTGCTCAAGACTCAAGTGCATTTCAAGACTCAAGTACAACTCAAGTTGAAGTTTAATATTCAAGCTGTAGAAGATCTCAAAATCAAGCTACATCAAGTAGAGATCTCAAGCTTCAAAGATTATCCATCATCTGAAAGAATGAAGTTCAATGTTCATACTTTATGTCCTAGGTATGATAGACCTTAGCTTGACCTTAGGGTAGGTCACTTTGTATACATAATTTAAGATAAGTCTTCTTACATGAATTTAGTTGATTCTAAAACCAGTCTTGGACCTTGTTCGACTAGTCCTAGACCTGGTTCGACCAGTCCAAGAAATTCTACGACCAGTCCTAAGTTGTTGAAAAATTTCAGAATTTTTTGGTTATTCTTCGACCAGTCTTGGAGACTGTTCGACCGGTCGTAGGATGTCACGACTCGTCCTTCGACCAGTCCTAGATCTACGACTCAAACTCCAACAACCAAATCTAGTTGCCGACGACCAGTCCTGGGTCAGCTATGACCAGTCGTAGGTGGTCTACGACCAGTCGTAGAATCCTAAGACCAGTCGTAGAACGAATTTTTCAGATTGCGCTTAAAATTTCAAAATGCCATTGGTGCTACGACCAGTCGAAGGGTTCCTAAGACCAGTCGAAGACATGATCTTTTCATCTATAAATTGAACACGAATTTTAGAGTTTTTCATCGATTAATTTGAGAAAAGTCAAGCCTCCACTCTGAGATAAGTTGTGTTCATTTTAAGCTAATTTGTGCATATTTAATATTCTTTTTGTTAGTTTTTCTTATTTGATTTTATTCCTATATTGCAATCTTATTTGAAAATAGGAATTACTGTATTCCTTCTTCTTATAATCAAAATCAAATAGAGCTATGCCCAAGTTGGTTTAATTTAAAATCAATTAGAACCTAGAACCATTTCTTAAGTGAGTATTGGACATTGAACGTTGATCCGAACTTCTACTCTGATTGGTTCTACCGGGCTGCTACAAAAGGAGAAATCCAGGTATTTTACAATTCTGTAAAATTTCTATTCTTTTGGTTTTTGTTTGAGATTCACAAGAAAAATTTCATTGTGTTGGTTATCTGAGGAGAGCCAGAAAACTCAAAAAGTGTGGGTTTTTGGATTGTGTAAGCCGAAGTTAAAAAGACACAATTGTGAAGGTTTTAGGTAAACCAGTAAAACTTGTTTCATAGTGAACGCTAATATCTCCTGTGTGAGGATATTAGGAGTGAAGTAGCAAGCTGTGTGGTTGTTGTTTAACAGTTGGTGAACACACAGGCAAACCACTATATATCGGTGTGTTTTATGATTTGAATGTTATTTTATTTTCCTATTCTTTATCATTCAGAATTGTCAAATATATGTGTGGATGTGAATGTTGTAATTTTTACATTTCAAGCACAGTGGGAATGTTGTAATAATTTAGGTTTAAATTCCTGCAAGTTATTTCAATTCTCTGCTATTTATTTATTCCTCTTCAGTTTGAGTTTTTGATACAAATGACATTCTAGGAATAAGGTTGTCCTGCCATAAACCCTTGGTTTTTATGGTGTAAGGTTGTCCTTAGAACTGAATTAGTATTAACCTCTCATTACCTGTTTATCGAGGTTACTTTTAATTCAACATATAGAATTGATTTATCATATTTGGCTATATCTTTTGTTTTATTCCGCTGTTAAAGTTTTAATTTTGGCATAGTCCTATTCACCCCCCTCTAGGACATATAGCTTAGCCTTTTTAAGTGGTATCAAAGCCTAATAGCTTGTTTTAATTGTTTTATTTTTGGATTCATTTCTTAAGCTAATGATCTAAGCTATATATAAGATGTCAAATTTTGATAGCCTTTCAGTTAGTAGGCCTCCACCCTTTGATGGCTCCAACTATGCCTATTGGAAAGCCAGGATGAGGATTTTCCTTAAATCCATGGATGAAAGTATGTGGCTTACCACAGTGACTGAATGGAGCCCTCCTACCATTGAAGTAACTGGTATCAATGGATCAAAATCAATGAGAATAACACCTTATACTTCTTGGTCCACACTTCAGAAAAGTGAGAGTAGTGCCAATGCAAAAGCACTAAATGCAATCACTTGCACACTATCACCGGATGAGTTTAGAAGAATCATATCCTATAATACTACAAAGCAAGCTTGGGATATATTAGAAATGACACACGAGGGTACTTCAATTGTCAAAAAATCTAAAGTCCAACTCCTCACAACCAAATTTGAAGAAATTCATATGGAGGAAAATGAAATGTTTATGGACTTCTACACTAGATTAAATGACATTGTAAACTCTATGTGGGGTCTTGGTGATAAAATCTTAGAAAGTAAAGTGTGTGCAAAGATACTACGCTCACTACCTAAACGGATCAATTCTAAGGTAACCGCGATCCAGGAACTTTGTGATACGAACAATATGAGGGTGGAAGAGTTGGTTGGGTCTTTACAAACCTACGAGTTAACTTTTAAAGCTCCTAAAGGTAAATCAATAGCCCTTAAGTCTTCCAAATGTATTTCTCAAGAAAATTCTGATTTTGAAAATTCCGAAGACGATATGGCTCTATTAGCGAAAAATTTTTACAAGATTTTCAAAAGTAAAAAGAGGGTTAATTTTCAAAAAGCAAATGATAAGAAAAGATGTAAATCTAGATCTAAATCTTGGAAATCTTTGAAAGATAGTCAATGTTACAACTACCAAGAATATGAGCATCTAGCAAACAAGTATCCTAAAAAGAAAGGAATGTTGGTTACTTGGGATGAATCTTCTGGCATTGAAGCCTCTTCTGAATTAGAAGATTCTGAAACCGAGTCGGGCAATGAAGTTAAGGCCCTTATGACTCTAGCCAAGTTCACTTTTTCAGATCATGATGATTCAACTAGTGAAGAAAATCTGAATAGTGATCATGATAATGAAGAAGATCTTCAAGATGCTTATAATGCCCTATACAAGGAAAGTTGTAAAATTGCCGTAAAACTAAAACTTCAAAAAGAAAGGTATTCAGGACTTAGAGAAAGATTTGAGTCTCTTGTTTTAGAAAAATCTCATCTTTCAGATTGTTTTGAAAAATGCAAATGTGATCTTGATTTCAAAACCACCCTTATTGAAAATCTAAAATCTGAAAATGATAAACTTAAACTTGAAGTCTCTTCCCTTTTGAGTTTAAAGGATACATGGAGGTATGCCCAAGGTGATCCAAAATTAGAAAAACTTTTAACTGGATCAAGAAAATGTGACGACCGATCCAGTTTGGGCTACGACAAAAATATTCCTCCTAAACAGAAGAATACTCGTCCTAATTTTGTAAAAGGAGAATCCTCTAACTCAAAAGAGAAAAGTTCAAGCCAAAAGTTTTATAAAAATGTTAAACCTTTCAATCTTTCAAAACCAGAGGTAACCATATCAATTACAAAAATCAAAACCAAAACCCTTTAGCTGAAAAAATAGTTGATTTGCTTAAGGAGTTCTTAAAATCTAACTCAGTGGGTCACTCGTACATCAATTATAAATACAAGAAGACCAACTATACTCCTAAACCCAAAACAGTAATGAAATGGGTTCCTAAAGTTACTTGCTTGGTTACCCACACTGCTTTCAAAGCTACAAGTCATTCGAAGTGGTACTTAGACAGTGGATGCTCAAGGCATATGACAGGCGACAAGGCTTTATTCATCGATCTTAAAGATATGACTGATGGTTCAGTCACATTTGGTGATGGTAGCAATTGCAAGATTATTGGCCAAGGTACTGTTCAACTCTATAACCTTCCCTTATTTAAGAATGTTTTATATGTCGAGGGGCTAAAACACAACCTGTTAAGCATATCTCAAATATGCGATAACAATCACTGCGTGACATTTTCTAATAAAGGTTGTGAAATCTTGAACAAAAAGGGTTCTGTAATATTAACTGTTCATAGAACTTCTGAAAACTGCTATATTGTAAATGATGGTAGCTCATCTAATCAATCGTGCTACATTGTCCATACCAATGAAACAGAATTATAGCATAAATGCCTTGGACATGTACACTACCATAATTTATACAGATTGAGCAAGTGAGAACTAATAAGAGGTCTACCTAAATTACAAAATGTAGACAAGATATGTGGTGAATGCCAGTATGGCAAGCAAACAAGGAGCTCTCACAAAAAGGTGAACTCCAATGCCACATCAAGACCACTTGAGCTTCTCCATATGGATCTTATAGGACCTACCAAGATGGAGAGTCGAGGTGACAAAAAATATATCTTGGTAATCATGGATGATTTTTCTAGATTCACTTGGGTAGCCTTCTTAAGGGATAAATCAGACCCTTGATGAAGTTAAAAGGATTCTCAAACGTATTCAAACTGAAAAAGGTTCTCAAGTTTGTAAGATCCGTAGCGATCATGGATCTGAATTCGAGAATAACAGTTTTGAGAAATTCTGTAACGATCAAGGAATATCGCATGAATTCTCTGCACCCAAAACTCCTCAATAAAATTGAATTGTGGAAAGGAAAAATAGAGTGCTTCAAGAAATGGGAACTGTAATGTTGAATAGTATGAAGCTCCCTAAAAATCTTTGGGCTGAAGTAGTGAATACAACCTGCTATGTTATTAATCAGGTTTATATATGTAAATCTAATAATAAAATTGCTTATGAAATGTGGTTCGATAAAAAGCCTACTGTCAAATACTTTCGAGTTTTTGGTAGCAAGTGCTATATTTTGCGTGACCGTGAAAATCTGGAAAAGTTTGACACAAATAGTGACGAATGAATCTTTTTAGGATACTATTTAAACAGTCGCGCATATCGTGTATTGAACAAAAGGACCGGTGTTATTCAAGAATCAATTAATGTGGTCATAGACGATCATTTGAATACACCTGCCCCAAGTTCAAATAATGATGAAGTACTTCTAATTAACAAACCCGATACTTCATCAAGTCAAAAAAATTCTGAATTAAGGACTGTTAAAGATCATCAACCACTCAAATACTTGGAAATCCTCTCACTGGTGTGCGTACTCGTAGACAACTAGAAGACATATGTAATTACGTGTGCTTTACATCTCAGATTGAACTGGTAAATGTAAAAGAAGCTCTTTCTGATGAAAACTGGATAGTAGCTATGCAGGAAGAACTTAATCAGTTTGTTTAAAATGATGTCTAGTATCTTGTTCCTAGATCTAAAGATAAACATATTATAGGAACCAAATGGATTTTCAAAAATAAGTCTAATGAACTTGGGAATATAATTTGAAACAAGGCAAGATTGGTTGTACAAGGGTGCACTCAAATAGAAGGCATTGATTACAATGAAACCTTTGCTCCAGTTGCACACCTTGAATCAATCAGACTTTTTATATCCATTGCATGCTTTAGAAAGTTTAAAATTTATCAAATGGATATAAAGAGTGCTTTTTTGAATGGTGATCTACATGAAGAAGTATATGTTGAACAACCTACAGGGTTTGAAGACCCTAAGTTTACTGATCATGTATATCATCTTAAAAAAGCTCTATATGGTCTAAAATAAATTCCCAGGGCATGGTACGAAAAATTGACTAAGTTTTTACTAAGTCATAATTTTCAAATGGGCAGTGTCGATAAGACACTTTTTGTTAAGAAACATAACGATGATATCTTAATGGTTCAGATCTATGTTGATGATATTATTTATGGATCAACTTGTGCTAACATGACTGTTGAGTTTGCAAATTTGATGAAATCTAAGTTCGAAATGAGCATGGTTGGGGAATTAAATTATTTCCTTGGGTTGCAAGTAAAACAATAACCAGATGACATTTTCATTTCTCAAACAAAATATGTTCTGAACTTAATAAAAAAGTTTGGATTTGAGAATGGTAAGAACTTTGATATTCCTATGAGTACAACTTTAAGACTCTCAAAGGACTCTACAAGTAAAAATATAGATCCTAAATTATATCGTAGTATGATTGGTAGTCTACACTTAACTGCTAGTAGACCGGATATTGCTTTAAGTGTTGGGATCTGCGCTAGATATCAGTCTGATCCAAAAGAGTCTCATCTTTCTGTTGTCAAGTTCGGCTAAAATGGGTCTTTGGTATCCATTTGATACTAGTGTTCAATTGGTTGGGTACTCAAATGCTGATTGGGCTAGAAATATTGATGACAGAAAATCAACCAGTGGTGGTTGTTTTTTTTATTGGAAACTGTTTGGTTTCTTGGTTTAGCAAGACGCAAAGTTCTATATCGCTCTCAACTGCTGAGGCTGAAGACATTGCAGTAGGAAATGCTTGTACTCAGCTTGTTTGGATGAAACATATGTTAAGCGAATATGGAATTTCACAGGAATCAATGATATTATATTGTGATAATTCCAGTACTATAAATATATCAAAAAATCCAATCTAGCATTCACGTACCGAGCACATTGACATTAGGTATCACTATATTCGTGAATTAGTATAAGAGAAAATAATATCGTTGGAATATATACCGACCGAGACTAAACTTGCCGACATTTTCACTAAACCGCTCGACAAAAGCAGGTTTAATAAATTGAAATTTGATCTCGGAATGTGCATTCTAAATTGATTATTCATGCATGTTTGTATCATAGTATATATATTTGATAATTTATTTGTTTAAATTTTAATTGTTTATGAAAAATGCATGTTTTTATGTTTTCACGACCAGTCGAGGACGTGCTCGACCAGTCGTGGTACGACCGGTCGAGAACGGTCCTCAACCAGTCGTGTAACGCCTTGGAATCTTTTAAAATTGGGGAAAACCTTCATCTTCTTTATTTCCATTTCGCTCTCCAACGAGCCAAGGCACGACTAGTTGTACCCACCTTCCTAGATCTTCAAGGTTAGTGCATCATTTGTGTTTCTCTTGTAGATTCTAGTTCCTATTATTTCATTTTCACTATTGGAGTAATTTATTTTGAGATTCATTGCAATTTTGAAGCTTTTTCTTGAAAAATCTGATCTAGCAAAACCCATCTTTCACATCTTTGGTATCTACTAGATTTTTTTATTTTCATTCTGATAATGGATGATAGGGAGAAAAAGAAAACTTCCCGTGGTCCATCTTCTTCTAGATCAGCTCCTCTTACTAGGCGCTATCTTCGTTCACCTGAGGATGATCCCTCCGATGTACGGGATTTGCGTATGCGCAATGTCATTGTTGAACGGCCTGTTTGTATTGAACATATTGCTCCTTTTGGTATTCTACCTCTACTCCAAGCTGTAGGATGAGATAACATTTTACATTAGGGTGGGCTTGCATATCAATCTATTGCACAGGCCATATTTGCATGTATCTCACAGTTCTCTTTTGAGACTTTAACTTTTAAAATTGATACTAGAGAATGTCCCTTTGAAGTTGACCGCCATTTGATTGCAGGGTTAATGGATATACCTGTTAATGAGGAGGGTATTCCTATTCATAATTTATCTGAAAAACCCTCAGAATCTGAAAAGTATATGTTAAGCAGAGATTTATGTAATATGAATGTGCAATGGACTCATAAAGGGAATGCGCTCCCCACAAGGTACTTGTTACCCAAATACAGGGTACTTCACAGGATTTTTACTTCAAACCTGTATCCTCATTTTGGTAATAAGACTGAATTAACTGCCTTTATAGTTCGTGTTTTGCACTCTATCATTTCTGGTTCACAAGTATGCCTTCCTTCATTGATATGTCATTCCATTATACATTCTCGTCTCCATCCAGGTCATAGTGATATTCTTTTTGCTTATCTCTTGACTATTCTAGCTAAGCACATGCTCGTGCCTATGCTTGTTGGAGAAGCTCCCATCCATCATCTTATTTTTAACAATTCAAATATTAACAAAATGAAATTGAAATTGGCTCATGGCTAAGTGGATGTTGGTAGAGCTGAAGCTGGGGATGAAGAAGTTGGTGATCTTCCTCCTGACGACGTGGATATGGATGATATTTTTGATGAACTTGAATCTGATTCTGGAAATGATCCTGATTTTGAGCATTCTGATTTTGATGCTCGTCTTCATGCTTTAGAAGAGAAGGTGGGGAATATGAATATTACTCATGATCTTCAATTTAAATATATGTGCAAGTATCTTAGGCGCTTGAACAAGGGAATGCATAATCTTGATCCTACCATTCCTACTCTTTCTTCAGGATCCAATTGAACGTTTTCATTCTTGGTATGTAATAACGTTTATACTTTTGTTGGATTGTGCTCTCTATTTGGTTTGCTGACTTTTTAATTATCCAAGTAACTGGATTATGAACATTTACTTCTTATATATTATCGAGTTACTTCATCTATTCCTCCAATAATTATCCTTTACTTTGTTGCTTCCTTTGTCATATTGTGACAAAAAGGGGGAGAAGGTTTGATTGTTTATTTTTATGGAGATGAGATATGAGTAGTTATACATTTTTTGGATGTGTGCTACTACTCAGGGGGAGTATATATATAATGAGTTTATATATAATGAGTTTGTGCTACTTAATAACAACTGGTGTATGATTCGTTAATATGCATGTTGTGCTTATCTTTTTGAAGTATGTTTTGTCACAAATTTGACAAAGGGGGAGACTGTAAGTGCTATGGTCTCATGCTCCTTTGATTGTCAAATTTTGTGGTGCCAAAACATCTTGTGTGCCAAAATCTATTTCTGTGTGTCTTGTGCTTGTATGTGGATATATTTATTATTCAAGACGACATCACAATGGTTCAAGACATGTAAGGTGCTCTGCTTCAAGAAATGCAAGGTTATGTACTTTGTCCTCTTCAGTATGCATCAATGTTCAGAACCACATCAATAAGAAGTGTTTGCTCAAGACTCAAGTACAACTCAAGTTGAACTTTAATATTCAAGCTGTAGAAGATATCAAGATCAAGCTACATCAAGTAGAGATCTCATGCTTCAAAGATTATCTATCATCTGAAAGAATAAAGTTCAATGTTCATACTTTATGTCCCAGGTATGATAGACCTTAGCTTGACCTTAGGGTAGGTCACTTTGTATACATAATTCAAGATAAGTCTTCTTACATGAATTTGGTCGAGTCTAAGACCAGTCCTGGACCTTGTTCGACTAGTCCTAGACCTGGTTCGACCAGTCCAAGAAATTTCACGAGCAGTCCTAAGTTGTTGAAGATTTTCAGAATTTTTTAGTTATTCTTCGACCAGTCCTGGAGACTGTTCGACCGGTCGTAGGGTGTCACGACTCGTCCTTCGACCAGTCCTAGATCTACGACTCAAACTCTAGCAACCAAATCTGGTTGCCTACGACCAGTCTTGGGTCAGCTATGACCAGTCGTAGAATCCTAAGACCAGTCGTAGAACGGATTTTTCAGATTGCGCTTAAAATTTCAAAATGCCGTTGGTGCTACGACCAGTTGAAGGGTTCTTAAGACCAGTCGAAGACATGATCTTTTCATCTATAAATTGAACACGAATTTCAGAGTTTTTCATTGATTAATTTGAGAAAAGTCAAGCCTCCACTCTGAGATAAGTTGTGTTCATTTTAAGCTAATTTGTGCATATTTAATATTTTTTTTGTTAGCTTTTCTTATTTGATTTTATTCCTATATTCCAATCTTCTTTGAAAAGAGGAATTACTGTATTCCTTCTTCTTGGATTCAAAATCAAATAGAGCTACGCCCAAGTTGGTTTAATTTAAAATCAATTAGAACCTAGAACCATTTCTTAAGTGAGTATTGGACATTGAACGTTGATCTGAACTTCTACTCTGATTGGTTCTATCGGGCTGCTACAAAAGGAGAAATCCAGGTATTTTACAATTCTGTAAAATTTCTATTCTTTTGGTTTTTGTTTGAGATTCGCCAGAAAAATCTCATTGTGTTGGTTATCTGAGGAGAGACAGAAAACTTAGAAAGTGTGGGTTTTTGGATTGTGTAAGTCGAAGTTAAAAAGACACAATTGTGAAGGTTTTAGGTAAACCTGTAAAACTTGTTTCATAGTGAACGCTAATATCCCCTGTGTGAGGATATTAGGAGTGGAGTAGCAAGCTATGTGGCTGTTGTTTAACAGTTGGTGAACACACAGGCGAACCACTATATATCGGTGTGTTTTGTGATTTGAATGTTATTTTATTTTCCTATTCTTTATCATTCAGAATTGTGGAATGTATGTGTGGATGTGAATGTTGTAATTTTTACTTTCAAGCATAGTGGGAATGTTGTAATAATTTAGGTTTAAATTCCTGCAAGTTATTTCAATTCTCTGCTATTTATTTATTCCTCTTCAGTTTGAGTTTTTGATACAAAGGACGTTCTAGGAATAAGGTTGTCCTGCCATAAACCCTTAGTTTTTATGGTGTAAGGTTGTCCTTAGAACTGAATTAGTATCAACCTTTGTTGGAATTTTTGGTGAGATTAGATAGTGGTTGCCTTTGTTGGAATTTTTGGTGAGATTAGATAGTGGTTGCCTTTGTTGGAATTTTAAATTCATAGCCTTGCACTTGGGGTCCACCATGATGATTGTGATAAATACACTCCACTCATTCTCCCTGGAGGTTCTATTAAGATTTTCTGACAAAAAGATCAGGCAAACCTAAGGTTTATCACAATCATCATGGTGGACCCCAAGTGCAAGGCTAATCTAGAGGGGACGTGATGGTTCCCTTCATGATTGAGTGTTTAATTTATTTGATCAAGGGTGGTTCCATCATTACATCATCCAATGATTATCAACCGCTATAAATAAAATAAAATGATTTATAACAAAGTAACAATCACAAAATTTCCATTAAAATTTCCGACAAATAAAATAAAATGATTTATAACAAAGTAACAATCACGAAATTTCCATTAAAATTTTGTGACAAATAAAATTTCTGACAAATAAAATAAAATGATTTATAACAAAGTAACAATCACAAAATTTCCATTAAAATTTCTGACAAATAAAATTTCCCTTAAGATTTTTTGACAAATAAAATTGCAAGGCTTTGAACTTTATAGCGAGCTATGCCTTGGGAGCAATGATGGTTTGACGCCCAGTATAATGTTGGTTAAATGTCCGCATTGTAACTCTCCCTAGGACCCATTGATAGGCCCATACTTGTTGTGTGTAGGCCCACCTTTATGTTATATATTTTCTACACTGTCATTCCGTGTGGGACTCACACGTGTTGTATGTGTCTTATATCTACACCGTCCGATGATCTGGACAGTAAGGACCACCTGGACGTATAGATCCACGTCGTCCACCTATTCTACACTCATGCCATCCATCTGTTTTACCTCCAGCCATCCAATTAGGTGGGACGCTGCTAATTGGGTTTCGTCCAAGTCGTCTCACTGTAGGACGCCACCTTGATGCATGTATCGCATTCACATCGTTCATCTGTGTTAGACACATGATGTACGTGCTCCATTCGCCACCATCCACAGGGACAGTGGGGCCCTGACTTGATGTATGTATTATACTTACTCCGTTCATCTGTGCTGGGCGGTTTAGATGGTGTCGTGCCGCCCCACCACGATGCATTTGTTTGTCTACACCGTTCAGATGATTTGGACGGTGCCGGACGTGTTTGGATGGTGATGAGGACTCCACCATGATATTTGTATTTTATGTCCACACCATCCTTCTGCTGGTCCCACCTTGATGGATGTGATTCACCCACACCGCCTGGCCATGTAATAGGACACACCTGTGATGTATTCTTGAGGCCCACCTGCGATGTATATTTGAGGCCCATATGTGAGGCCCGATGTTGTGTATATCAGGCCCAAGTAATGGGACCCGTCATTATGTATAAGGCCCATGTGCAGGGCCCACCTGTTGCGTATTTATGGCCCACTGGTGCAGCCCATTGATGCAGCCCACTTGTTGGATATGAGGCCCATTGATGCGACCCACTTGATTTATATAAGGCCCATATGAGGCGGCCCATTGATGCATCTGAGGCCCATGGGTTGAGGCCCATCGTAGTGTATTTAGGGCCCATGGGTTGAGGCCCATTGTGATGTATTAGGGCCCATGGGTTGAGACCCATTGTGATGTATTAGGGCCCGTGGGTTGAAGCCCATTGTAATGTATTTGGAACCCGTGGGCAGAGCCCACCTCATATGTTCCATCCTAATCGTCCAGGTCATATAGGGTCAGCCTCGATGTATATTTTATTCACACCGTCCGTGGGATGTGTGACCCACTAGATGTATGTATTCTATATCCACACTAACCATCTGGTGGGGCCTATCTGCTGCATATGCAGGGCCTACCTATTGTGCATTTGTGCGGCCCATTGATGCAACCCACTTGATGTGTATGAGCCCCATTAGTGCGGCCCATTTATGCAAGGCCCGTTATGATATGTTAGAGGCCCATGGTTGAGGCCCATTAGGATGTGTTTATGGCCCATTTGGTAAGGCCCACTGAGATGTATTTTCGGCCCATGGGTTGAGGCCCATTGTGACGTATTCCCGGCCCGTATGTCGTGGCCCATTGTGACATATTTCCAGCCTAGTTATCGAGGCCCAACTTGATGTGTATAAAACCCATTAGTGTGGCTCATTAATGCGACCCACTTGTTGGATATGAGGCCCATTGGTGTGACCTAATGATGCGACCCACCATGATGTGTATATTAGGCCAATGGTGTGACCCAATGTATCGACCCGCCGTGATGTGTAGGCCCACGTGCTGCATGTGTAGGGCCACTTGTGATGACTATTTGAGGCCACTTGTTGGATATTTGGGTCCACCTTATGTTTGACTCTATGTGGACCACTAATTGGAAGTGGTGTTGGTTGAATGTTCACATTTTTGGGTAATGATGGTTAAACACCCGCATGGTGACCTTTCCTTAGGCCTAGTTAGGCCCATTCTCATCGATATCGATTACAAGTATATCATCCGATACCAATTATGAGTATGTGACAGCATAGCACCATGATACATGCCCATACGCATCATCTGCATATTTGTTATGAGATGTGATTGACCATTGCATATGTCATTGGGCAGGTTGATATGAGACTTCCTGATAGGAGGAGGTTATCTCACATGAGCGCACAGCATGCGCAGGATTAATGTATGACTGGATTATATGACTCATACATCACGCATTTTGTAATATGACTACTGTACGCCCTAGCCATATCAGGGTCGTAGCCTTCACAGGCATATCGTGGATGGCCAGATGGGACACCGAAAATGTTTGGTTCTAGCATACGGGCGTCATAGATGTCCCTGGGTGAAAATCGTTAAACCTCCGTAGCCAGGAGACGCCCCAACGTCGAGACCAAGTGGATGTATATGAGCGCATGAGGGTCGTATACTAGTAGGTCGCGTCTCCCACTGTGTCGTGGTCAGTTGGGAGGGGGTGTGACCTTACCCTCCTGAGTGAGGGGGCAATATTTAGGTTGATTTTGACCAGCTTGAGGAATGTGTCTACTATCGGCGAGCCGAACCCGATATTGGCAGGCGGATAGTGAGGTCTCTTCCACTTACCCAGTTGTGCGCTTGGATAGGGGCGGCAAGCTAGTGTAAAGTGTAATAGACCCCGGTGATGATCCCAGAGATGAACCGTACTTATATGTGAATTTAATGAGCAGGAGTTGCATATTCATTCATTCACTATCCACTCGGGCTGGTGGTGCGCAACTATTTGTTACGTGTGCCTTCGCAATGGCCAGGATTTCGGTTGGGGCGCGCGACTAACCTGAGATCAGGAGTTTACCACATTGAGTCTGACTATCGAAATTTAGGTATGGGACTGGTTTAGATAGAAGTCCCTTGTGATAGACCCCATAGCCTGCGATACTTCGTACTATCATCCCGACTTCACACTCCAGTATGGTCATTCCATTCGCATCACATATTGCGTGACATTCGCGGCATACGACATTTTGGGTTATTGTGTTTCTACATTTATATGGTTTAGGTACGGCTGACGTTATTTGTGCTACTCATCAGGAATGTATATTGCATTGCATCCTCTACATATGATATTTGGTTATCTATGATTCCTCATTTGCATAGTTGATTTGTATTGCGTATCCTAATATTGCATGACTCATGGACTTTTCAGTATTTCCGCTTACTCTGTTATCGTATGATTTGTGATCTTGTCAGTATTTCTGTTTACTCTGATAATTCCTGATCTTGTCAGTATTTCTATTGTACGATTTATGGATTACCCGTATTTCTGGTATTGTATGATTATGGCATTGCATTGAATACTTGACACTTACCTTATGCACACACTTACACCACCCTCTAAGCTTTCTATAAGCTTATGCACGATAGATGCGTGCAGGTGGCGTTGGGTTACAGCAGTGTTGAGCTTGGAGCGTACAGCGGTCTTCTGGAGCTTGATTTTTATTTATGTATTTCCTTCCAGTATTGTACTTAACTGATTCTATTAGTAGATAAGTGATGACAATGTTGCCTTTGTGAACTGGGTAATCTTGTGGTTATGCTTATTGCGAGTTAAATGTACAAAAAAAAAAAAAAAAAAAACAAACCCTCCTTGCAGGATCCCAGGGTCGAAATCTGGCGTATGAACGTTAGGAGCCAAGAATGGGGTACTAAGGAGGCTGTCGGCACCGGATTCGGCGATCGGGATTACTGTGAATCCGATTTCCAAGTTTGGGGCGTGACAGAACAATTTCCCCACACAGACGCATGCACACACGCCTAGCTACACCCACTTTTTATTAGTCACATGATGACCTTGTAAAATGAGCTAAAGAATGTATAATCAACACCTTGAATCATCAACATGCTTAGGTTTAAGGATTAATCAAAGGTAGTACATCCTCAAGTCAACCGTGTCCAGTCATGATGAGTCTTTTGCTTTAAATACTTAACCTTGATCCACCAATGCAAATGCCTAAAGGGTCCACCAACGAGCTTGCACCCATAACACATTCACAATCCTATGCGGCATAAAGAGAAGGCACACCGATGCATTGTAATACTTGATGGTGAGACCTTTTCTATCTCATCATAAATCCCCTCACACAAGATGGTCACGTACAAAAGAATAGTTATATGTACATCATAAAACCTGTTAAATGGTCATAATATAATATGGTACTAAGATTTATAAACCACAACTATCCTACGCCAATGATTGTTGTATCCAATCTCAAGTTTTCGAAGATAACTAGAGGATTTCTTATATTTAACCCATGTTCATGTATGTTTAGGATACTTCTGCACTGGCATAATCTCATGTGCATCTAAGACCTATGATTATCATGATCTATGGCTAAAATCATCCATATCGCCGAGTGGACAAGATTCATATTGGTTTTTTAAGGCATAACTCCAACACCTTGATTATGTTAAGGCTGCCCTAAGAAAAATGCATTTTGTTTGTTGATCATGGTCAACTCAATATTCGAGCATATAGTAATATTAATTAGCTACATGTTCTATCGATCATTGCTCCACGATTAGGTTCTGCATATTTGAGAAAGCAATCTTACGTCCGACAACAATAAAAATCAATTTATGATATTTACTCTTTGGCTGAGGCAAATATAAAGCTATGGACAACAGTACTTGTAAAGTAGTTTGCTTGCGCTCATTTCTTTCTGATCTTGGCATCCTTGTTACCAGGGAGGTAGTGATTCACATCACATCTAATTAGATATTTCACGAGCACACCAAATAAAAAGTCTATTGCCACTTTGTTCATGAAAAGCGGTATCCTTTAGATATTTTAATGGCATGTTTGGATGCATGTATTTGTTTTATAATGTGGAGTATTTGAGTAATAATGACATAACCATCTTATTATCCGTGTAAATAAATGGAAGGAACAATGTACATCACATATCATTGGTGGTAACCACTTTCATAGTGTGAAGTGCATCCATGCATTTCACACCAATTGGATATTGACAGTACCTGAATATGAGAGGGGGTTAATCAGTGTATGATGCTCCATCTTATATGCTTCCCTTCACTGACACAATTATCCATATTATCTTCCATCCACATGCAATCCTATCTAGTGGGCCCAAAATTCTTCTCGTTCCCCCATGTAGGCCCCATGTATTGTACGATTGTTGGTCTCTCCTAGAGCTGATGTAAATACATGTCTTTGGGCTACCGTATACATACATAGATTGGCCATGCGAAAGTGATGGTCCTTATAGTGTATTAATTAGTCTGTTTTGCATTCTCATGTGGACGACACTATGTATTAATTAGAGTCTGTTTTGCATTCCCACGTGGACGACATTAAGAGAAAATTATGCTAATTAATTTCCTAGTCAACACATCAAGACGTGAATCATATATGTTCTACTTAAATGCATATGAGCCTTTGTGATGCAGGGATAAACCTGATGAGGTTGATTACCGTCTTCCTCAAAGACAATTACTCCAGATCCACGGAGCTTCTCTGGACTCCTTTTAGAGACTTCTCGAATCCATGAGGAAAAAAACAAGAAAAATAAAAATTAATTCTATAAATTTCGTAATTTGATCAATGAATGAAATAAACAAGTTCACAACCCTTTAAATAGGGATACCAAGCAATGAGAAAAATTTCGAAATCAAACTACAACTACAACTCCTAGAATTCACATCTTACTATAAATAGTAAACGTACTATTTATAGATGGTCGTGATGTCTACTAGTGCGCAAGGTTTTTGGCCAAAAATAGTATGTGTCTTATTTGGCTTCACCATGCTGTTCTCCTAATTATTCTGACCACTTTTCACGTTGGGCACTTACTATTTATAGTAAAAACGGAATTAAAATAGGGAAATGACCATCGTTATTTCGCAAATCCGGCTTGCACAACCTGGCATTGCGGGGTTGGATGGCTAAAGCAGATCATTCTACCCCAAAATCATATATTTTACATCCGATAACTCATTGTGGATTGCAAGATACGCCCGATTTAAGGTCTAACGGTCCGGATTACTTCTGTTGTCGACCGGGCCATTTCTTTTCACATGAACTGGAAAGTTTGAATAATTCCTGTTCCGTTTTTTTATTCCGCTGGAATTTGATGTTCTTTGACTGCTTTCTGTAGAATTTCAGCGTTTTCTTTTTACATAAACTTGGAAGTTCCTCGCACTTCCTAAAGAATTCCTGTTCTTTTTTATTCCGCTGGAATTTGATACTTTTTTGACTGCTTTATGTAGAGATTCCAAACACTTGGAAGTTTCTCTTGATTTTTGAAGAATTCCAGTTTCTTTTCAATTCCGCTGGAATTTGATGTTCTTTTTTGTGCTTTCCGTAGAGATTTCAAATTTTTTTTTTTCCACATAAACTTGGAAGTTTCTCTCGCTTGATGAAGAATTCATGTTCCTTCTCAATTCTTCTGGAACTTGATGTTCTTTGACTACTCTCTGTATAGATTGCAGTGGTTTTTTTTTTTTTCCACATTAAATTGGAAGTTTCTCTTGCTTTCTGAAGAATTCCCATTCCCTTATAATTCTGCTAAATTTTGATATTCTTTGACTGCTTTCTGTATAGATTTCAGAGTTTTCTTCACATAACTTAGAAGTTTCTGTCAATTTCTGAAGAATTTATGTTCCTTTTCAATTCTGCTAGAATTTGATGTTCTTTTACTGTTTTTTTTTTTTTTTTTTTTTTTTTTTTTTTTTGTGCGTGTGCAGAGAGATTTCATGATCTTTTCACATAAGCTTGAGACTGAGGTCAAATCTATAGGGAATGGGGAACACAGTCTAAAACTAATCTAAGTCTAATGAATTGTCTGCATTTGTAATCCAATGAGATAAAATGTAACACCCCGTACTTTTCAGTACTCGGGTGTTATCATGAAGACTCTACTTAGTAATATAAACCTAGTTCATGGAGTACTCACGTTCATTTTAGTCTAAACCTAACCATATATCTTACACATTGAAGCTTGAACCATCAGGACCAAGACGTCTTGTCCCCTGACATGCCACTTGACCACACTAATAGGACCCTTTAGGGAACCATGAGTTAATCATTGTGACTCGGATCCACAGTTAAGCTGATCTACAACTACTAATAGACAATCCATCGTTTCTATGATGATTAAATTATCCTACCACCTAAAACTATCACTCGTTGTCCTTTTAAACAAGTCAGGCAACCTTTTGTTTCGGTGTGGGTCAGGTTTGGAATAAATCAGACCATTTGAAGGAAACTGCATCTATGAATTGAGTCATCCGTTGACTAGGCCAGAGACATCTATTTCAATCACCTTGCTAGACAAATAAGAACGTACATCATCTTTTGGGGTTTGAATCGCCAAACCCACTTTCCACTTACTTCAAGATAAACTCCAAGTAACACACAATTAAGATTATAAGAACTCAAGATTCAGGCCTTAAATCCCATTACTAATCACTTGTAAAATCTAACTTACATTGGATTGTAAAACTTAGGTATGGTTGATAATCATTGGATGATGTAATGATGGAACCACCCTTGATCAAATAAATTAAACACTCAATCATGAAGGGAACCATCACGTCCCCTCTAGATTAGGCAGAAAGCTCAAAGAGTCAGAAACAATTAGGTTTAAAGTCAAGTTGACCATTAAACTCCCTTTAAAATGGACTAGGATCCTATACGAGCCTTGGAGAGATGATCAAACCGTCAAGTTGATGGAAACCCCCTAATAGGACCCAGGGGTCATGTAGTGAGGCCCACCTGTGGTTAGATATGCCCCATCCCTGCTTAAGTGTCCCACAACATGGTTAAAATAAAATAAAATGATTTATAACAAAGTAACAATCACAAAATTTCCATTAAAATTTTTGGTGAGATTAGATAGTGGTTGCCTTTGTTGGTATTTTTAGTGAGATTAGATAGTGGTTGCCTTTGTTGGAATTTTAAATTCATAGCCTTGCACTTGGGGTCCACCATGATGATTGTGATAAATCCACTCCACTCATTCTCCCTGGAGGTTCTATTAAGATTTTCTGACAAAAAGATCAGGCAAACCTAAGGTTTAGGTGGGGCCCTCAACTCGATATGTAGTCCTAACGGTGGTTTCTCGTTGGCCTAATGGTCGGATCATCCCAGGATTGAGCGTCAACGATTGAAGCGATCCTAATGGTTGTTTGTACATCTTTCGTGATGAGTAACTGAATTGTTAGAGTATTGTCAGACAAAAATAAAAATATTATTACATAAAAGTTTAATTAGACCTAGTAAATCACAATGGAGTTGCTTCACATTTTATGTTAATAAAGCAATTGAATTAAAAAGAGGAGTACTAGTGTTAGTTATTAATTACAAACCACTAAATAAAGTCTTACAATGGATTAGATATCCCATCTCTAATAAAATTTTTTTATTATCTAGGTATAACCTAGCACAAATTTTCTTTAAATTTGACATGAAATCATGATTTTGGCAAATTCAAATAGCAAAAGAAGATAGGTATAAAATAACATTTAATGTGAAAGCGCCCTGGTTTGTCAAGTTACGTGAGTGGTAGGTCAGACTGTCTACAAAGCTCGATAGGAAGACCAATTCAAGCGTCTGTCTCAACCGAATGTGTGCAAGCTCGTCACAAGTAAATCTAAAGCCTCACATCCCATGACCCAAAACACCAGGTAAAGAAAAACCCTTAAAAATGAGTTAGAAATCATATGGTTTTAGGGTGAGAAAACTTTTTGCAAAATAGGAAAATCCCTAAGTTTTTCTCGCCTTGTCGATTTTATCCAAGCACCCTCGATATGATCGACCTGCACTATCGATGTCCTCGATACCTTAACGATATTATCGATGAGAGGACCAAAAGTGTCCAGCAACTAAATATTCATCTGGACGGATTTATTGATGTATCGATACACCTATCGATATCATCGATATAAGCACTAAGTATGTCCAGCAACTTCACAACATATCTGGACGAATTATCGATGTATCGATATACCCATCGATATCATCGATATTCAAAACTTGAGTCCATCGAGAGTGGCTCGATAAGATCGACAGACAGTCTTCCGGCGCCCTTGTTTTAAATGAAAATCTCAAATTCCTTCGATATACCGATGATCGTCCGATATGATCTAAATTCAAATATCAATAAGAACGGATGTCTATCGATGATATCGATAGTGGGCGCGCATTTCTTACAGCGGATATTTCAGGTTATTTTTAACTATGATCGGGGGCCTTTCGATAGAATCAATATTTTAAATATTGATGAAATCGACACCAGGTCGATTGCATCGAACAAAGACATAAATTGTCCAACAAGCTTAAAGTCAAATCTGCTGGATTTATCGATGCATCGACTCTGATCTCAATATCATCGACATTCAAATTCTGAAAATCTCGACGGTTCCCCGATCACTCATGAAAACCTGAAATATTTCAAAGTCAAGTCTCTCTCATTTTTCAAGTGCCGATGGATCGAACCTATCATCAATGGAATCGGAGTTCGAAATCCGATGACATCGACAATAGTTTCGATTCATCGACCTATTAGCAAAAGAGTTTCAAAAGCATATGACATTGAGTCCGAGTCATCGAGCAGATCATCAATGCTATCGAGATCGAACCTGCTCGATGATATCGAACTCTGTCATAAATGTGACCGTTTTATATCCGTTAGAACTTTTTGCCTATATATAGAGGACTTATCTTTTGTTGCTGTGAGAGAAAGAAGAGAGAGCTTTTGTGTGTTTCAACTTATATCTTATATCTAAAGCCCTTTCTCTCAAGGGAGTTCATCCTCCAATCCACTCTCACCATTGACATTCAATAGAGTTGATTGGGAAATGAACTTCCGCATTCAAGGATCCTCCAGCTACTATCTTAATGGTAAATCATTAAGCTGGGATTCCTTGAATGCATAAGATTGGAACTACTCTACCTTCCTTATAGGAAAACCTTTAGAGAGTAGGACTCCATCATAACCTTGACCCAACCTGAAGCCGAGTATTGATATACTATCTTGTGTTGCCGATCAAGAGAACAGAAGACTCTTTGTCAATAAGGAGGAGGAGATCTTCGGCATTGTGCTAAACGGGACTCATCAGCTTATTTGTAAGTATTCAGAGTCCAAGAGGACACTTGTGATCATTCGTTTCTAGGATTGGGTCCTAAGTGGTTCTCACCCTTTGAAGTCCTCAAGGAGGCCTCTGGCGGGAGTGTACATGGTGGGTGCGTTGTGTGGACCCTTGATTTGTAGAGAGCATAAACATCTGGTTTGGAGTGAACCAGTAAAACTCTGGGTTTTAGGTGGATCGGGTAAAACCTTAGCGTTAGAGGTCAACCGTGTAGAAACCTCCAGTAGGGTCTTATGGAAGATCCTTGGCCAGTGTGCTTAAAAGTAGGTGCGTTGTGTTGACCTTGCTCGTGAGAGCATAAACTGTCAGCCTCAGTGTAGGTTGTAAAGGTTGAATGTGAACCTAATTTAAAACCTTAGGTTAGAGGTGAACCATGTGAAACCTCCTTAGTGAAATCCGGTACACTCAAGGGTTGAGTACGACAGCCTGGAGTGGAGTAGACTTATCGTTGAACCACTATAAAATGACTGTGTTTGAGATTGTTATTTTGATTGAGTGATTTGCATTGATATTTTCATATCTGAATATCTGATCACTTCTCACACACCTATATAGTCATATCCATCACGAACTAGACTTTTTATTGTTTACTCCTTAAGCAGTTTGTGATTGGATACTCTACCAGGCTCGGAAGCCAGTAAAGTTACATTTGAGTAATCCTGATAATTACATATTTAAAAGGATTAGCGAAATGAGATTTTGACTAAACCATAAAAACTTTTAAAAGTCCTATTCACTCCCCCTCTAGGACATATTGACATATTCCGACTTCTACTAGTGCGGTCTTCACCACCATTTCATAATGTACCTTTTGGACAATACGAATGGAATGTAATGCCATTTGGCCTAAAAAATGCACCATCAAAATTTTAAAATATTATGAATGATATTTTTAATCCGTACTCCAACTTTACAATCGTCTATATAGATGGTGTTTTAGTTTATTCAGAAATAATAGAAAAATATTGGACACATTTAAGAATATTTTTACATATTATTAAGCCTAACATTACCCCCTCCTCTCTGGCAGGTAAGGCCTTACCCCCTTCTAACTGACCACGACACAGTGGGAGATGCGGCCTAACGGTATATGGCCCTCATGCGCTCATGCATCCACTTGGTCTAGACGTTGGAGCAACCTTTGGAACCAAGAGGGTTTAGAGACTTTCACCCAGGGATATCTATAGCACCCCATGTAGAACATATTTCAGGTGTCCCATCTGGCCATCTACGAAATACTTGTGGAGGCTACGACCCTGATGTCGGTAAGGCGTATGGTGGTCATGTCACACAAATGCGTGATGCATGAGTCACACAGTCCAATCATGCATCAATCCTGCACATACCATGTGTTCATGTGGGGTAACTCCGCCTATCAGGGAGCCCCATGAACAACCTGCCCTATGGCATACGCAATGGTCAATCACATCTCATAACAAACATGCAGATGATGCGTATGGGCATGTATTATGATGCTATGCTATCACATACTCATAATCGATATCAACAACCAGCCTCAATAATCAACATCGACATTCGGCCTCGACAATGTGGACATTTAATCAACATTCCCCTAAGGGGTGGCCCACATAGGGTCAAACATATAGTGGACCCATGGCCTCACAAAGGGCCTGATATATAACACCATGGGCGTCACTCAAGAGCTTAATACACATCACGATGGGCCTAACATACATCACAATGGGCTCCATCGCCTAGCCCTCAAATGCAACATAATGAGCCTCATCACATAGGCCTCATATACATCACATTGGGCCTTAAACAAGGACTGAATACTGTAATACCCTGAAATCAGGGGTCGAGCATAAGCTCAACTCTTGAGTTCCAACGCATCACTTATGCAACATAGAAAATGATGATTTAAGTGTTGTTTGTGTTAGTGCATTAAACATGAATGAGATTATACCAAATCAGCATATCATACTCCAGAGACAGTTAAATTACGCAAGCGAAAGACTGTGTTAATATATAGAGTATATAAGTGATTGTAAGTCGCCAGAGTATGAACGTCGCCAGGTTAAACAATTACATGTATAATTCTAAAATATACAAAATGATAAAGTGTCATGTCATCTATCCATATCCCCGTCGCCCCAGTAACACAACTCCAGGTCTACATAGACCCGCTAGAGAGTTGCGAATAAGAGAACTTCTCGTCGTCGTAGAAGTCAGGCTCTGCCTCGTGGGCTCTACATCACCTGAAACTACAACAGAGTCTGGTTAGTGTTTTAAAACACCGTCCCAAAGTGGGAGTGAGTGATCAACTCAGTGGAGCTATAAGGCAAAGGTTGACATGTTATCAATTCAGTCAAGCAGTAATGATAAAGTAATACAATAAACATTCCTAGGTACTCTGATTAATGCAAGGATGATATGTGTTAATGATGTATGCCCTCGCCTACACTCCCTTTGCGACATCATCTCACGATCGCGGCATGCACCCCTTCCTCTGTGTTCAACTCCAATGCCAAAGGCACATGCAATGCGCTAAATGTGCGTGATTAGCCAAGTTCTTAATTAGACTTATTCATACAGCAGGTTCGGGAAGCTAAGGTCCTTCCTTTATATTATTGACCGAAAAAATGATCCATCTAGGGTCGTCAATCCTAGTTAATCACATATGTATGATAGACAAGTTATAGGGCAACGTCACCCCTGATTTAAAAGCAGTGGACAAGCAAGTTCAGGTCACTTACGAAGAGGCTCGTCACCTTAGTATAGGCCTTAGTTTATACTCGAAGTTACTACCACCAACGCCCTACCAACTGGCAGTCTATTTTCGCAGGCTCGTCACCAACTCGATTGGGGATCATAGCCAGGCTGTAACAGACCATGCCCACATTGTATGATATTGTCCGCTCTGGGCACAGCCCGCACGGTTTTGTTCCCGAGGTCGCCCCCAAAATGCCTCATACAGTATAGGGTGACAACTCCACATATAACCACCACAACTTTAGACGACACTTTCGATGTGGGATAAAGTTTCACCTTCACTGTGTGCACAGTAGCCTACCAGCCACACAGTAGCCTACCAGCCATCTTCGGGCCCATCCACATGTGTGCCCGCCCACATGTGGCCACAGTGACGGGGCGTCACAATATCCCCCATCGAGGGCAGAGCCATCCTCGACTCTGATACCATTTGTAACAGCCCACGCCCACACTATATGATATTGTCCGCTCTAGGCACAGCCCGCACGGTTTTGTTCTCGGGGTCGCCCCCAAAAGGCATCATACAGTATAGGGTGGCAACTCCACATATAACCACCACAGCTTCAGACGACACTTTCGATATGGGACAAAGTTTCACCTTCACTGTGTGCATAATAGCCTGTCAGCCATCTTTGGGACCGCCCACATGTGGCCATAGTGACGGGGCGTCACACAGGCCACGCCGGGGCAGGCCTATTTTGTACTCGACGTCACTCCACCAACACCCTACCAACTGGTAGTCTATTTTCGAAGGCTTGTCATCAACCCGACTGGGGACTACAGCCAGGCTACGCCGGTGTAGTCCGATAACTCGAATACAGTGTCCCATACCACCATATTCGGCTCACGAGTTTTTGGGTTGTTCACTGGTCACGATGGGGAGGCTCGTCACCCTAGCGTAGGCCGATAGCTCGACCATGGTGTCCCATACCACCATGCCCGGCTCATGAGTCTTAGCGGATCGTGGTACCAAGGTTAAACGGGCTTTGCACTGGTAAGTCGGTACCTTAGATTCAAGCAGTAGTATCCATACATGGTAAACACACAATAGGCCAATCGGGTTACTTGACAAGTTCGATTGGTACGAGCGTATGCTTAATTAGTCGACATGGTACCCCTGTCGACAATCATCGTACGACTCGGATTCATTGAACTTATCGAAGGTGGCGAGACTAGTTCGGCCACTCATTCGGGAATCATTACCGATTGCCTGGACTACGCAGTAGTCCCAATCATACTTAAATACTTTAGGCATTCATATGTGATAGTCAAAACAACATGTAACAAACAATTCAAATATAAACCTCATTTGAGCATTTTGACAAACACATAATATACATGTTATCATACGTAGCATTTCATCCATAAAGCACGTAGTAGTAAGATAGGTTACATGAAGGAAACTATAACTAAAGATAAGGTAATTGAGAATCCTATCTCAATACCCTCTTTAAACACATTTCAGCCAACATTTTCTCATTCAGGCATTTTATCAAACACTTAGACTACACATGTCAACATATATGTAATAAATTAGTTATTACATATATTACGACAAGTCCTCTTACAAAGGAGTTGTCACACATACAACAATCATATATTTACAATTTATAATCATGGCAAGCACAAATCATAATTCCATATTCATACAAACATTTTAATAAACACATGGAATGCATTAGTTTCAACATAGTTCATATATATGTGTAAAACACGGAAAACATCGCATCTAAGCACATGTGACAGCAATCAAGTCAGTCATAAATCATTAACTGACATTGAAAGGCTTGAAAACTATAACCTAAATGTTTATAGTCTGCACCTTCCGTCGGTAAACTCGTATCGAACTCAGTTCGAACATTACACCTTTGTCTACTGCACAACGACAACCTGAATCAAGAAATAGGTTAGCTATTTCATCGATTCATATACTTGGATACCTAAACCAGATTAGGATTAGGATTTCTTACCTAAAAACGGAATCGTAATCATTGGATTAGCGATACGGGAAGGAGGATTCGACACGTGGAGCGGCGGGATCAAATCCAAGCAACTATCTCACACACTCTCTCTCTTCTTCTCACTTTTTCCATCTCTTTTCTCTCTTCTCTCTCCTAGGGTTTAGAATTTTGTATGGAATGAGAGAGGGGTGGGTAAAGGCCCTTATATAGGCCCAAAACTGATGTCAATGGCCCCAGGGCCATGGTATACTTAAGTTATAGCCAAAGAGCGACTGTTTTGGTCCAATGGAGCTCATCTGGAGGCCCATTTTTTGCATACGGTCCAAGAAAGTTCCCTGATAATGGATCTATGTCAGGTTAAGTTTTCAGTCCGATCGGATTTACAGATCGATCATGGAGGACCGGTTTCAGTTCAACGGTTATCGTTACTCGATCAGGGCCACAAGTACACTGACATGTGTTGAAAATTTTTCCTGATCCAAGGGTGTAGTTGGGTCCGAATCTGATGGTCTGAAGCTTTAAATTTGGCCTACAAGCGAATGACCCAATTCACGTAAGTTTGAGCTCATTTTCTAAAAATATTCGCGTTTCTCACACACTTCCCTTCGGGCTCAACTTATGCATTCCTGGATACTATTGGGACTTGATTTTTGAGATGATTGTCAAGCTCAGTAAGGCAGTCATAACCGTATAGTTTCGCGTTAATCGGACTTTCGACGCGTGGTCCAGGTTCGATACGAAGTTTCAATTTGCTCCCGAGAGCAACTGGGTTTTGAGATTGATCCTAGGTTTCTAGGTAATGTAGCGTTAGTGATTCTACTAGTTTTGGGTCTTACAGATTGTATAGAAAGCGGTTCAAGCTAATCTACGGATTAATTCAGTTCAGCACTTAATTAATTTTTAGCTAATTTCTACATAATTTGATCTTTAACGATTTCTGCCTGAGGTGGTACTCGGGTCTTTGTACGGATTTTTCTAGGACGTTACAATCTATCCCCCTTAAAGAAAAATTTCGCCCTCGAATTTATTATTATTTCATTTACTTAGTTTTGTTGTTTCAGGTTTATATACGTGTTAGGGTATATAATAACTACATCAGCCTAGCTCATATTGGTCTACCTCTCTTAAGAGTTTCTACCTTTGAGGTTTAAAAACAAATGTCCAAATCATTATTATCGTGTTAAGTGTTTGATGATAAAGTTCACCTAAGGGTGGTATAATATACTCTTTATAATTGGGCTAATACGGAAAGACAGTTGTGGTAGGCTCAAATCCGATACGTCGATTGCCTGCCTGACCAGGGCAGACAACTTGTTGTATCATTTCCTAATCTTGATGGATCCTGGTCTTCTGCTCGGTCAAAGCAGTGAGTCCTTTGGTAATCACCCAGGATTGAGAATTGAGTTAAGCCGCGAATGCCTCGTAGGGATATGGTTATGAAATTCTGAAATCTGATCATCCTAAGTATTTACGGAGTATTATAATTCATTAGGAGGTTCAAGCCTCATGTTTATAAGGTTGTCCTTCGAGTCTTGCTCAACGAGAGTTCTTGTTTAACTTATGTTTAACTTGGTGGATAATAAGTTCTTTCATGGTGCTCATAGGTCAAAAGACTATACTAGAAAGGTTTTCAATCTCCTAAAATTATATTTGTCTATCACCATTTCGATCATACGGTTAGGGGTTATGGGTAGATTACATTTCTGTTTCATTAAGGGAAGGAAGAGTCGAGAGTTCTAAAATATTTCAGAAGTTTAGAATGTTAGCAACATAAGGCCGCGGGAAAGGAAAGAAGAGGGATGTCTCCTCGAAGCGGTATGAACCTTGAATTTACAAGGGGATAAGAAACTTCTAATATTTTACTGTAGTCCGCCTCTAACATGAGCTTACGGAGTATTAAACTATGAAACTCAATCCTACTCAAGGGTTCAAATTTAATTTCATAAAAACAACTAATATATATATATATATATAATTAAATTTAATCACAGGATAATTCCTAGTATAATTATAAATAATTTCTCAATAGACACCAAATACTAAACTTTAATATGAAAAGCTATGACAAGTCTATTGTCAACTTGAAGTTGTAGAAAATTTTCGTTTCAACCCTTCTATTATTTATAACATATTTATCACCTCTAGTTACCATATTATTTTTATAAATTTTATAGTAATCCATTGTTAGGCCTATTCTTTAAGATGAACTGGTTTAATACTTGAACCCTAATCGCTTTCCTTCAATGACTTCATTATTGACATTCTAAGGAAGATTCAGATCCTAATTGGTGACCTAAGCTTACGTATAATCGGTATCAATTTACTTCGATCCCAGGCCAGTGGGCTATTAGTCACCAGGCTTCCGTAGCGCCTATCAGTGGGTAGACAAGTGTACCTACTTAACCCAACTGAGTTCATAACTTTTCTACCCCCCTTAAAAATTATTTTTTTGCTCTCAAGGCTCAAGAATTTACGTCCCGATCCGTATGTCGGAACAAGGTATAATTTAGGACCTATCCTCGACATGAAATGGGAAATGACCTCTTAATACATTGGTCTTCCTTTCATCGATAATGTGTACTATGGCGTTGGTACCTTGAATGTTGGCAGTGACTTCAGAGGCTAAGGGCACTGCAGCTGCTTTCCCAGATGTTCCAGCCGCTAGTGCATGTATATGTGCTTATTGAGGGCGACTTGGTTGCGCTGCCATAGGTCATTGAGATGGAGTCACTATAACACGTGGCGGCTGACGGTCGATCTTCAGAGGTGGCGTGAGACCGTTGTCTTTCATCTTAGTAAAATAGAAGGGGTCAGTGTGTCCCCCCTTGTTACAATATGTACACCAATGGCCCGTTCGCCTCTTCTGGGTCGGCGGAGCCATGGGCCTGGGAGGTGAGTTTACATGTAGCCTCTTACCTAGGACCGGCCGGTGCTGCAAGCCCATTGTTATACGTGTCTGAGAAGCTTTGTCTCCATTTTGTTCATCTTGTAGAAACATGTTGACTAGCTCGGCATAATTAGGAATGCTAGCGCAACACATCCTAGTGCGAATATCGGGCCGCAACCCATCAGAAAAACATCGCATTTTCGTCGGTTCGTCTGTCAGTATCAAAGGAGCGTATCTGGCTAGCTTCGTAAATTTGTTCTTGTACTTTGACATGGTCATTCCTCCCTGACGAAAGCGAAGGAATTCACCCTCCTCGTTACGGTAGGTGAGGGGGAAATACTTTCTGTGGAAGCGGGTCTCAAAAGCATCCCATATCCACATGTGTCCTGCGGGAACTGTTCGTAGGACGCTATCCCACCATAGACTTGCCTCCTTCTCGAACATATAAATGACTAGCTCAACTTGTTCTGCCTCAGTGCAGTGCAGAGGCTTTAGTATCTTAGAGATGAGGTCAAGCCAATACCCAGCCTCCTCGGGTCTATGAGTACCTGCAAAAGTGGGATGACGAAAATGCTGGAAGCGCTCAAAAAGACCGCTGGTATTCATATCCCCAGCCGGCTGCACAAGTGGTGTAGGCAAAACAACACTCGTGTTCTGAGCAAGGCCCCCTGCTATGGTGGTCAAAAACTGTTGCTGCTGCTGCTGCATCAAGAGCATCATCTGCTCCAACCTATTAGGAGGAGGAGCCGACTGAGGTATGTGTGGCGTCGATGTGGATGCACGGTTTTGTTTGGGAACTGGTGGTGCATAAGGTGTTGGCCCATTTGTGGGGCCCATGGCCGGTTGTGAATCCGGCATTGTCTCAAAGCCCGGGCCCAAGCTAGGGTTCGTATGGCTATCATTCAGGGGAGGTGTCCCGTTAATCGATCCGTCAAGTGCAAGACGTGCCGTACTCCGAGTGGTTTCTGGAGGCATTCCCTATATACAACATAAGGTGCAACATGTGTAAGGTTTGAGCAACAACTCTCAATTTTCCAAGCATTATACACATTCTAAATCAGAGAAATTTCATGCATTTCATTTAGCCAAAATTGTCACAATACATGAGTTGTAGACTTACATGGATCATGACAGAAGATGCATGTAAGCTAATTTAGAAAAAGCTTTAAACACTATGCAACCCAACATACAACTAAGCCTATTAAGGCTATTACAAACGGGAAGCAAGAAAACAAGGAAACCCCAAAGATGACTACAACATATGACTAGTCGTCCGACTCTGGTAATGGTGGAGGAGCACCCTTGTTCTGCATACAACACATGAGGGTCTTCAGAGTGCGAGATATCCTCTTGAACTTCTGTTCCAGATAGGCCTGATCCTCATTGACCTCTTGTCTCAGGGCGGCCTGATTCTCTTCAATCTGAGCTAGGCGGGCTTCCAGGCTGGCCTGATCATGGCGGTCTTTCTTTGTAGCAGGAGGAGGCTCCCTATCTAAGTCTTGGGACCCCTCCTCTTCTTCCTCACTTCCTTCTTCTATTTCATTTTCTTCCTCTTCTCTGTCCTCTTCTATCTCATCCCCGGACTCATCAAGTCGGGCTCGACGTTGTCGTGGCCCAATACCCATGTTGTTAAGCGTAGTGTCATTAATGAAATGGATCAGCGCAAGATTATCTGCGTCAAGTCCGTAGCCGAATTCACAAGAAAGCTTACATATAAGTCGACCGAATGAGAGTGAAATCTCTGTCCTAGGAAAGTGTAACGCCCTGAAAATCGGGGGTCGAGCATAAACTCAACTCCCGAGTTCCAGAACATCACTTATGCAATAAAATGAATGATAATTGAATGTTGACTGTATTCATGCATTGAACATGAGTGAGATTAAGCCAAAACAACATATCATACTCCAGAGACAGTTAAATTTGCAAGCGGAAGACTGTGATAGATAGATAAAATATATAAACCATGATGAGTCTCCAGAGTGTGATAACATTACCAGGTTAAATAATTACAAGTACAGTTCTAAAATATACCAAATGTGAGGAAGTGCAATATCTCCTGTCCCAAGTACCATAGCTCCGTCAATACAATATAGGTCTTCATTGACCTCTAGAGAGATACAGATAGGAGAACTCTTCCTATCATCATAGAAGTAGTCCGGCTCTGCTTCACAAGCATCGTCATCACCTGAAACTCAACAAATCTGGTTGGTGTGTACAACACCGTCCCGTAACGTGGGAGTGAGTAGCTAACTCAGTGGAACAATAAGGCATAGGTTAACATGTTATCAATTCAATCAAGCAGTAATGATAAAGCAGTACAAATCAAACAATTCTATCTACTCTTATTAAATGCAAGAATGAAATGACATGATGCTGTATGCCCTTGCCAAACCACCCTCAAGCGACATCATCTTACGTTCGCGAATGCTTAACTCCCTCAGTGCGCCACATCTACAAAGCACATGCGGTGCGATGATGCTCATGATTACCAAGTTATTATTAGTCCATTTCAAACATCAGTATTGGGAAACTAAGGTACCTCCCTTGTATCATTCCCAAACATGATCCATTCTAGGGTCGTCAATCCTAGTTAATCTCATATGATATTATGGTTTGAGAAGCGTAGTGAAGGCATCGCAAAGGGCTCGTCACCCGTCAGCGGGGATACAGATCTCATCGTATGCGGCTCAATTGCTGGCCGTCAGCTCGAGTACAGGTCTCACCGTACTCGGCTCAACTCATACTTTAGTTGCTGTGAAAGACTCGTCGTCAATCACAGACCCTTGGAGTATACTCGATGATACTACGGAGGACTCGTCGCCCGTCAGCATGAGTACAGGTCTCACCCTACTCGGCTCTCGCCATAAGTATCGACAGCTCGAATACAGTGTCCCATACCACCGTATTCGGCTCACGAGTTTGATTGCGCAATGGTCACTACGGGGAGGCACATGGCCCCAGCGTAGGCCGACAGCTTGACCACGGTGTCCCATACCACCATGCCCGGCTCATGCGTCTTAGCGGATAGAGGTACCATGGTTAACGGGATCGCCACTGGTAAGTTTGGTACCCTAGGTTCAAGCAGTAGCGACCAAACATGGTGAACACACATACACATATCGGTTTACTTGACGAGCCTGACTAGCTCGAGTGCACCACAAGTTGGGCGATATGGAGCGCAAAAGCACTCCGTGTGGCCAACCACTATCGCCAACCGAAGTACGACTCGGGTTCGCCAGTCACATCCTTTGTGGCGACATGAATCTCAGCCACAATCTCCAGTCTGGTGCCGAATGTTTGGACTATAGACATAGTCCCAAACTCAAACAGTTCTCATCAATAGCATGTGGAATAAAGCATGATAAACAAGTAATACAAGCATGTTAGCAGGCATGTTACAAAGCATGAAGTAAAGCATGAAGTAAAGCATGAAGTAAGGCATGTTGTAAAGCATGTTGTAAAGCACTATACAAATAGGGATACCATTACATACACATCACAAGTGAGTGGTTATAGCGGACCACCGCATGAAGGGTATCCTACATGTCTCTAAGGTAGTCGGGGATCCTATATCAGCACCTCTCTAAGGCACTAACACACAAGCATTTACACACACAAACATTTACACAAACACTTAGAGTATGCTATTCCAACATACATGACGTATGTTAGCAAAATACGTGTTAGGGCTAACCTTTTGCCAAGTGAGTATTTTATCTATGTATAGCATAATCATACATCAAATAATCATGACAATTGCATTTCCAAAAATTACACCTATACGGTATTTCTAGAATACACAATTTCAACATACGTACCATTTACAAGCGAACATGTATTACGGCGATTCCTTTCGCCCAACTAGTATTTTATCCATATATTGTATAATCATACATTAAATAAACATGTCAAACATTTTCTCAAAAAAATTACGTATACGGTATTTCTACGTATACCTAGAGTATGTGAAATTCCATATTCTACAACGTTAATCGAAACAGGAAACGGAAAGCACTTTGTACATGTGTATTTACATGCAGATCATGAATCTATCATTATCTGACATTGAAAGCGTTGAAAACCGTAACTTATACACTTAAAGTCCTCACCTTTGCCCTTGGAATCACAACGAATCAGCAAGGGTCGTTGAGCTTCCGTATACGGGAGTTTTCTAGCCTAAAGAGCGGAATCGGTTAGCCTTTACATAACCTACAACCAACCTACATCAAATCAGACCTAGGGTTAGGGTTTCTCACCTTAGAATAGAGTGGATACCATCGGGAGAGCGCCTGAAATGAGGCGGTGTAGGCCGTGTGATGAATGAAAGCAGCAGGAGGAAGATCTCCCACAAATCCCAAGCTATTCTCTCTCTTTTCTCTCTCTCTCTCTAGGGTTTTTATCCCAAATTCGTATGGCTGTGAGAGGGGCTGTCCTAAGCCCCTTTTATAGCCAAAAACATCCCCAAAATAGACTCAGGTTCAAGGGTTACTGCTAATATAGGATATTCGTCACTTTTCCAGCTCAAAAGAGAGGTTCTGGTGGCCCTCCTTGAGCCAAACGTCAGACTTAAGCTCACCACACATGGATCCATGTGGGATTACTTTTTCGACTCGATCGGATTCCCAGATCGCACGTGGCGGACCACTTTCAGTTCAACGGTCAGTGGGCCACGATCCGAAATTCTAAGTACATGTAAATGTTCCTGAAATTTTTCTTAATCCGAGGGTGTAATTTGGTCTGATTCTGACGGTCTGGTTGCTTAATACTGATGCGCAAGAGAATGGTGCCAGATCACTATTCCAGATATTTTAATTTCAAAGGGATTAGTGTTTTTCACACTCCCTCGCTCTGGATCGAAACGAATGGCCGTGAGACATCGGCTGGATCTGATTTTTGAGATGATTGTCAAGCCCAGTGAGGCGGTCCTAGTTCCTTAACTTCGTGTTAATCGGATTTCCGATATGCGATCTAAACCTAATACGAAGTTTCGTTTCATTCCCGAGAGCAGCCGGGAAATGAGTTTGGTTCTAAACTTTAGGGTAACCTAGAGTCACTGATTTTGCAAGTTTTGGGTCTTGTAGATCGTATTTAAAGCGATCCCAATGAATTTCATGGCTAATTGAGTTTTGCACTTAGTTAACTTTGTTAAATTTCTAAAGGATTTAATCCTAATTAATTTCTGGTCGAGGTGGTACTTAGTCCTTTGCAGTAATGTTTAGATTAAGTATTGTTCTTCATTACCTAAACTTTAAGATAGTGTCTAATGTGAAAGTACTTAAAAAATTTAGGGAACAAGGTGGTGAAAGGTGAGATTTGTGAAGGAAAATGGTTTAAGACGGGATTTGAGGCTTTGAATTGAGTGTTTGAAAAGTTAATCAGGTGTTAAGATTGACCCAATGCCTAAGGATGTCTAATCCCAGGTTGGCAAAAATCCGGGATGTTACAGAAATCGTACGATCTGAACTAGTTGTAGCAGGACAAATGTAGGCAGGCACAACTTGTCTCCCTGCCCAGCTCTGTATAGGAAGTCTACCATCAAACGCGTGCATTCGTTACGATTGCTCCACCTAGGACACACATTGTATGTGAAGATGTGGTGGAGCAGGCGGAGGTCATGAATCATCATGGTCGCTGAGAGGCAGTTGCCTCAATTCCAGTGGACCAGTCGGCCACAAAGAAATCGTGTACGTCTATCTCTTTCACGCATACTCCTGAGACTCTTCTCGCTAGCATGAACCTCTCCACGTGGCATCCCCATTATCTGAGCTATCGCACCAACATCCATAGTGGCTTCTCGCCTTCCCACAGGAATAATGAACTGTAGAGGCTCTAGCGATGGGTCTTGTATGTGGCCGTAGAAGGCTCGGAAAGTGCTCTCACATGCACGTGACTTGCAGTTTCGGGTCCCGACAAATGCGTCTTCATGCGTTCCACACCATTCGAGTATAGGATGCGCTGGATTGACATCCCAACCCATCGATCGACAGTCTACAGAGGAATCAGGATAACTTCACATGATCACCAATGCATATGGTTCAGACTTCAACGGTCAATTTTTGCCGATTAGCGAAACTGAGAATCCTATGACTGTTTCTATGTTTCATCACTCCCTCCTAAGTCAAAGTACACCAGTGTGTGTCATGTTACCATAACCCAGGTCTAGTTTAATCCAAATCATGCTCTGATACCAACTTCTAATGCCCTAAAAATTGGGGGTCGAGCAGAAGCTTAACTCCCGAGTTCTAACGCATCACTTATGCAACATAGAAAATGATGATTTAAGTGTTGTTCGTGTTAGTGCATTAAACATGAATGGGATTATACCAAATTAGCATATCATACTCCAGAGAGTTAAATTACGCAAGCGGAAGACTGTGTTAATATATAGAGCATATACGTGATTGTAAGTCCCCAGAGTATGAACGTCGCCGGGTTAAACAATTACATGTATAATTCCAAAATATATAAAATGATAAAGTGTCATGTCATCTATCCATATCCCTGTAGCCCCGGTGACGCAACTCCAGCTCTACATAGACCCGCTAGAGAGTTGCGAATAGGAGAACTCGTCGTTGTAGAAGTTAGTCTCCGCCTCGTAGGCCTCGACATCACTTGAAACTACAACAGAGTCTGGTTAGTGTTTTAAAACACCATCCCAAAGTGGGAGTGAGTGATCAACTCATTGGAGCTATAAGGCAAAGGTTAACATGTTATTAATTCAGTCAAGCGGTAATGATAAAGTAATACAACAAGCATTCCTAGGTACTCTGATTAATGCAAGGATGATATGTGTTAATGATGCATGCCCTCGCCTACACTCCCTCTGCGACATCATCTCACGATCGCGGCATGCACCCCTTCCTCTGTGCTCAACTCCAACGCCAAAGGCACATGCAATGCGGTGCATGTGCGTAATTAGCCAAGTCCCATATACTTTTGCAAATCTTCCTTTATCTGCATTTGGGCCACGACATGTTTTGACTTTTCTTCAAGGATGATCTTTGCCTGATCAAAAATTCCAGCTAGCTTGTTTTCCAAGGATGCAATCATCTCTTTGCTTCTGAGTAATTCAGATCTCTCAGCATCAGCAGATTAGATACCGATCCATATCTTTTCTTTGATTTCCTTCATAGTTGATTCCTTTGAATGATATTTCAACTCCAGTTGCAAGATTTCCTCTTTTAGGGCAGCAATGCGGTCCTGAATAATTGTCTTATCATCAGTGCAAGCCTCCAACTATTCTTGAAGGGCTAATTGTTCTTGATTAAATTCAGAAATAACAGAAGAGATGAGGTGTAACGACCTGAAAATTTCCGTACTATGGCTCGAGTACCACTTCGACCAGAAATCACTTAGGATTAAATCCTTTAGAAATTTAACAAAGTTAACTAAGTGCTAAACTAGATTAGCCATGAAATCCGTTGGAATCGCTTTAAATACGATCTGCAAGACCCAAAACTTGCAAAATCATTGACTCTAGGTTACCCTAAAGTTTAAGATCAAACTCATTACCCGACTGCTCTCGGGAACGAATTGAAACTCTGTATCAGGTCTAGACCGTACATCGGGAGTCCGAATAATACGAAGTTAAGGAATCCAAACCGCCTCGCTGGACTTGACAATCATCTCGGAAATCAAGTCCAGACAGTGTCCCACGGACGTTCGCTCGAGTCCGGAGCGAGGGAGTGTGAAAACCATTGTTTTCTTTACAAAATAAATATCTTGAATAGTAATCTGGCACCACTCGCTTGTGGATCAGTATTAAGCAACCAGACCGTCAGAATCAGACCAAATTACACCCTCGGATCAGGAAACATTTCAAGATCATTTACTTGTACTTGGAATTTCGGATCGTGGCCCACCGACCGTTAAACTGAAAATGGTCCGCCACGCGTGATCTGGGAATCTGAATGAGACAAAAACATAACCCCACGTAGATCCATGGGTTGTGAGTTTAAGTCCGACGTTTGGTTCAAGGAGGGCCGCCAGAAACCTTCTTTTGAGCTGGAACAACGCCGATTTTCTTATAATATAAGCCTACCTTGAACTTAAGTCTATTCCGGTGAGTTTTTTGGGCTATATAAGGACCTTAGAACAACCCCTCTCACAGCCATACGAATTTGGGATAAAACCCTAAGGAGAGAGAGGAAAAAGAGAGAGAGAGCTTATGAGTTGTGGGAGAATCTTCCTCCTACTTCTTTCGACCACCACACGGGCTGCACCACCCTTTCCTTGACGCTTTCCCGGCGATACCGACTCCGTTTTAAGGTGAGAAACCCTAACCCTAGATCTGTTTGGGAGAGTGAAGGTTATAGGTTTTGAAATAGCTAACCGGTTTCACTCTTTAGGTCACAATACTGCCGAATACGGAAGCCTAACGAACCTAGCTGTTTCGTTGTAATTCCAAGGAGCAAGGTGACGACTTTAGGTGTATAGGTTACGGTTTTCAACACTTTCAATGTCAGATTATGATAGATTCATGATCTGCATGTATTTGCACATGTACAAAGTGCTTTCCGTTTCCTGTTTCGATTAAAGATGCAAAATATGAAATTTTACATACTCTAGGTTTACGTAGAAATACCGTATACGTACACATTTTGGAAATGTGTTTGCCATGATTAATTGTTGTATGATTATATAGTATATGGATAAAATACCTATTTGGCGAAAGGATTCGCCGTAATACATGTTTGCTTGTATACACTATGTATGTTGAAATTGTGTATTCTAGAAAATACCGTATATGTATAATTTTTGGAGATGTAATTGCCATGATTATTTGCTATGTGAATATGATATATACGGATAAAATACTAGTTTGGTGAAAGGACAGCCCTAAGACACATTTTACTAACATACGTCATGTATGTTGAAATAGTGTAAGTGTTTGTGAAATTGTTTGTGGGTGTAAGTGCTTAGATGTTAGTGCCTTAGGTAGGTGCTGAGATAGCGTTCTTAACTACTTTAGAGACACATATGATTCCCTCTATGTGGTTATCTACTCTAACCACTCACTTATAAAATATGTGTTTGTATCCCTATTTGTACAGTGCTTTATAACGTGCTTTTTAACATGCTTTGTAACTTGTTTCATAACATGCTTTATAACATGCTTTATGACATGCTTGCTAGTGTGCTTGAATTACTTTGTTTATCATGCTTTACTCCACATGTTATGGTTGAGAATTGATTGAGCTTGGGACTATGTCCATAGTCCAGACATCCGGTATAGACTTGAGATCGTGGTTGAGATTCATTTCGCCACACATGATGTGTTTGGTGAACCCGTGTCGTACTTCGGTTGGTGATAGTGGTTGGCCACACGAAGTGCTTCTGCGCTTCATATCGTTCAACTTGTTGTGCGCTCGAGCTAGCCGAGCACGTCAAGTAACCCGTGTGTCTTATGTATGTTCACCATGTTTGGTCGCTAATGCTTGAACCTAGGGTACCAAACTTACCAGTGAGAACCCCGTTAACCATGGTACCTCGATCCGCTAAGACTCATGAGCCGGGCATGGTGGTATGGGACACCGTGGTCGAGCTGCCAGCCTACGCTGGGGCCACGTGCCTCCCTGTAGTGACCAGTGAGCAACCAAACTCGTGAGCCGATTATGGTGGTATGGGACACTATATTCGCGCTGTCGGCCTACATTGATAAGGTGATGGGGGAGCGGTGCAACCTTTATGCGTAGCAGCCCTGGCAGCCCTTTGTAGTGACTTCGAGCATACTTTGGAATCGCAATGCGCCTTAGGGTTTGCCGCGGTATATAGAGTATGAACTAGGCCTGTTTCTGTATTGTGATGAATCGTTTAAGGGGTGATAGGGGAGTGGTGTAACCTTTGTGCGTAACAGCACTGGCAGCCTCTGCAGTGACCTAGAAAATACACCATCGTCTGATATTAACTAGCACTGATGACCCTAAAATGGATCATGTTTGGGAATGATACAAGGGAGGTACCTTAGTTTCTCAATCCTGCTATTTGAAATGGACTAATTAAAAACTCGGTAATCATGCTCACCATGCATTGCATGTGCCTGGAAGATGTGGAGCACTGAGGGATGAAAGCATGCCGCGAGCGTGAGATGGTGTCGCATGAGGGAGTATGTCAGTGAGGGCATCCATCATACCTGCATCTATACTTGCATTAATAAGAGTAGCTAGGAGTGTTTGACTTTACTGCTTTGTCATTACTGCTTGACTATGTTGATAACATGTTAACCTATGCTTTATTGTTCCACTGAGTTAGCTGCTCACTCCCACGTTACGGGACGGTGTTGTGCACACCAACCAGACTCTGTCTTAGGTTTAGACGAGCTGACGACACAGGAGGCGGAGCCCGATTATGACGAGGATCAGGAGGAGTTCTCGTATATGCAGTACTATGGCGGCTTCGACTAGGCTGCCGCACTGACGGGATTTGCAGGGATCACTCCTTAGATTATTTTTGACATTTTGTTCGCAAACAAACATATATATATATGGTAACTCAGATAGATTCATACTCCGGAGAACAAAAATGATTTTGTTTCCTTACATACATGTATATGTAGTTCAGTCTTCCGCTTGCCTTTATACAAATGATCTGGAGTATGAATTATTATTTTTGGTATAATCTCACTCATGTTTATTGTTCTAACACAGACAACATTTAATCAACATTATTTATGTTGCATAAGTGATGTGCTGGAACTCGGGAGTTGAGTTATACTCGACCCCCGATTTTCAGGGCGTTACATGAGGGAAGCCTTTTCCTTGGAAAGAGTTAGCTGTCTCCCGTATTCCAAAATCTCAGGTGCAATGGTGACATTTTCCGTTGATGCTAGAGAAATTATTGAATCACGGAATCTGAAAAGAGAATCACGTAGGGCGGAAATGTTGATCTTCGCCATCCTTGCAGTATTTTCCAAAATTTCAATGGCGATGTCCAAGTCCAACCATTGCTCAGGATCCTTAAAAATATGAACTATTGTTGACATAAAATTCTTCATTAAAAGCATTTTGTGTATAGGAATCTTCGCAAAAGACAATAGTTCAGAGGCAGTGGCTATAGATTCGGAGCTTGCTGCACCACTATAAGGAGTTCCTATAGTATGAATGAGAGAAGAAGTTAGGGTAATCATAACAAGGATAGAGAATGCTGTTGAGGGTCAAATATTGCATATTAGACCCCAGTTATTGCCTGAATTACGAACATGATACTGTTTTAATAGGCTATTTTAATCGTGTTTGTGATATAAGGTGAATTGACGAGCATGGACTGGAAAGGATGCTAAAAGCATGAATTTAACGCTCCAGAATCACCAAAGCAAGGGAAGAACTCCAATGGATCGAGATCGATGAATTTACATGGCCGAGATTCGAGAAAATCAAGTATTTCACGCTCAAGTTGCCTAAAATGGGTCCATGGTGCAAGATCACAGGGTTCCTACCATCTGATCGGCTTAAAACTTCATACATGGCCTGGGAGCCATAAATTAACCGTACACGTAAAATTTCAGCCATTGGATATCACGGGAAGTGGCCCAACGGCCAGATCAGCCCCTTAATTCATTAAGTGGGGCCCACCTGCTATCTGGATATGCCTCAACTTTGGATTCAACGCTTTAAATGGGGATACCAATTAAATGGATGGATCAAATTTCTCATGACCATCACGATGGTCGCTCATGAACATTGCATGTATAAAGAGTGTATGTGCATTCAACGTGCACGGGACGGCTGAAGTGGTCAGCGCAAGTGCTGACCCGACTCCTCTCAAAAACGGAAACTTCCATTTTTTTCAAGCCATGTAACGGACGAACGCTGTCCATTTTGCGGACATCAGTGGGCCTCCATCATGACCCATACGGATCATCCAAGCCGTCCATCTTGTAGAGGGGATTGAAAAATTCAAAACCATGCTGATACTTTTCACCCATGCGTACACACGTGTACGATACAGAGGACACAAACACGCTGCCCTGCGACATTCAAAACAATCTTCGTGTGATATTTTCTCTGGACCGCATCAATGGACCACCAAGATCGTCCCTTATTAACCGAAATTTTGTCCTTCATCTAATGGATGGTGTGGATTTATCAAAAAAAGAAGCAAAATGGGTCCCACCAACGTCACAGCGTAAGTCCCCTTTCGCACGCCCAGTTTTCGCATCCCGAAGCTGCCCGAGTTTTGCGGCAGTTGTGTGATCAATGGGATGATTTGGTGGATGATCTGAACCGTTCAAGTAGAGTCCAGGCCAGGCATGACCCTAACCTAGGTGCTGGACTGAAGATCGGGAATATCAGCCTCCCAAAAGCTCCACCAAATACAAACCGACTTACGGTTTTGTTACGCAAAGAAGCTGCGTAAAGAACTCCTCCGGAAACTCCTGCTACGAAATTGACTCTGGCCACAGTTGCTTACGCACTACCTCTTGTGCGGAAGTCCCAACCGACCGACTTTTGGGTAGTTATAAAGAGAGAGAGAGAAAGAGAAGAGGGAATTCAATCATTCATGGCTGGAAAGAGAGAGAGAGACAGGGAACGTGAGAGAGACATATAGAGAGTTGTTTTATTTTATTTTTATTTTTATTTTTATTTTGTTTTGTTTGAGAGATCTAGCCCATCCATGTGTGGCTAAACCTCTTAGCTAGGGCTAAGAGGTGAAGCTTGTGGCGTGATGGGAGATCTCTATGGCTTGGATTTGTGACTGAATGAAGTTTGATTTAATTTGATTAATAGGAATGCTTTCAGTTTTTAATGGTTTATTGTGATTGAAATTACGATGGATCTGCGATAGCTTTGAGCATGTCCTTAGCATTATAGAGGCATGAATTTGGAAACCCTGTTGTTCATCATCGTCTCTTGGGCATGGTTGGATGACAGAACTCTTCCTAACATTCATACATTGTTGATTGGTTGTGGATTGGTTTAGTTTCATTGTTTACTTTGTCTCATGGGCATGGTTTTGTGATGGAATTGACTCTAATTATCATACCTTTCATCTCTTTGAAGATTAGATCAAAGGAAGTTCAGGTTGCGTTTTACAAGTTATACCTTCCAACTGGTTAAGATGGGACTCGAAGTCTAGTTAAATTCATGAATCAAGCGTGGATCTTCCTGATCTCTACAAGTGGATCCTCTGAATCCCTAGTTTCCTACCTTTGAATTCCATAAATTTTAGTTTCCTATTTCACCATTATTCACTCATATTCACCTGACTTAGATTTCATCTTATTCTAATTCTAGTTCTAGTTAACTTCAGATTACGTACAGGTTTCAGTCCCTGTGGATTCGACCTCGGTCTTACCGAGTTTATTACTACATCACAACCCTATACTTAGGGAGTGAACAAATGCGAAAATCTCGATAAAGTAGCTGATATATATATATATATATATATACCTGTTGCAGAAGTACAACTAACAGGAGGTGGAATTTCCTGAACCGAAGAAGGGCCAGCTCCTAACATATCGGCAAAAGAAGACGCTCTGGCCTCTGTGCTCGAATCTCTGGTAGTTGGAGTTGGCAGATCAGTGGTCATTACTTGGAAAATAATTTCACGAGCTACCACTTTTGGTGCCACCAAAGGAAATAGAGGAGCCCTCGGTGAAATCACCGGTGCAGTTGAAGAAGGATCCGTGGGAGGAGTATCACCTATCCTAACATTAAGAATATGAGCACCTGAAATAAAGATATAACAATAATAATGAGATACCTATCACAAAATGCATATATATATATATGCATTTTGTGATAGGTATCTCATTACTTGGTAAATATCCATACTCTCCATAATCTAAAGGCTCATCTTCTTCCTCCTCCATTACTGCAGGAGATTTTGTAGGAGCACTGATACCAGGAAGAGTCTCAGAATTTGATGGAGGATGCTCTTTTTCAGTACTTTTTGCAATGACGTCCTCCTTGCCATCTATGTTAACTTTTCCTTCTTCGAAATCATCATCATCTTCATATTCAACAGAAGCGGTACTTGCTGATGAAGAGGCTGAACTTTCATCTCGTAAATCGTATTTGTCGACTTCTTCAATTATGACATATTTCCCTTTAGAAGGAGGACCTTGACTGCCTTCTGGTTGAGATTCTTTGTTCACTAGAATCGAAGGGGATGGAGAGGCCTGTCTACTTCCTTCTTGAGGAATAGACGGCGACGCTTGCAAGTGCACTCAAGACCTAGTCATGGGAGATGATGAGCTAGGAGGAGTAGGCTGTGAAGGAGGAGCTGGTTCGTCTTGAGCTGCAGCAGTGTCTGGTGGAATGGGAGAAGATGTTCCTTCGGCATCATCTATAACCTGGCCAACGAAGTCACGAGGGACTTGTTCAAATTCCGCCATGACTCCATGAGCAATCCAGCCTTCCAAAGTATTGATGACCTTCTTTTCACGGATTGGATCTTTTAAAGATATATTTTTTACAAATTTGACTGCGAAAAGGTGCGCGGCTCTTCCCTAATATATAGCCAATTCCGTCTTCAAGCTTCCTACCTCTTAGCCTAGGCAGGGGAAGGCAGATGGGTTCATCTATTGGCAAATGATTGTTGACCAAGTATGATTGGTGATCCCACCATCGCATCCATCTATAAGAAGCATGAACTATATGATTGCAACTGGGGATTATGAAAGTCGAATCAACATGACTGCATAGTAACTGTTTCCATACCATGGCCCAATTGTAAGGACCAGTAACATAGCAACGCATTCTTTTGGTAACTAATCCGCAGTCTTCTGGAATGGCATGATCGAAACTGAACTAACGAACAAAACGACTGGGATAGTACGGTTCTCTCCAAGACTTCGTTCCTTCCTGCAGTGGCAGGCTGCAAGAGCATATGGAGAGAAAGAATGCCCTTTCTCCTACAGTGAGTACCGCGGTGTCTACCATGTCAGTATCTTCGATGTAGCTGTAGAGACCGAATTGAAAGAAATCAACATGATCAGTGTCCCGAATCTTGTTGGCTACCCAGTTGTATGATCTTTTTGTCATAGCCCTTTGTTGAAAAAACCAGAGTGGAAGGTGCGAAGGATGAACATATGCCTTCTCCGGCGCTTCAAAAGTCCAAGGAAAATAAACCCCCATCCAGCCAGTGATATAATGCCATGGGGTGTACGCCGAGGAAGCCCCAATGGTGGGGTTCTTGACATGAGTGGCTATCTCCCCAAGGGCTCTATAAATAGAGCATAACATTGGAGGTGCAAGTGAATGCTTATGACCTTCCGCCAAGGCGCCAGCAACTGCAAAGACCGTGGGATAAATGGCGCTTGTTCATTTTGAACTAAGAAGCACTACAATACTTAGCCAGTACGCTAAGAAAGCTGCGAGCTCCCCATATAAGTTGTACTTCGGTCTTTCTTTGATGTTGTCACGAAGTTTCGTTAGTTCTGGAGAATGGCAGTCGCAGAATCTGCAGGAGAAATGAAAGTGGGTGAGAAAAGGTACAAATAAAGAAAGCAGTAGATTCATGGACTTAAAATTACCTGAGGGCTCTGGAGAAATGTGCAAGCCATTGTAGAGGAGAAATCTTGTGAATGTTTGGAAAATTTGACATTTCCTTGAAAAGTTCAATAGTAGTTTCTGAGATGGAGGGTTTGTGGTCAGGTGAAGAAATGAATGCTAACTCCTTGTTGGACGGGACGAACTCATCATAAAACTTCCCTGTTATTGGAAGGCCTGCTATTCGGTGAAGATCCCAGAGTGTGATGCTCATCTCACCCACTGGCAAATGAAAGGAGTTGGTGGTGGGAGACCAGTAATCAAGGAAGCCTTTTATCATGGTCGGCTCTTTGTAGAAGTACTGGGATATAACTTTTATGGCATTATATAAACCTATCTTGACGAGCATCTTCGAATGTTTAGTCAAGACAGCTTCCGTCCAATCTGAATAATAACGGCGCGAAGTTAAGAGACCCCTCGTTCAAAATTCCTTTAGTCCCCAAAGCGGCTCACGGTCTTGGAAACGTTGCTGGACCGTCTCGTAGAAGTATGTGGGGAATATATTGTGAGGGTTGTGAGAAGGGGTGAGGAAAATCATTGGGTAGATTTCACCGATGCATTGCCGTGGTTTATGCACTAGCAAGATCCCCTCGAGAATGTGCGGTTCTCTCAACGACCAAGAAGAGGTGTACATCAGTCTCTCTCCATCTATGTGATCTCTTGGCTCACAGTCGAGCATAAATTGATGGTGATGAAGGCTGAGAGGAATCACGGTCATACCTTTTGAGTGCGGGTTATCAAACTTCATGATACCTTTGATCACTCGGACCATCTCCCATGAGTTTTGGAGCTTATTCTTATTATGCTCCTTGATCTTCTCTTCAAATTCTTTGGCCTTATTGCGGGGAGTTTTCTTTGATTGAGAAGCGAGAGGTGTATTCTCTCGAACGGGAGGTCTTTGGCTGTCAGTGCGAATGTGGGCTATTGATTTCAGCCATTCATCCCAGTCATACTCGCGACCATGCTTTGGGGGTCATTCTACATTCCCCATTGAAATCGCCCGATGAATGGGGGACGGTAGTGAAGAAATGCGATCGGTAAAATCAAAAGTTAGGAGCATGGGCTCCTTGAAATATGCAGGATGACAGGCGTTGGTTTTTATGCGCTTTGCTGGTGGCTAATTAGAGGATGGAAAAGGGTGAAAAGAAGATCGGTTTGGCAAATCTTAGTGAGAGGGTTGTGCAGTTGGTGCAACGACACGAAAAGTTTGTTTAATATGAGCCATAATGGAAAAGGGGTTAAGGACTTCAAGGTTCTTGAATAAGAAAAGTTCAAAAGCTGAAAAAATTCCTAAGTCCTGGTTGTACGGACTCGCGCAATCAAAGTCCTTTGCGTGGGGCAGCGCAAAGGCAAAAAGCCTTGCGCGAACAGGAAGACTGTTGCGCGGATTACCGCAACGAAAGTCGTTGTGCGGGGATTCGGTGGAGAGGCAGAGGTTCGTTGCGGACTAAAGCAAAGTGTAGAATGAATGAAGTCTGAAGTATTTATAGCGCATGTGGCCGAGTACGGTACATGGGCGTTGGTTGCACGGGTCCGCGCAAACCCTATCAGAGTAGAAATTGATCCTGATTCTTTGATTTCTGGAGAAACAAAGAAAGGATCAAGGGGGCATCTATTGAGGCATAAAAAAAAGGACAAGAAAGAATTGAAGAAAAAGAAGATTAAAAAGTGGAAGGAAACAGAAGATGAAAAAGAACAAATGACTTGAAGGGGGTTTGCACGGGACCACACAAACCATATCGGTTGCGCGGATCCGCGCAATCAGTACCATCAGTTGCGCGGGGTTGCGCAACCGACTTCTGGACTTATTGTCCATGAATGAGAAAAATCAATGAAAGGAGGGTCCCTTAGCACCAAGATCGAGGTTTTTCACGTGTGGAGGCCTATAAATATCCCCCTCCCCCTCTCATTTGAGAGGATTGAAGATTTGGAAGAAGTGCATAGCAGCAGGGAAGACTGAAGGTAGGACTGAAGAGAAGCCCATGGTTTGCACGGACCTGCACAACCAATGGTTTGCGCGGGTCCGCGCAACCAGATTGCCATGCAGTCTATAATGATGAGAGGTCGAAATGCTGGCGAAATGATCAGGCTCCAGTTCCTCTTCTATCCAAGCTACAAGAAGAAAAATCAGCTAATCATATCCGCATGATATTCCTCTTAAAGAGATGACCAAATCACGAATCGAAGTGTTGCCGAATTTGACATCCGACTTGGATATTTGAACTTTTGTCAATTTCTATATTCTAGATAATTTATCTTAGAATCAAGGGACACTCGAGGATGTAAACGAACTCAGCATTAATAATACGATGATCGTTCTTAAGGAACTCTTTCTCTGTTATATTTGAATAAGATAATCTCCCAAATCGAAATGCATTTGTTTCTTGTTCAAAACACTACTCTTCCAATTCCCAATGCAGGAAAGCAGTCTTCACATCTATCTATTTTAGCTCGAGAGTGTATTGGGCAACTAACACCAATACGAATCTGATTGAAACTTGCTTCACCACAGGTGTGGAGATCTAAGTGAAGTCAACACTTTCTTTATAAATATATCCATTCACTACTAACCTTTCCTTATACTTATCCTATTTCTTCTTAAAGATTCACTCACACCCAATCACTTTACGGTCGATGGGAAGCTCCAACAGCTCCCTCATCTCATTCTTGTACAAGGAATCCATCTTGTTATACATTGCCACTTTCCACTTTTCGACATCTACGTTGTTAAGAGCATCATGAAAAGTGGATGGATCCCCTTCATTCGTAATGAGGACTGTCATGCCTTAAACTCGGGAACCGGGCTCACAAAATTTCCGATCGCCGAATCCGGTGGTGACAGCCTCCGTAGTACCCCATTCTCGACTCCTAGCGCCCATATGCCAGATTCCGATCTTAGGATCCTACAAGGTGGATTTTTAGTATGAATTTATTATTATTATTATTTATTTATTTATTGTAAAGGAGCATAACCACAAGCATAACCAAGTCACAACAACATCATCACCACATATCCACTAATAAAATCATTTGAGTACAATGTTAAAAAAAGGAATTACATATATATGAAACAAAACTCCAAAGTTTTGACACCTGCTCCTGTCTCAATGCTGCTACGACCTAACGTTACCTTCACGCAATGGTCGTACATAAGTGTACTACGAAGCTTAGAGGGTGGTGTACGTGTGTGCGCAAAGCATGTGTCAAGCATATAATATCAGCATATCAGCGTTAGCGGAATACTGGAAAGTCTATAAGTCATACAATATCAAAGTATACAATGTAGATCGGCTATGCAATGTGGAGTTATAGTGAGCAAATATCAAATGTCGAGGATGCAATGCAATATGCAATTCCTAACGAACCACGAATACCATCAGCCTCATCTAGGCCATGTAAATGCAGAAACATAGCAACCCAAATGCCATATGCTGCAGATGTAATGCAATATGCCAATCCTGGCGAGTCCATAATACCATCAACCTTATTCAGACTATGCATTACGGAAGCATAGTAAACCAAATGCTATGTGCTGAGGATGCAATGCAATATGCGGTGCGAAAGAAATGACTAAGCTAGAGTATGAAGTCGAGATGATATACGTAATATCGTAAGCTGTGGGGTCCATCACAAGGGACTTCTATCCAAGTAAACTCCTAATCTCAGGTTGGTCGGGCGCCCAACCGAAATCTTGGCCATTTCGAAGGTACACATAATGATTTGGTTGTGCACCACCAGCTCGAGTGGATAGTAAATGAATGGATGAATGAGTCAAATGCTGAGTACGCAACTCCTACTCAGTAAGTCTACATATAACCACCACAACGCTTCCGATGTGGAAAAAGGTTCCGCCCCATTGCATGCACAGTAGCCTGCCAACCACTGGTAGCTCGCCCAGGCCCTTAGGCCCCGCACACATCGCCCACGTGTGCAATAGAGATGGGGTGTCACAATATGATCAGTACCGTACATCTCAGGGATCATCACCAGGGTTTAATACACTCTACGCCAGTTTGCCGCCCCATTTAAGCACACGATTGGGTAAGTGGAAGAGACCTCACTATCCGCCTGCCAATATTGGCTTGGCTCGTCGATAGTGGACCCATTCCTCAAGTTGGGTCAGACTCAGCCTAGTCATTGCCCCCTTCCTCGGGCGGGTAAGGCCACACCCCCTTCCAACCGACCATGACACAGTGGGAGACGCGGCCTACTGGTACATGGCCGTCATGTGCTCATGTATTCACTCAGTCTTGACATTAGAGCATCCTCCTGATACTATAAGGGTTTGGGGATTTTCACCCAGGGACATTTATGACACTCCAATGCTAAAACCAAACATTTTCGGTATCCCATTTGGCCATTCACGATATACTTGTGGAGGACACAACCCTAATGTCGCTAGGGCGTAAAGTGATCATGTCACACAAATGCGAGATGCATGAGTCATACTATCCAGTCATGCATGAATCCTACGTGTACCGCGTGCTCACGTGGGGCAACTCCGTCTCACAAGGAGTCCCATAAATCAACCCAATGGCATATGCTATGATCAATCACTCATAACAAGCATACATATGATGCGTATGGGCATGTATCATGATGTAATTAAGTACATAAGTATGATTATCTGATAAGGCAGACAACAATAATCTAAAATCGACCATCATCAGCATGTCACATACTAAGAGTATAAACTGAATGACATGCTCCTTCTACAATTATAAGAGCCCATACGGTATGTCTTACATTAGCCTTTCAAGGTTCTGCATGATCCAAGACGCGGACGACAGGTCTAGTCCATACGTCGAGATAGGTTCTACATACTGGATATACTAAACCTGATACTACAGATTCTTCCATCTATAGTAAGGGAGGTGATGATGATGTACTAATGTCAAAGATAGGCCTCACACTCATCCTAAGAAGGTAAATGGATGGTGTGGATGATACATACATAACACGAGGTCCTAGCAATCGAGTACAAGGTAGGATACATCTCATGGGGTGAGTCAAGCGGGTATACAACAAGTGGGCTTTCTCTTTATTATGAACAACTGGGCTTTCCTTTAAGGACCCGATACGAATACGAGGCGAGTCTTGGTAGGATCCACACATCCAGGATTATATAACCCTACAAACGGTCCTGCTCATCATCTAAGTGGGCCTTGGGTTTGGGTCACTAAGCTTGGGCAAACACATGTATCTAGGTGGATCACATTTGTTATGGAAGGCCTAGTAAGAACACAAGGAGGCTCCAAGGTTTGGGTAGTTCTACTGGGTGTGGTGGAGAGCATCATTATCAAATGGGGCCCAACTACTTGGGTTAGCCCAATAAGGTAAAGTGAAATTTGCTACATCAATGTGGGCCCCATGTTTGAGATAGCTCAATAAGGGAAAGATGGGTATCACTAGCATCAATGGGGGCTCAACGATTTGGGATAGCCCAATAAGGATAGGGTGGAAATGAACATAACGATGGGCCCTAGGGAAGTTTACAACGTGGACATTTAACCACCATTGCTCCTAAGGTGTGGCTCATTCAGAATATGGAATCTAGCTTATAATGGGGACCCATTGCCCTAATACTATCTAGAAAGTGGATGGACAACGTATACACATCATTCACACATGGTGGGCCTCATAAGGCAGCCCTGACACGGGCATAAAACATATACATCACTATGGGCCTCTCAAGGCGGCCCATGGCCTAGGGAATGTATGGATAGGATACATATAATCATATAAATCAAGGTGGGCTTCTCATGATAAAGGGGCCCATGGCCCTGAAACAATGAATGAGCCGTGTGTGCATCATGATGGGCCTCACAGGCCAGCCCTATGGCCTAGAAAATGGGTGGACAATGTGCTTACAATACACATATCAAAGTGGGCCTCACAATTGCACAATGGGCAGCAAAATATATAACAAGGGGGCCCTTACACATCATAAATGGGCCCTACTGAAAGGTGGCCAGCGTGGACATGGTACATACAACATGGTGGACCTTACACACAATCACAATGGGCCACATACATCTCAATGGGCCTCATGCAATCACAATGGGCCTCATCACAGTGACCTCACATACATCTCAATGGGCCTCATGCAATCACAATGGTCCTTATACCATCAGAATGGGCCTAACACAACACAATGGGCCTCATATATATCTCAATGGGCTTCACACAAGGGCCTCATATACATCATATTGGGCCTCATCACATGGGCCTCACATACATCACAATGGGCCTCATCACATAGGCCTCACATACATCACAATGGGCCTCATACATCCCAATTGGGCCTCACATAAGGCTGGTAGGCCTCACATACAACTAGTGGGCCTCACATACAGCTGGTGGGCCCTGTACACAGCAGGTGGGCCCTGTACGTTCAGATGGACAACATGGATATACAACGCATACATCCCTGGTGGGTCCCATCGTCCATGTGCTGGACGCTGTGGATGAAACATGTGTCAGGTGGACCCCATTGTCTAGTGCTGGACGGTGTGGATAAAATACTTATATCAAGGTAGGTCCCACCATCCATTTGCTAGATGGTGGAGATAAAACACATGCCTCAAGTGGGTCCCACGTGCTGGATGCATCACGTCATCAAGGTGGGCCCCACATCCATGCACGGACAGCATGGATATTCAACATATACATCAAGGTGGGTCCATGTGTGTGGCCCACCTGGTTTGGAATCAAGCAGATATTTGTGTTCTGCCTCTCCAGCAGCCCCTGCTGCTGGATGGTGCAGATACAATACATATATTAAGGTGGAGTTCACGTGTACGTGGCCCACCCGTTGTAGATCAAACTAATATTTGTTATTTCCCTTCGTCCAGGCCTATCCATATGGATAGCCAGGTGGGCCCTGTCCACTGGACAGCATGGATGATACACATCACAGCAAGCCTGCTGCCCTAGACGGTCGGCCGCTGCTGGGCTGGACGGTGTGGATATAATACACCATAGTGGGACCCGCACAGGTGGTCCACACAGTTGGGAACCACATTGATATTTGTGTTTTCCTTAGTCTAGGCCGGCCTGAAAATGAGTAGCAAGATGGGTCTGTTCACGGACAGCGAGTCGACTCGCTAGATGGACAACGTAGATAAAACTCATGCATCATGATGGTGGGCCATCAATAGGAAAAAAAATGTGAGAGAGAGAGAGAGAGAGAGAGAGAGAGAGAGAGAGAGAGAGAGAGAGTGAAGGGAGGGGCTTTACCACTCTGAGCCCTCCCTTAGAAATACAATACATACATCAAACGGGTCCCACCACATGTGGGCCCACAAATAAAAAAAATCCATGGTGGAAATCCTAAGATCACCCACCTATTACACTTCTTCTTGGCTCCTTGGAATCCCTAGCTCCTAAGCTTCCTCTTTGATGAAGGATGATGAAAATTGAAGGGTTGGATTGAGATTTTGGGGTAGGAAGTGGGTCACACACTTGGGTTAGATCTTAGACGTTCCTCTCTTTGGTTGCTTGGAAAATGGTGGAGAAAATGAGAGAGAGAAGATATGTAAGGAGAGAGGGATGGGTGTGTGTAAGAGAGGGATGGGTGTGTGTAAGAGAGAGATCGGTGAGAGTTGACTTTTGGATAAGAGAGGGATGTGTGTGATGCCTTGTTTATAAGAGAGGGATGGGCTAGGTATGGGTTGTGATGGGATGTACTTGATTGATTGATGTGATAGGTTGGGTAGAGATTCCTCTCTCGGGATTCGCAACGCGCGACGTTTTCTTGAAATATACGTGAGCCCACAACTCCAGGCCTGGGTATCGCATTGGTGCACAAGTCGCGGCGTTGTGCGCAAGTCGCTAGACGGCGTGGTCGCTACGGTATAGGTTTCGAGTCAAGCCGACTCAGATCTATGGGATGCGATTTAGGGTCACGCGCAAATGTTGTCTGCAAGTCGCGGGTCGCCAGAATTCGACGGGGAGGATCGCGGGAGCCTAATGAATGGTATGGACTAGGATACGAGCCTTACAAGCGCAAATGTAACATTCGAGTCATCATTGTATCTTGCTGGTAACCTACGATCCCTTGGTGGATTCCTTCTCATAGGTGGTTACTCCACTTGTTCCTTTACCTCTGTTAGCATCTCAGTATTAGGCCGTGTATCATCCATGTCTATTTGAACATCAACAACTGACTTTTCTACTTCTTTGTGCTCCTTATGGAATAAGAATCCCTTATCGAATTTGATGTCACGACTAAGGATTATTTTCTATGTGACCCTATCATATAACTTGTACCCCCTCACACCATCACCATAGCTGAGAAAGATGTACTTTTTGGCCATTTGGTTTAGCTTATCTCTCTCAACCAATGATACCTGTGAGTAAAAACTAAATACTCGCAGTCCCGAGTAGTCTACCTGTTGACCACACCACACTTCCTCTGGACAATTGTAATCAATAGCCATAAAAGGGGACTGATTCAACAAGTAACAAGCCGCGTTAATGACCTCAGTCTACATTTTCTTGCCCAACCCTACATTACTCATCATGCATCGGGCCCTTTACAAGAGAGTTTGATTCATCCGCTCAGCCATACTATTCTGCTCTGTTGTGTGGCGCATTGTGTTGTGCCTTATGATCCCTTCTTTTTTACAAAAAGATGATTAAATTCTCCATAGTTGAATTTTTTACCGTTATATATTCTCAAGACTTTCACTTTTCCACCTTGAATGTTTTTCTACCATTTCCTTTACTGTTTGAAGTTGGTAAAAACCTCAATTTTTTTTTTTCTAGAAAATAAACCCATACCTTTTTGGAATAGTCATCAATGAACATAACCAGCCATGATAACCCTCAACCAGAAATTACGAGTGATGACCCCCATATGTCAGAATGCATATAATCCAGAACCCCCTTACAAATATGTTTTTCATAATTTAAAGATGACCTTGACTGTTTACCATATATACAATGCTCACATATAATAAAATCAATGCTTTAAAAGCCACGATTAAATAAGGATAAAAAAGTACCATCATGCCCCGCTCGCTCATGTGGCCTAAGCATGTATTCCACATACGTGTAGATGTGGAATCTGCTATAGACGTTGCAGCTCCATTCGATGAAGTACTCCCAATCAGCCTATAAAGGCTACTATTTATTCGTGCTTTCATGACTACGAGTGTCCCCTTTGAAACCTTAAGGATACAATTAAACTTGATGAATTTGTACCCAAGTGCCTTGAGTGCACCCAGAGATATCACTCTTCTTTAAGTTACGAACGCGTCTCACATCAGTCAATATACACTCCATGCCATCAAACATCTTGATGTACACTAATCCAACACGAACCATGTTACAGACACTGTCATCACCCATAAACATTTGGCCACCATCACACTCATTGTAATTGGTGAACGAACTTTTATGAGGGGTCATGTGATATGAAGCTCTCGTATCCAAAATCCATTCATTGTCAAAATACTAGGATTTTGATGTGATCAGCAATAACTACCACTCACCTCATTAGATTCTGCATTGTTGGCCTCTTTGAAAGAACCCTATGATTTTTCCTTCATAGACTTGGGATTCTGACAATATTCCCTTTTTATGTGCACTGTCATGTCATAGCTTAGCTTGCCTTTGCCTTTACCCTTAACCTTGGATTTGGATCTCGATTGCGAAGATCCTCTATCCCACTCAGAACTTCTCCCCTCGTAATCAATGTATCTATAGAAGCACTCACATCACCACTTTTCTTTATCATTGCCTTTGATTGAAGAGCTAAGATAATGGTCTTAAAGTTAATGGTTATCTTACCGGTGCACAAAGAGTCTTTGAACGACTTATACGATTTTGAAAGAAAATTCAACAGAATACATGCTTGATCTTTATCCTTCATCCCTCATCCATGTCCAAGAATTTGCGAACAAGCCTATTAAAGTTACTAATGTGGGTCTCAATGTCAGCCCCCTCAGTTATCTTCGGATTGAACAATTGTAAAAGAGTTAGACACAACTGGATTGAGATATTAGCCTTTTGACCTAACTTATTATACTCTTCTTGTTTCAAAGTTTTCGGTCGCTTTCCAAGGAGTGTCTTCTAATTCTTTTGAACTAGAAGGCCCTTCATCTTCACCTTCCATAGTTCAATGTTGTTTTTTTTTGGAATACTTCTCTACATCAAACTTGATGTTAGATGTCATAGATACCTTATTTTCATATTTGATCTGCTTCCCAATGTTTTTTCTGATATTATTTGTTGGGACTCGTGGAAGCACACAGAAGAATCAAACAAAGTAATCACAATCGCACAAGCAAATTCAATAGAGAACACTCTAAATTTTCTTAGAAAAACCCTTGCGGGAAAAACCACGGCACAAAGTGATAATGCACTATGAATAATAGAGTTACAAGAGATGAAATGTTATCGATTCAAAGTTTTAAGAGAAAAACCCTAGCGTTTTCTCTCTTCAAAATCTTCTCAAAACCCTTAAACATGTCTACCCTTAACCCTAATCTTAATTACACCCATATATATAATGTAAAATGGAAATAGAAACAAACCACGCAAAAATGCACAAAACTGCGCAATTTGTCAACATGTTGATTCAACTGGTCAAGACGCATCGATCGGTCAGGTCGACTAGAGTTTTCGACCTCGAAAAACAATCCAAAGAGTTTTGTAAAAAAAAGATTATTTTTTATATCCCTCGACCAGTTGACCAGATTGTCAACTGGTCGATGGACCCTATTTCGGTACAAATTAGAGGCATCCAATTTTCAACACAACTAAGCGTTTACCATGAGATAAAAGGACTAGTTTTTTAAGTGCGACTACAATGCACAATGATGATTTCCTCTTTTATAGCTTTTTGCCACCTTGTATGAGCCAACGTCTCACGTTGTGAATTGGGAACAACCACCTTTGATAGGGACACTGTAAATGTATGGGAGGATGGAAGTGACCATGGCAAAGCAACAAGAGCATTTAGGAATATACATACGAGTAAGAAGGGACCTCCACACTTTCAGCAAGTACTTGTTCTTTCTTTCGGCAATCCCATTTTGTTGTGCAGTATAAGAATAGAATGTTTGATAGTAATGCTCATGAAATTGTTAAGAGATATAGGAAGGAGGAAAGATACACGAGTACATTATCAGACCCAATGCGTTTGATGTTGGTGTTAAACTGTATACCAATATTAGATTAAAATTTTAAAAAAAATTTCAAACACTTTAGAGCAATCCTTCGTCACAAATACCTATATTATTTTTAAATAATTATTGATAACAGTAACAAATACTTAAAATTATAAAGATTACGTATTCGAATTGGACCCGGCACTTAAATATAAACCAAATCAAACAAAGGTGAACTCGATACTTGTACAATGAATCTACAAAGGTGTATTCAATACTTGTACACTGAATCTACAAAGGTGAACTCAATACGATTTTATTTTTAATCTAACTATCCAATTTCTCATACAAATGGGGTTTAGCTGATGAGTGGATCACTTTGTTACAGATCGGCTTCATAGTGTACATTATCTGATGCATGGATTGAAAAAACGTGACCTAGGCAGCCACAGTCACAAACCCGATTGTGTAGCGATCGACTACACATGAAGTGATTTTTTCGAGGGGTGTGAAGTCTAGGGAGGGGCCCACATGATGGATGGTCTAGATTAATGAATTTAAATTTCAATGATGGATGGTCTAGAAAAATGAATTAATTAAATTCCAATGAAAAAATCATTTAAAATAAAAGGGGTGTGTGTGGAGGCGATTGGGGTGGGCCCAACACATTGCTTTCAATGTTAAGCTTAACCCAAAGCTTTGTGAGGATCCGGCCTCTTTGAATTTGGACACTAGGGGCATATCTCACTCCTTAATCATCAAATTGAGGACCACCAATCAAAGGGGTTTTCACTATTCTATTGAGGAGAAATTATCAATCGACAATAGCAGCAATCAAATCAACGGTATCAATCAGTTACCATGGTCCCACGTGTATAAACTGGAGCGTTAGGATGTTATGCATGTTTGTTTGGTCAAGGACATGATTCCTTCATGTATAAGAATATAATATTTGAGAACGTTGCGTTAACGAAACCGAAATATGAGGTAATTGTATTACGATGCCTGAAAGAGATACTTCCATACGTTTTGCATTTGGATTTGATTGGGACTTTGGCCTTTGGACTGGGTCCCAACACCGGACGCGGTTTCGATAGTGACCCCAAACACCATTTCGATAGTGACCCCAAACACCAGCCAGTTAGCTGATGTCACAGCTCTGTAGACCCCAACATGATGTCCGTGTTTTATCCATGCCGTCTATCCATTTTTCCAGCTTATTTTAGGGTATAATACAAAAAATGAGGCAGATCCAAATCTCGGGTGGACCACACCATAGGAAAATAGTATCGATTGAATGTCTACCATTAAAAACTTCCTAGGGCCTACTATAATGTTTATTTGACATCCAATCTATTCATGAGATCATAAGAACTTGGATGAAGGGAGAACATGAATATCAGATTGATCCAAAACTTTTGTATCCTCGTAAGTTTTTCACTGGCAAACTTTCAATCCCCGCTGTTCCCTGTGGTGTGGTACACCTAAGAATTTGATCTACCTCATTTTTGAGCTTACCCCTTGAAGTAAGATGGTAAAATAGACGGGGATTGGATTAAGTGATATTTGTCTTTTCCCTCCATTTAGGTCTGTGTGATCTTATGATGTGGTTGGATGGCAAATAAACATTACAGTAGGGCCTATGAAGTGTCTAATGGTGGATGTTCAATCAATTATATTTTCCAATGGCGTGGTCAACCTGAGATTTGGATCTGCCTCATTTTTGGTTTCATGCCCTAAAATGAGCTGGAAAAATGGATGTAGGGCATGGATAAAACAAATACATCATGATGGGGCCTACGTAGCTATGACATCAGCTAGTTGGCTGGTGTTGGGGTCACTAGGCAAACCGCATCTTTTCCAATGACCCAAACGTAGCATTGATACGATGGGACATACCTTGGATGGGGATATATAATAATAATAATAATAACATTCTACTTTTGAAATACTTTAATCCTTTGATATGCAAAATTGAATGAGACCATTCATACTCAAAAGAAAAGTGTGGAATGGTAAAAGGTCTGGAACATTCCAATCTAAGGATTTTCTTTGGTGATCATATAAACGGTTTGAATAATTGAAAGATGATTTCATATCTTTGTGATACCCCGCGATGTACTCTATAACAATTAGCCATGATGTATTGTAGTCAACCTCTCATATTAAAACAAGTCACTTTCTCAATTCAAATCAATACACTTTGCCACGGCACTTATAGCAAATCTCTCTCTCTCTCTCTCTCTCTCTCTCTCTCTCTCTCTCTCTCTCTCTCTCTCTCTCTCTCTCTCTCTCTCTCTCATAAATTGAGGTTACAATAAAAGGAATGTGTACACCCATTTCCATAATCACATCATTACATCGACCCCCAAATTCTAATTAATACTATGGCTTCAACCTGCAAATGTATAATGGTAGCTTTCTTCATCTTGATCTCATGGGCCACTCATGCCTTGTCACGCACTCTCCATGAGACATTATCAATGTCCGAGAGGCACGAGGTATGGATGGCCCACCACGGGCGTATTTACATGGATGCAATGGAGAAGGAAGTACGTTTCAAGATATTCAAGGACAACGTCCAACAGATAGAAACTTTCAACAATGCTGGGGAAAAATCATACAAGCTAAGCATCAATGAATTCGCTGATTTAATGAATGAAGAATTCATAGCCTCTCGGAACGGGTTTAGGCCATCTCAAATGAAGGCAACAAAGGCGACATCCTTCATGTACGAGAATGTTACTTTGGCGCCTGCTAGCATGGACTGGAGAAAGAAAGGAGCGGTCACCCCCATCAAGGACCAAGGCCAATGTGGTAAGCAAATTATAGCCATGTGATCTATAACTTTCGGGAATGATAGGATTGTTATCCAAGTGTAAGCTGCTCACCTACATAAGGGTCCTTTGCATCAATGGGCCACATGTGTATGACAAATGATGCACATTAAAAGGTGGGCTGGACCGATCATGAATAATGGGCCATTTAAAATCCCTTTATATACATTTATACATCATCCTCTAACGACTCAAACTTTTAGAGAAAGTGGTTGTTTGACATAGTATCAGAATAGAAGGTCTTATGTTCGAATTTGGAAAGTCTTAGAGACCGTTAAAGTTCCTTGTTTTGTTAATATATTGCTCCAGTGATCTTTATGATGAGGCCATAGTTCTAAAACTAGTGATCCACTTGGCTCCTTTAGGCCTAGTCACTTGCCTTGTTAAAGAGTTTTTTAATAAAATAGGAAGGATTGGAAAGGGGAATCAAACTGTCGAGTTTTTGGATTTTTAAACTATGGATGGGACCACCATTTGTTTGAATTAGATGTCCTAAGCTAAAATAGGGCCATAAGTGCTCATTTGATGCGTCTTCCTAGGGGGATAACTACTCCGAATACATGGAGCTTCTTTGGACTTCTCACAGAGATACCTCGAATCCACGAGGAAAATAAGAAAATAGAAATAATTTTCTAGAAATTCAAAATAAATTGATTGATAATTGTCTAATGTAAACCAAAATTCGTAATTACAAAAAATAGCAAAATTTTAACTCTAATAAAAGTCCTAATTCTAATAAAACTATTCTAAAGCCTAATTTCTAAAAATAAAATTTTCAAATAAGCTTTTACTAGAAGAGTCCTATCATGATTATAAGTTATTTTAAAAAAAGAAGAAAATCTAAAACTGTAAAAATAAGAAAATATTTTTTAAAAAAATAGAATTACGAAAAATAATAATGTTTTCTTAAAATTTTGTTTTTGAGCTGAAAGTGCGCATTTTCTGATAAAGCGGATAGATGCAACCCACTTTGTGGATTGGTTCACCTCGGATGGCCCATTTCAACAAAGATTGATAGATTATGTGCCCGTAATGATACCCGAATCAAAAGTTATGATAAATTTAGTGTCCGCCTTCTTTTGGTCCAACATGCTAGGAATTTATTGGTGGTGTCACGTCCTACATCATCATTTCTCTAACATAGTGCTTTCTAACTTGCTTCGAAATGGGTCAAATAGGATGTTGTTGGGCATTCTCAGCAGTAGCAGCCATGGAAGGAATTACACAGCTCAGTACAGGTAAGCTCCTTTCTCTATCCGAGCAAGAGCTGGTGGACTGTGACATCATAGGTGTGGATCATGGGTGTGGGGGTGGTCTCATGGATGATGCCTTCCTATTCATTCAACACAACCATGGCCTTACCACGGAAGCTAACTATCCCTATGAAGGAACTGATGGCACTTGCAAACCAAAGAAATCATCGATTCATGTGGCCCAGATTAACGGTCATGAAGATGTGCCGGCAAACAGTGAGAAAGCACTATTGAAGGCTGTGACCAACCAACCAGTTTCCGTCGCCATTGATGCTGGCGGGTTTGCGTTCCAATTCTACTCAAGCGGCGTCTTTACAGGAGAATGTGGTACTGATCTCGACCATGGTGTTACAGCCGTCGGTTATGGGACTGCTGATGATGGGACCAAGTACTGGCTAGTGAAGAACTCATGGGGCACTGGGTGGGGTGAAGATGGCTACATAAGGATGCAAAGGGATGTTGAGGCTAAGGAAGGTTTGTGTGGCATTGCCATGCAAGCCTCTTACCCAACTGCTTAAAAGAAAATAACACATTCTCAAGGAGATCTTCCTTAGAAGATATATGAATTCTAGAAGTGTAAAACTGGAAAACTAAAAGTTGGGCTGTATCATACAGCCATTGTAGGAGATGATCATTCCCCCATCTTGAATGTTACGTCTCTCATATCTTCTCTATGTCAACCTCATGTATGTAATGTACCTGGGTAAAAATATCAAGCTTGCAAGTGTTTATGTTATTTTGTACATATTTCAAGCATGAGAGTGTTTTGAGGGCCTTTACTGGTGGTAGGAATAGTAATGGAACCTTCAGCATGTATAAGTGGGGCCTGATGCAACAAAGGAGACAGAGACACGCCAAATCCATATGGCATGGCCTGCTGTGGGCGATGACCCGAAATCTGGCTTACAACTTCTTTTTTGAAAGGTGGGACCACACCACCTATAACCTGTTTCTTTCAAAGAGAGGATGTACACAATAGCTTCGTAAAAAAACGACAGGCCTCACCTATCATATATCCCTCAATACAACATGAAAGAAAAACAATGGAAAAGAAAACCCAGGTAACAAAATACCGGCACAAATCAGGGCAAATAAATCCAACTCAAATCTGAACCGGCCAAAATCAACCAACTAACCCGGTAGCCGGAACTTGCAACTGAGTCCCATATCTACAAGATGTAAGTCGGCTCTGCTGAACCAGCTGCAATAAGGTTGGTGAATTTCCACACCTGCCGAACAGTGGGCCAAGCACCTACAGTCTACAGCCGTCGACAAAGCCATTCTTTGACGATTCTCCTGATGGGGTCCCTTCTCATATGAAGGCGGGACTAACATGTGTAGGCTTAAGTAATTAATTTTACTGCCATATGTGTAGGAGGGTATTTTGGTTTTTTAGCTAAGCAAAATAAAATAAGATAAAAAAGAATTTTTTTAGAGAGAATTCTAGCATTAATACAACAAAGGAGTTTTTCTTTCTTGAAGAAAAACAGAAAAAAGAAGGGAGAATGCGTTTTGTAGAAGAGGAGAACAAGAGTTTTTTTACTGCCGAAATTTTCGCATCCAAGTTCGTGAAAGTTCATATAAAATGTTGGTTTCTTCGATTGTCTTCTCCAAAGGTTGTGTTTGCTATTTTCTATAATCCTTAGTTGGTGATAAATTCTTTTTTATTCATGTTACTTATAATTCACCTATACGTGAAGTAGTTTAGATATATAAGAGATGTCTCTTGATGATTGTACTTTCATTATTTCTATTACTGTGGATTTGTGCCAGATTAGGTCCCATGGTTTTCCTTTCACATCGTAGGGGTTTTCATGTAAAAAATCTCATGTCTTTTGCATCCTACATGTTTGATGATTTGCTTATTGTGTTAAAAGTGTTTTTCATTCGCTAAATATTTTATATTGTTAATATCATTAATTTGCACATAAAAGAAAAATATTTGGGGTTTCTCAACATCTCCTCCATGTCAGTAGCCACACAACATTTTCTATTTCTTTCTTGGAATAGACTCTTGCAATTCTCCTCTATTTGGCTGGCAACTTAAGCATGGAAGAATATAATTGTCCAAAGATTAGTGAGCCGTGATTAACTCAAATAAAGATACGATCTAAAGAGAGAACTCATCGTTTATTCTTTCTTTTCTTAAAGAGAAAATATAACTTTATTTATTCAAATTACCAACTAATTAAAATGTAAAAAGAATAGTTATGATAACTCTTAACCCTACTAAATTTAGAACCTTGGTACTACATCATAAAATATAATTCTAGCAAAATAAAAAATAAAAAATAAAATTCTAATTCAATCTATTTAAATAAAATATTGAATATGACAAATGCATCATTTAATTCGGTCAATCATACATACATCCTTAAATTAGTCACAACTTGCCTATGCTATGTCCAAATTACATCATCTCAGGCTTATTGGAAAACTACTTAATAATCTTTCAAACTTGAACCATTTCAAATCACTTCTACTTTCTTATTGCCCTCTAAAAGTGGGCTACAAGAAAAGTGATGAAAATACTATGTGAAAATTGTTGTTGGATGTCTTAAATCAATTCAGCAACAGGGTTTGTCGATGTCGTCGACAGACTAGTCAATGCCATCGAGCATTGTTTGATGTCATCGAATAGCTGCTCGATCCCATCGAAGAAATTCAGAAATTCTCCAGTTGGTTGTTGTACTATTTAGGTACTTGTTCGATGCCATCGAGACCAATCGAAGTGCAATCAAGAAAATTCAAATTTTCATGTTTTATCTCTTGACTGTTTTGGCGTTAGTTTGATGCCATCAAAGTAGGTTCGATGCCATCAACGATCTGTTGATGCCATTGAAGTCTCATGAAGGTGCCATCGAACGTATACACAGAGTTACGTATCTGCGGGATTTGTTTCCGATTTTGAATGTGATTCTTCCTAAGGCTATATATAGGGGAGTAATCAGCATTGGGGTGTATCACAGATCTTTTTCAATTCGTTCCTAGGGTTTCAAGGGTGTAGCTTAGGGTGATTCGAGGCTTGAGTATTCTCTAAACTCTTATAATTTTTGCTTTCATAGTGATTATTTGTCGCTTTGTGCCGTGTTTTTTTTTCCCAAAAGGGTTTTCCATGTTAAAATTGGTATGTTTGCATTCTAATGGATTGGTGTGATTGGATTACTACACTTGATTCATCTCTGTGTGCTTCCATGGTCCCCCAACAAGTGGCTTTAGAGCGAACGTTGCGGCAAAGGCTTGAATCCGAAAGTAAGTATCAATGGCTGTCGATCCCAAGTTCGATGTTGAGAAATACTCTGGAAAAAATAAATTTGAATTATGGAAGGTCAAGATGGTTGGCGTATTAGTTCAACAAGGATTAGACGTGGTCCTTGAGAAGCGACTAGAATCTATGGATGACAATGAATGGAACAAACTGGATAAAAAATCGACAACCTCTATTCAATTGTGCCTAACTGATGAGGTTCTCGACAATGTCATGAGAGCGAAAACTGCGACGAGTCTATGGGCGAAGTTAGATGATATCTATAAGATGAAATCCCTTGAAAATTGTTTATACTTGAAGTTGAAGTTGTTCAATCTTAAGATGGCAGATGGAAGAGATGTCGAAGCCCACATTAACAAGTTTAATAAGATGATTTGCAAATTGCTAGATGAGGATGAAACAGTTGGGGATGAAGATAGAACATATATTTTGTTGAATTCTCTCCCGGCTTCGTATAAGTCTTTCAAAGACACCTTCTGCACCAGTAAAATGTCTCTTAGTGTTGATACCGTTATCTTGGCCTCTCAGGGAAAAGCGGTGAGAAAGAAAAACGATAACATGGGTGCCTCTACTGATGCATTGTTTACAAGGGGGCGAAATTCTGAGCGAGACATTGGATCTTCTCGATCGAGATCCAAATTTAAGGGCAAGGGAAAATGTAAATTGAAGTGCTGGAACTATGGGATGATGAGGCACATGAAGAAGGATTGTACAAATTCTAAGATGAAGAAATAGAATTCATAGGCCAGGGAGGCCAACACTGCCACGTCCAATGAAGGTACAAGCAGGAGTAATGTGTTGTCAATGTCTATGATCGGACACTTATACGGTGATCATAGGGACGAGTGGATTTTGGACACCATGACTTCATATCACATGACTCCTCATCGGAGTTGGTTCACCAGTTTCAGAGAGTGCGATGGTGGACAAATATTTATGGGCAATGATAATGCCTGTAATGTTGTGGGCCGGTGTTGGTACAGTGTGCATCAAGTTATTTGATGGGATGGAACGTACCTTGAATGATGTGAGGCACGTTCCTAATATGAAGAAGAGTATGATATCTATTGGTGCACCCGAGGCGATTGGGTGCAGATTCACCGATTTCAATGGTGTCCTTAAGGTTTCAAAATGGGCATTCATAGTTATGAAAGCACAAAGGCACGAAAATCTTTACAGGTTGATTGGGAGCACTTCAACAGGTGGAGTTGCAACAAATGTAGTGGATTCCACGTTTGCACGTATGTGGCATGCACATTTAGGCCACATGAGCAAGCGGGGCATGAAGGTGCTTTTCGATCATTGTTTAATTCCAAGTTTTAAAAGTTTTGATTTAAATATATACAAGCATTGTATATAGGTAAAAAATCTAGGTTATCTTTTAAATCTGGAAAAAAAATGTATGTAAGGGTGTGCTTGATTATGTGCATTCTAATGTATAGGGGCCATCACATGTGGTTTTTGTTAGAGGGTCGTCATGGTTTGTCATATTCATTGATAACTACTCTAGGAAAGTATAGGTTTATTTCATGAAAATAAATCAGATGTTTTAACCAATTTTAAGCAATGAAAAGCAATGATGGAAAAGCAGTCAAAGCGAAAGATGAAAGTTCTAAGGACAAATAATGGTGGTAAATTTAATCAATACTGTAAGAATGAATGGATCATGAGGCACAACATAGTGCGCCACACACCAGAGCAAAATGGTGTAGTTGAGCAGATGAATCAGACTTTTTAGAGAGGGCCCGATGCATGACTAATAATGTTGCGTTGGGCAATGACCTATGTACTGAGGCCATTAATACGATCAATCGAGGGAGATAAGATATACCAAAGAGCCAAAAAGGTATATCTTTGTTGGCTATGGTGGTGGTGTGAAAGGCTACAGGCTGTATGATCGGGTCACACGGAATATCATCATTAGCCGTGACATCAAATTTGACGAAGGGTCCTTATTCCGTAAGGATGAGCAAAAGGAACCGAAAAGGTTGGTTGTAGACGTTCAGGTTGACACAGGTGATACTCGGGCTAAGATAAACACGCAGGCAGAGGTACAGGAGTAGGTTGAGCACCCACCTTTGAGAATGAATCTACTGTGGGATTGCAGGTTACTGGCGAGATACAGTGATGACTCAAATATCGCATATGCCCTCATTATAGATGAGGATGAACCATCTCCTCTTCAGGAGGCTCTTGAAAAGCCTGATGCAGAAAAGTGAAAAGCCACAATCGATGATGAGATGGGCTACTTGTACAAGAACAAGACGTGGGAGCTGGTAGGCCAAAAGGTGATCGGGTGCAAGTGGATCTTCAGGAAGAAACAATATATGTATAAGGCAAGGTTGGTAGAGAAGAGATATGCTCAGAGAGAAGGTGTCGACTTCACTGAGATATTTGCGCCTGTTGTGAAGCAAGTATATATTAGATTCGTGTTGGCGTTGGTTGTCTAATATGATCTTGAGTTAGAACAAATGGATGTGAAGACTGCATTCCTGCATGGAGAATTGAAAGAGCAAATCTATATGAAGCAACTAGAAGGCTTCAAAATAAAATGGGCAGAGAACAAGGTTTGCATGTTGAAGAAGTCATTGTACGGCCTGAAACAGTTGCCTAGGTAGTGGTATAAAATTTTTGATTCTTTCATGTTGAGTCATAAGTTTATTAGGAGTGAGTATGATCACCATGTTTATTTCAAGACACTGAGTGATAGATAATTCATCATCCTAATATTGTATGTTGATGACATGCTGATCGCTAATCATAACATGTCTGAAATTAATGTACTGAAGACTCAATTATTAGTGACATTCGAGATGAAAGATTTGGGGGTTGCAAAGAAGGTTCTTGGCATTGATATTCACAGAGATAGGAAAAAAGGGCAAACTTTGGTTATCTCAGAAGGATTACCTTGAGAATGTAATGATGAAGTATGGGATGGATAAGGCAAAGCCGGTTAGTATTCCCCATGTGAGTCACTTCAAGCTTTTCTCAAAACAATGTCCTAAAACAGATGAGGAAAAACAAGATATGTCTTATGTGCCTGATTCAAATGCATTGACCAATTTGATGTATGCCATGGTCTATACTAGACCAGATATTTCACATGCAGTTGGTGTTGTTAGCAGGTACATGTCTAACCCTGAAAAGCAATATTGAAAAAGCAGTGAAATGGATACTTCGATACATTTGAGGTACGTAAGACTATGTCTTATCTTTTGAGAAATTAGGGGCCAAGTTAGTTGGATATATGGATTCTGATTATGCAGGGAGTGTGGATTCTAGAAAGTTGACTTCAATGTACTCGTTTGTGCTAGCAGGTGGAGTGATTAGTTGAATGTCAAAGATTCAGTTTGTGGTGACTCTTTCCACAATTAAAGCAGAGTATATGACAGTGATAAAGGCCATGGAAGGTGTTTGGTTAAGGGGGATGATAAATCAGTTGAGACTTTTGCAGAAGGAGGTGCCGGTAAGTTGTGATAGCGAACGCGCTATCAATTTGGCTAAAAAAATTATTTATCACTCACGTACTAAACACATTGATGTTTATCACCATTTTATCGAACAAGTGCTTGAGGAAGGAGGCGTAACTCTAGAGAAGATTCACACCAGTGTGAATCCGACGGACATGCACACTAAGGTGGTTCTCTTAGAGAAGTTCAAGTTTTGTACAACTTCTCTAATCTTGGTGAAAGCATAAAAGGAGGATGGAGTGTGCATGAGAAGCAATGATACAAGGCAGAGATAAGAGAAGAGGATAAGAAGCTATATGATTGAAGATCGAAGACATGGTGGAGATTGTTGTTGGATGTCTTAAATTAATTCAGCAACAGGGTCTGTCGATGTCATCGACAAATAGTTGCATTGAGCATTGTTCGATGTCATCAAATAGTTGTTCGATCCCATCGAAGAAATTTGAAATTTCTCCAGTTGGTTGTTGGACTATTTAGGTGCCTATTCGATGTCATCGAGATTAGTCTCGATGCCATCGAAACTTAAGTTCGATGCCAACGAGACCCATTGAAGTGCAATCGAGAAAATATGAATTTCCATGTTTTGTCTCTTCAATGTTTTGGTGTTAGTTTGATGCCATCGAAGTAAGTTCGATGCCATTAACGATCTATCGATGTCATTGAAGTCCCATCGAAGGTGCCATCGAACGTATATGCAGAGTTATGCATAGTTGCGTATCTGCGGGATTTGTTTTTGATTTCAGTTGTGATTCTTCTCAAGGCTATATATAGGGGTTTAATTGGAATTGGGGTGTATCTGATAGCTTTTTCAATTCATTCCTAGGGTTTCAAGGGTGTAGCTTGGGGTGATTCGAGGTTGGAGTACTCTCTAAACTCTTGTAATTTCTACTTTCATAGTAATTATTTGTCGCTTCGTACCATGGTTTCTTCCCAAAAGAGTATTCCACATTAAAATTGGTGCATGTGTTTCTGTTGTGCTTGATTAGTGCGATTGAATTACCACACTTGATTCATCTCTGTACGCTTCCATGGTCCCCCAACAAAAATTTCATTAGATAATTAAATAGTAAGAGAAAATCTCTATAAAAAAAAACTATGATAATATAAGGGTTACTCGACAAGAGGACTCCTCATGTGGGACTTGAAATAGCGGTGAAGACTGCTTTAGTTGAAGTAGGAATACGCCAATATGTCCTAGAGGGGGGTGAATAGGAATTTTTAAAGTTTTTATGATTTATTTAAAATCCTATTGCACTAATCCTAATAACAAGCTCATATTAGGATCACTCAAAAATAACTCTACTGGCTTCCAAGCCAGGTAGAGGATCCAATCACAAACTATTTAAGAAGTGAACTGTATGCAAACTAGTTTATGATGGATATGACTGTATATGTGTGTGAGGTGTGATCTCAGATATTCAGATATGAAAATATTAAAGTAAATCACACAATCAAAAGAATAGAAATCTCAAACACAGTCATTTTTATAGTGGTTCGACGATCAGTCTACTCCACTCCCAGAAGACGCACTCAACCCGTGAGTGTGCCGGATTTCACTAAGGAGTTTCATAGCGGTTCACCTCAAACCTAAGGTTTTAAATTAGGTTCACCTTCAACCTTTACAACCTACACTGAGGCTGACTGTTTATGCTCTCACGAGCAAGGGTCAACACAACACACCCACTTTTATGCACACTAGCCAAGGATCTTCTATAAGACCCTAACTGAGGTTTTACGCGGTTTACCCCAAACCCGAGGTTTCACACGATTCACCTCAAACCCAAGGTTTTGACTGGTTCACCTTTAACCAGATGTTTATGCTCTTCACAGAGTAAGGGTCCACACAACACACCCACCATGTACACTCTCGCCGGAGGCCTCCTACGAGGGCATGAAAGGGTGAGAAACACCTTAGACCCAATCATAAAAAGGAGTGATCACAAGTGTCCTCTAGACTCTAATAACTTACAGATAAGCAGATGAGTCTCATTCAACATGTTGACGAAGATCTCCTCCTTTGTTGATGAAGAGTCTTTGGTTTCCTTGATCCACAACTCAAATGATGTACCAATACATGGCGACGGGTTGGGTCAGGGTTATGATGAAATCCTACTCTCAAAAGATTTTCCTATAAGGAAGATAGAGCGATTTCAATCATCTATGCATTCAAGGCATCTCAGCTTAATGATTTTCCATTAAGGTAGTAGCTATAGGATCCTTGAATGCGGAAGTTCATTCCCCAATCCACTCTATTGAATATCAATGACGAGGGTGGATTGGAGGATGAACTCCCTTGAGAGAAAGGGCTTTGGGTATAGGATATAAGTTTTAAACACTTGAAAGCACTCTCTTATTTCTCTACCAACAACAATAGACAAGCTCTCTTTATATAGGTAAAAGGTTCCAACAGATATAAAACGGTCACATTTATGACAGAGTTCGATATCATCGAGCGGGTTCGATATCATCGAGCGTATACTCTCGATTGCATCGACTGCCCGCTCGATGACACAAACTCAATGTCATACACTTTTGAAACCTTTTGCCAACTGGTCGATGGAATCGAAACACTTGTCGATGTCATCGGATTTCGAATTCCGATTTCATCAATGAGAGGTTCGATTCATCGACACTTGAAAATGAGAGAGACTTGCTATAAAATATTTCAGGTTTACATGAATGATCGAGGGACCTTCGAGATCATCAGAATTTGAATGTCGATGATATCGATATCAATGTTGAGGCATCAATAAATCCAATGGATTTCTTATTAAGCTTACTGGACAGTTTATGTCCTTGCTCGATGCAATCGACTTGGTACCGATATCATCGATATTTGAATATCGATTCTATCGAGTGACCCCCAATCATAGATAAACAACCCTGAAATATTTTGCTGGACAATATGGCGCCCATGACTGATATCATCGAGAGCCTTCCGATATCATCGAGATTTGAACTTCGATGGTATTGAGAAGGGTTTCGATATATCGATGCACATGTGATTTCTTAAGTAAAGACAGGGGCGCCGAAAATCTGCCTGTCGATATTATTGAGTCAACTTCGATGGACTCGAGATTTGAATATCGATGATATCGTTAGCGCCATCGATACATTGATAATTTCGTCCAGATATGTATGAGGTTGCTGGACATTTTTGGTCCTCTTTTCAATGATATCGTTGGAGCATCGAGGACTCGACAACGCAGGTTGATCATATCGAGATGCGTATCGATAAAATAGACAAGGCAAGAAAACTTAGAGAACTTTCTGATTTTTGAAAACATTTTCTTACCATAAAAACCCTAAGATGTTCTAGTTTGCTTTAAGGGTTTTTATATACCTGGTGATTTGGGACAAGGGATGTGAGGCTCAGATTTACCTGTGGCAAGCTTGCACACATCCAATTGAGGCAGACGCTTGAATTGATCTTCCTATCAGGCTCTGTAGTCTAACTAACTCAACACTCACGCTAATTGACAAACCAGGGCACTTGCAGGACTCACATGATCACCATCTCAGTCTTTCATGATCAAAGATGACAATCCATATATGATCCTCGAAAATCTATCCCTTTGAATGGTTTGATGGTGGACCGTATGAAGATCAAACAATAGAGATTGACCCAGATCAAATGAAGGAGATGATCTTGAGGGCATGAATTAGAGAATAATCATAGGTAGCAAGGATCATTATCTCAACTTATCATTATTATCTGTATTTGAATTTCAAAACTATAACCATATATGTATAAACCTATTTTTGTTGGGATAAACGGTGAAATCACACAGAGATGAATCTAGGATTGCAATCTAAAGGCACCAAGAAAACACAAAGAGAACATGAAAATTTAACGTGGAAAACCCTTTCGGGAAAAAACCACGGCATAAAGCGACAAAAAATCCACTATGAAAGAATAAATTACAAAGAGAAAGGACTTACCCGATTCGAACAACCTCGAATCTCACCCTTTGCTACACCCTTTGAAACCCTAGAAACGCTTTGGAATAATTTAAGAAGCCTTAGCATGTTTTATAATGGCCAAAGGAACTCCTATTTATAGATTAGGAAACCCTACTTTCGCACTGACTTGGAATAATCCAGAAATCACCTCAAATTTACGCAGTCCGCGCATAATCTGCGTTACCTTCGACTAGTCTAACCTGTTCTCCGACTGGTCGAATTTCTCGAAAGTTCCAAAATACATTGTTGTTGGACTTTCACCCGAACTTTCTTGGGTTAGTCGGATTTCCTTAGATTTAAGACATCTATTAACAACGATTTCTACCATGTATTCAATCTTCAAACATGTAGCTTCTTAACCTCTTCACTTATCTCTGCATCACATTATAGCTTCAACAATACTTCTCGTGCACACTCCGTCCTCCTTTTATGTCATCGCCAAGCCCAGAGAAATTACACAAAACTTAAACTTCTATATAGGAACGACCTTGGTGAGCATGTGTAACATCCCAGATTTTTGCCAACCTGGGATTAGACGTCCTTAGGCAATGGGTCGATCCTAACACCTTATTAACTTGTCAAAACTCAAATCCCAAAGTCTAAAACCGCTTTTGAACCCATTTCCTTCATAAATCTCACCTTTCACCATCTCGTTCTTTAAATCCTTCTAAGTACTTTCACATTAAACACTATCTTAAAGTTTAGGTGATGAAGAACAATACTTAAGCTAAACATTACTACAAAGGACTAAGTACCACCTCAGACAGAAATCATACAGGACTAAATCCTTTAGAAATTAGGCAAGAATTAGCCAGTGTTAAACTAGAGTACCTGTGAAATTAGTACCAATCACTTTAAATACGATCTGCAAGACCCAAAACTTGTAGAATCATTGACGCTAGGTTACCCTAAAATCTAGGATCAATCCCATTACCCGGCTACTCTCGGGAGCATCTCGAAACTCCGTATCAGATCTGGACCGCACATCGAAAGTCCGATTAACACAAAGTTAAGGAATTAGGACCACCTTGCTAGGCTTGACAACCATCTCGGAAATGAAATTCAGATAGTGTCCCAGTGTAATTCGCTTGAGTCCGGAGCGAGGAGTGTGAAAACACTTGATTTTCTTTACAAATAAATATCTCAATTAGTAATCTGGCACCTCTCACTTGCGGATCAGTTTTAAGCAACCAGACCGTCAGAATCAGACCAAATTATACCCTCGGATCAGGAGAAATTTCATACACATATCCATGTACTCGGAATCTCCGATTAAGATCCGCTGACCGTTGAACTAATACCGGTCCGCCATTTGCGATCTGGAATCCCGACTGAAATAAAAACTTAACTAAACGTAGATCCAGTGTTAGTGAGCTTAAGTCCGACCTTTGGCTCGAGGAGGCCTGTCAGAAGTGCTCCGTTGAGCTAAACAGGTTCGCTTTGGTTATAACCTAAGTATACTTTGACCTGGAGTCTATTTCGGTAAGTTTTTAGACTATATAAGGACCTTAAACCCTCTCTCATTGCAGCCATACGAATTTAAGAGAAACCCTAGAGAGAGAGAGAGAGAAAAGAGAGAGAAAGTGAGAGAGAAGTGGGAGAATCTCCCAACTATTATCCCCTGCCACTACACAAGCTGCACCACCCCATTCTCATCACTTTTCCGGCGATTCCGACTTCGTTTCTAGGTAAGAAACCCTAACCCTAATCTGTTTTGGAGTTGTATAGGTTGTAGGTTATGAAATAGCTAACCTATTTCGATCTATAGGTGGCCAAACTGCCATATATAGAAGCTTGGCAATTCTATCGACTCCGGTACGATTCTACGATAAAAGGTGCGGACTTTAGGTGTATAGGTTATGGTTTTCAACGCTTTCGATGTCAGATAATGATAGATTCATGATCTGCATGCAATTACACATGTACAAAGTACTGTCTGTTTTCCGTTTCGATTAAAGATGAAGAATATGGAATTTTACATACTCTAGGTATTTGTAGAAAGTACCGTATACGTATAAATTTTGGAAATGTGTTTGCCATGATTATTTACTGTATTAATATATTATATATGGATAAAATACTTGTTTGGCGAAAGGACTCGCCCTAATACATGTTTTTGCTAATATACACTATGTATGTTAAAATAGTGCATTCTAAGTGTTTGTGAAAATGACCGAATGAGTATAGAATTCTCATTCGTGCTCGCCATAACTAATTGTCATGGATTTATGATTGTTGTATTGGCGATACCCCTTTGACGAAAGGATTTGCCCTAAATCACGCCAAGGCCAATATACACTACTTATATTAAAATGTGTGGCCCAAGTGTTTGTGGAAATGACTGAATGAATATGGAACTTAGATTCCTGCTTGCCATGACTATCCGTCGTGGGTTTTGTTGCAGCGAGTTTTCTTTGACTTAGATGGTGGAGGAGTGTCTTCTCTCGTTGGTGGCTTTTGACTCATTGTAGGAAAGTGAGTCATTGTCTTTAGACACTCATCCTAATCAAAATCTCAGCCTTTTCTTGGTGGTCGTTCAATCTCATCCATAGTGATCGCCCTGTGGATAGGAGAGGGCAGTATGGTGATCTGATCGGCAAAATCGAAGGTAGGAAGCACGGGTTCCTTTATATAGGCGGGATGCTTACTGGTGGCTTTAAAACATTTGCGTGGTGGTTGGGCCAGAGATGGTGATGGTTCAGTGACTTAAGAAGATGAGGGATTTGGCAATTCTTGATGAGAAGGTTGTTCGGTGGAAGGTTCAATAAGACGGAAAGTCCTCTTGGTGAAAGCCATGGTGAGAAAGTTCAAGTTCCAGAAAAAGTCTGAAAAAAAAGCTAAGTTTGGAGAAATTCTGCCAGAGGGAGGTTTGCGCGGGTCGGGAAAAAAAATTTGATTGCGCAGAGAAGCGCAACGTTTGAAGAACTTGCACGAATAGGGATCCTGTTGCACGGGTTGCGCAAATGAAACTGATTGCACGGGGAGATAGCGAAAAGGTAGAGCTTAGCTAGAAGGAAATGGAAAGTGAGGAATGAAGGAAGACTCCCGATATTTATAGAGAATATGACCCGAGTACGGTACTCGAGCGCTTGTTGCATGAGCCGCGCAAACTATTGCAAGAATTGAAGAATGGGTGATTGATCCTGATTCTTTGATTCAGAAGAACAAAGAAAGGATCAAGGGGGCATCTGTTGAGGCATAAAAAAGAATGAAGATGGAAAGGATCAAGAAAGCAGAAGCTCAGAAGAAAAATGTGAACAAAGAGTGTCATTTTATTGGTTGCGCAACCCATATTGGTTGCGCGAGCCACGCGAATGATCTTATTAATTGCACGAGTCGCACAAAAGGATGAAGGTGTTGTATTGGTTGTGCGAGCCGTGCAAAGGGATAAAGGTGTTGTTTTGTATGGACGATTAGATCTGATGAAAGGTGAGCCCCATGGCACAGAGATCAAGGGTTCACACGTGTGAAAGTCTATAAATACCCCCACACCCCCTCTCATTTAGGAGGATTGAAGATTTTGGAAGAAGATCAGAGCTCCAAAGAAGACTGAAGGTAGGAGAAGAGTGATGCAAGGGTTTGTGTGGGTCCGCGCAAACCATATCGGTTGCGTGGGCCATGCAACAGGGCTGTTGTACAGCCAGTAAAGGTTAAGAGCTGAAATGCTGCCGAAATTGTTGATCTTGGTTTTCACAATCTCCAGTTCACCTTTTACACAAGGATATGAGCTTCAGAAAGAGAGATCAGACGATCGAATCCACACAATATTCCTCTTAAAGAGATGATCAGATTCAACATTCGAACTCTATCAAGTTCTGTATTTTAAATAATCTATCTCAAAATCAAGGGATATTCGAGGATGTAAATAAACTCAATATTAATAATACGATGATTGTTCTTCATACACTCTCTCTGTTATATTTGAATAAGATAACAGCCCCAAATCAAATGCATTTGTTTTTTGTCGAAACACTATCGAAATATGATGCCCTTGAATCCCATCCTTATCATAGAAGCATTTGATTGCTCGGGCATCGATTTTATGGGTCCATTCCCCCAATCCTTTGGACATTTATATATTTTGCTCGTGGTAGACTATGTCACTAAATAGGTCGAAGCGATTCCATGCCGGAATAATGACTATCAAACGGTCATTAAATTCTTAAAAGTGAACATCCTTTCCCAGTTTGGAACACCTCGAGCCATTATTGCAAATTTAATGAAGAAATATGGCATCTCTCATAACGTGAGCACTCCATACTACCCACAAACAAGTGGGCAATCTGAGATTTCTAATAGAGAGATTAAACACATTTTGAAGAAAACGGTTAACCCTGATCGAAAGGATTACTCAATCCGATTGATCGATGGTTTATGGGCTTACCGTATTGCATTTAAAACCCCTATTGGAATGTCTCCCTTTAGACTTGTCTATGGAAAATCTTGCCACTTGCTAGTGGATTTGGAACATAGAGCCTACTAGGCGATCAAAAATCTGAATTTCAACTTGGACAACGCTGGCTTGCTACGCAAACTTCAGTTCAATGAACTCGAAGAAATCTAGAATGATGCGTACAAGAACTCAAGAATTTATAAGGACAGGATGAAGGCATTTCATGACCAACACATTCTTAAAAAATCATTCGCACCAAGTCAGAAAGTCCTATTGTATAATTCTTGGTTACATCTCTGTCCGGGTAAGCTTCAATCTCGTTGGACCGTCCCTTTCACTGTTATCAATGTTTATCCTCATGGAGCTGTCGAGATTCTAAATCCAAACAATGGAAATGAGTTTAAAGTAAATGGATATCGATTAAAGTCATTTGTTGAGAAATTTGATTCAGAGGACTTGTTCATGCCTCTGAATGATCCTGTTTATCAGGATTGAACTCCTAGTTTGACTGAGGTATAGGCAGTTTTACTGCTTTCATAGGACTAGGGTAGTTTGCTTTTTATCGTTCTAGGATAGTCGGCTTTATGCCGTTAGGATAGTTTACTTTTCATTTGTTTTAGGATAGTTGCTTCTTGTGGTTTAACTCTTGTAAGTACAATGAACATAAAGGAAAATATAATGATAATGGAAAAAAGCTCCAAGATGATCGGCTATGCGCTCCTGCCTCAGCGCTGCTGCGGTCCAATGTCACCTGCACGCAACACTCGTGCATAAGCTTAGAGGGTGGTGAAAGTGTGTGTGCAAGGTACTAATACAATTATGCAGTATCAGAGTGATGCGGAATATGCTGAAGAATCCATGAATACTATCGGCTGTACTAAGGCCATGCGATGCAAGGCATGAATGATATCGGCCATACCAAGGCCATGCAATGCGAGATGCAATACAAGCACACCAATCTTCATCTAAGTCCACATATCAATACAGCTCAAGTCTGGAATATCACCGGGGTCTAGTACACTCCGAACCAGATTGCCGCTCCATCGTACGCAACAAGGTGAGTGGAAAAGACTTCACTATCTGCTTGCCAATATCGGACTCGACTCGTCGATAGCGGACCCATTCCTCGAGCTAGTCAAACTCAACCTAGCTTTGCACCCTCCTCTCAGACGGGTAAGGCCACACCCCCTTCCAACCGACCATGACATAGTGGAAAGCGTGGCCTTCTGATAATCGACACTCGGCGCTCATGCACCCACTCGGTCTTGACGTTGGACCAACATCCTGGTACCATAAGGGTTTAGGGACTTTCACCCAAGGATATTTATAGCACCCCATGTAAAACAAGATTTTCGATATCCAATCCTACCAATCACGAGATGCCTGTGGAGGCTATGGCCCTGATGTCGCTAGGGCGTATAGTAACCATGTCACACAATGCAGAATGCATGAATCATACTATTCAATCATGTAGCAATTCTGCGCGTATCGCACCCTCATGTAGGTAACTCCCTTTACCAAGGGGTCTTATAACAATTTGCCCAATGACGGTGCCATGATCAATCACTCAACTCATCACAAGTATGCAGATGATGCGTATGAACATGTATCATGATGTTTTGTTGTCATGTACTCATAATCAGAACCGAAAATCGGGAATCGGTAACCGAAAATCGAACATCAGAATCAAAAATTGGAATCAAAAATCGATAATCGGAATCGAAATTCAGAATCGGTCAATCACATACGGCGAGTAGGGCTCTCTTATTTGGGTTAGCCCACGAAGAGAATGGGCCTAACAAAGCCTAAGGGAATGTCACAATGAGGACATTTAACTATCATTGCTCATCAATGTGGACATCTAACCAACATCGCTCCCAAGGAGTGGCCTACATAAAGAATTCATACACAATGTAGTAGCCACAAAAACATCATATTTGGCCTCGCTCATGGGCCTCACATACATCGCATCGGGTCTCGAATACACATCAGGTGGGCCTCGCACTTGGGCCTCAAATATATCACAATGGGCCTCTTATGTCAAGCGGGCCATATCACATGGGCCGATCAAATGGGCTGATTCAAATGGGTCGAATCGAATTGGCTGAATCGAATGGGCAGAATCAAATGGGCCGATCGAATGGGCTGATCGAATGGGCCGATCAAATGGGCTTCATGTATATCGAATTGGCCGTACCAATGGGCCAAATGTATATCAAATCGGGCCCACAGTTATGTATTTTTGAGATCCGAACTATTCATAAGTTAACATAGAGATAGGTGAAATGAAAACAAATATCGAGTTGAGTGGGAACCACAGTGGTTCCTAAGAAGTTTTAAACGGTGGATGTCATTGTTCCCCACTATTATTGCAATTGGTGGGGTTTACTTGAACTTTGGATCTCACTCATTTACCTCATGTCCTAAAATGATCTCACTGATGGTTGAACGGTTTGGATACAACACATGCACCATGGTGGAGCCCATAGCTAGACGGTGTGGGTGAAACAGATGGGACCCACGGAACTAGCTGTTGACGTAGAGAGAGAGAGAAAGAGAGAGTAGCATTGCTGCCTCCTTTTTCTTTTCCTTTTTTTTTTAAAAGTAGAGGTGGGTTCCTCATAGGGCCCACCCTTAGATATTTTGTAATATAATATATAATATTATATTTAATATGCACGTGCAGCTTCTGCTGCTGTAAGGAGGCAAAGGTGGGTCCCACGTAGGGCCCACCACAACAGGTAATATTATATTATATTATATTATAATATACTATATAATATATTAATATTATATATATACAATAAAAAAAATAGAAAATGTCTAGGTCTTAGACGGCTTGGACGGTCACAACCATTTAAGGGAGGCCCCACACGTGGGGTGGGTCCCACCGTCCAAAGACGGTGGACGGCTAGGATACAACACATACACTATGGTGTGGCTCGACCTAGTGGATGGACGAAGTGGGTGGGTCCTATGGACCCCACCGTCCGTTCACACCACTACTAGCCATCGTACTAGGGAACGATACCAAGACCTCAGTGTTGAGAGGAGGTATCTTTCACTCAGTCTGCCATTTGAGCAAGGGTCTGGGCCCCACATTGAAACACAGTATCTTTCACTCTGCCTACCACTGGAGCTATGGATTTGGGTGTGCACACGCACCAAGGAGGGCCCCACACGAACGTGGGTCCCACTATCCAGGGGTGGTGAACGATCTGGATAAAGCACATACACCTTGGTGTGGCCCATCTAAAAGGATGGACGGTGTGGATGGGTCCCATGGACCCCACCGTCAGCACACACTTCACTGTGGTGCACCCACCGTCTGCCCACTCCACTGTCAGTTAACACATCAGTGTTCGTGCACCCCACATCAGTCCACTCTTCACTGTTAGTGCACGTCCAGCGTCCTTGGACGCTGGACAGTGTGCATACAACACAAGAATCATGGTGGGTCCCACATGGTCGTGGCCCACCTGATTTCATCACTCTAATATTTGTGTCTCCTACGTCTAGGCCCACCCAAAGACGGTCAGCAAGGTGGGCCCGTAGGATGGGACGACGTGGATCATACTTCATTGTGGGGTCCACAATACATGAGAAAGAGAGAGGAGAGAGGAAGGTGGAAAGAGAGAAAGAAAGATCAGAGATAACGGAGGGGCCCTGCCACTATGGGCCCCTCTTGGATACAAGCATACATCAAAGTCAGTCTCACCATTTGTTGACCCTTAGATCTTAAAAAGACAACTACAAAAGAGTAAAAAAAAATGTGGGTCCAAGATCACCCACTGTCCACTCCTTCTTGGTCCGATGGGAAGGTAGTTTCCTAGGCTTCGATTTCAACGGAAGTTGGTGAAGTTTTGATGATGGAGATAGAAGATGAGAGGGTAGGAAGTGGGCCACACACAAAGCTCTCTCTTGGGGAGGTTTGGGAGAGCTTGGACATATGATGTTTTCTCTTGCTTGGGAGAGTAGTTTGAGAATGAGAGAGAGAGAGAGGGTTGTAAATGGAGAGAGAGAGAGAGAGAGAGAGAGAGAGAGAGAGAGAGAGAGAGAGATGGGTGATGGAGTGATGGATGTGGTGAGTGATGGGTGTATAAGAAACTTTTGACTTTAGGGGTAGATTGTGTAAGAAAGACATGGGTGGTGTAGGAACTTTTTGACTTTTGGGGGTTGCTTAGGGAAGGGTGTGAGGTGATGTGTACTTGACATGTACTTGAAAAGGCCAAGCTATATGTCCTAGAGGGGGGGGGGGGGGGGTGAATAGGACTATGCCAAATTAAAATAAAATTCAGCGGAAATAAAATAAACCAACAACCTTACAACTTGAATCAATTCACAAAGCTAAATTTAAATCACCTTGATAAATAGATATCGAGAGATTGATTCAAATTCAGTTCTAAGGACAACCTTACACCATAATCAACAAGGGCTTATGGTAGGACAACCTTATTTCTAGAACCTCTTTTGGATCAAGAACTCAATATTAATATAAGTAAATGAAATAGCAAGGAATTGAATTTAAATGAAGAAGTAAGATCTAAATTATTACAACAATCCCCACACTTGCTTGAAATGTAAATAATTACAACATTCACATCCCCTTGTACATTCCACAAGATCAAATGATAAAAGATATGAAAATTAAGCAAGCATTCAAACCACAAGTCAAAGAGTTATAGTGGTTCGCTTGTGTGTACACCAACTGTTTTCCAACAGCCACACAAAAAGCTACTCCACTCCTAATATCCTCACACAGGGGATATTAGCGTTCACTAACAAATAGGTTTTCACAGGTTCACCAAAAACCTTTACAATTGTGTCTTTTTCACTTGGGCTTACACAATCCAAAAACCCCTCTTTTCTGAGTTTTCTGGTTTTCCTCAGACAACCAATACAATGAGATTTTTCTGGCTCAACCTCAAACAAAACCAAAAGCAAATGAATTTTACAGAATTGTAAAATACCTGGATTTCTCCTTTTTCGTAGCAGCCCGGTAGAACCAATCGGAGTAGATGATTTGAATGTCAAAGTTCAATTTCCAATACTCACATTCATAAGGTTCTAAGTTCTAATTGATTTTAGATTTAACTCGTTGGGCGTAGCTAAATTTGATTTTGATTCCAAGAAGAAGGAATAAGATAATTCCTCTTTTCAAATATGATTGGAATATAGAAACAAATCAAATTAAATAAGCTAGCAAAAAGGAATATTAAATAAGCACAATCTAGCTTAAAATAAACACAAACTTATCTCAGAGTGATCACTTGAAAATTCTTGAATTGAATGAGAGTGGAAGTTATCAAAACTCTGAATTTCGTGTTCAATTTATAGAAGCAGAAATCGCTCCTACGACTGGTCTTAGAAACCTACGACTGGTCGTAGCTCTAACAGATTTTTGAAAAAATAAGCGCGATCTTTGAAAGCCGTTCTACGACTGGTCGTGAGTACCCTACGACTGGTCGTGGGTCACCTACGACTGATCGTAGATATCTACGACTGGTCGTAGGACCAATGATTTCGTCGCTGGACTTTAAGTTGTAGCTCCACGACTGGTCGTGGACGAGTCGAAGCCACACCTACGACCGGTCGAAGGACCTCCAGGACTGGTCGTGGGCGTACCAAAAATTCCGAAAAATCTTCAACTTCTTAGGACTGGTCGTGGAATTTCTTGGACTAGTCGAACCAATGTTAGGACTGGTCGAACAAGAGCTAGGACTGGTCGTAGAATAGACCAACCTTGTGTATTTTAAATATTTGAATAATGTATCCAAAGTGACCTACTTAAAGGGTCAACCTAAGGTCATTCAAACCTAAACCATGTCGTATGGACATTGAACTTCAACCTTTCAACGAATGTAGATAAATTGAATTATATCAGGCTTGTCAGGCTTGAGATCTTGATCAACATAGAACTACTTCATACGTTGTTTCTTCAGATTTGAACTTCAACATAGTAGCTTCTTGAGGCTTCATCATGTAGTATTTTGAGGCTTCAACATGTAGCTTTTTTGAGGCTTCAACATGTAGCTTTTTTGAGGTGTCTTGAATTCCAATAAATGATCATACAAGTACAGAACACCGATAGATGTTTTTGGCACACAAAATTTGACAACCAAAGGAGCATGAGACCATAACACTTACAGTACTTGACCCTTGATGGGATTAATTGATTGATGGATGTGACATTCGGTAAAGATTCTCTTAGGTTTTGCAACGTGCGGCGTTTTCCTCGAACTGAACGCGGGCCCACATTTCCTGGTCTAGATATCGCCTCAGCATGCGACACGCGGCATCGGAACCTCAGTGACGGCGCGGTCGCTAGGGTACAGGTCTCAGGTCGAACCGAATCTGGTCGATGACATGCGTCTCAGGGTCGCGCGCAAACGTCGGATAAAGGTCGAATGTTCCCGAAATTTGACCGAGAAGACCGCAAAAGTCTTCGGAACGGTAGGGTCTAGGATACGTGTCTTACAACTCTCCTCTCCTAATAAAAATTTCGTCCTCGAAATTTACACATTCATCGCAACTAGATATAACTCATGAGGAAGAAGAAACATAACTTCATCATATAAAATCAGAGATAACATACAAAATACAACACATAATCAACCATCAAAGAGATGGGGATAGTGCTCTCGAATCTCTGCCTCGCGCTCCCAAGAAACCTCCTCAACAGAATGGTGACCCCACTGAACCCTCACCAACGGAGTGACCTTGGTCTGGAGGACCTGCTCCTTCCGATCAAGGATATGAATTGGCTGCTCAATGTAGGAAGCGTCCTCACGAACCTTTAATGGCTGCCAATCAATAACAGGAATGATGTCTAACCCACACTTCCTCAACATAGAGACATGAAAAATATTGTGAACGCCAGACAACTGAGATGACAAGGCAAGCCGATAGGCCACGGCGCCAACGCACCTAGTAATCTCAAAAGGTCCTATGAATCTTGGGACAAGCTTGCCCTTCGCTCCAAATCAAACTACGCCCTTCATGGGCGAGACCTTGAAATACACATGGTCCCCTACATCAAACTCCAAGGGATGACACCGATGATTAACAAAACTCTTCTACCAGCTCTGAGCTGTGCACTCTCCAACCTCGGTCCAACAACTCTATGATTTACATGGTCTGCCATATAATGCCTCAAAAGGAGTCATGTCGATGGTCGCCTGATAACTGTTATTGTACACGAACTCAGCCAATCACAGATGCTCATCCCAACTACCCCCGAAATCAATCGCGCAGGCCCGAAGCATATTCTCAAGGATTTAGTTGACCCTCTCGGTCTGGCCATCGGTCTGCGGATGGTTTGCACTACTGAGCTGTAAATCAGTCCCCATCGCTCTTTGAAAGCTCCCCCAAAATTGAGATGTGAACCGTGGGTCTCGATCTAAAATGATCGAGACTAGAACCCCATGCAGTCTCACATCTCCTCGGCAAATAACTTCGCAAGCTGGTCCAAAGGCCAAGTCGCACGAATCGCAAGAAAATGTGCCGACTTCGTCAGACGATCCACAACTACCCAAATGGCGCCATAACCGCACTGAGTCCTTGGCAAGCCCATAATAAAATCTTTCGACACGTGCTCCCACTTCCACATCGTAACACTCAACGACTGCAATAAAACAGGGGGTGTCTGATGATCGGCCTTGACACGCTGGCATGTGTCACACTCGGCCACAAAACTAGCGATTTGGCGCTTCATCCCCGCCCAAAAATGCTATCGCCGCATGTCACAGTACATTTTCGTCGAGCCAGGTGGATAGAAAACTGTGCCTCAGTCATAAGATCTCTGCGTAACTCACGAATATCCGGCACACATAATCGGCCTCTGAAGCGAAGTCCACCGTCTGAACCAATCTGTCAATCTGTCTGACTCTTAGATACTGCCTCTGCTTGGTAATCCTATAATGACTCATCTGTCTGCTGAGCCTCGATCACCTTTGCGATAATAGAGGGTTGAATCGACAGGTTGGATAACTGAACGATAGAAGACTGCAGACCAAACTCAAAGTCATACTCTATTATATCTTCAAGCATCCTCCACTCCTGAATCATCATATGCGCTACTAGGCTTCGTGGCTGACAGCTGAGGGCATCTACCACCACGTTCGCTTTGCCCAAGTGGTACTGAAGATTAAAATCATAGTCCTTTAGAAGCTCCATCTAACGCTTCTGCCTCATGTTCAGCTCGAACTGAGAGAAGAGGTACTTCAAGCTCTTGTGATCAGAGAAGAGCTCAAGCCTAACCCTATAGAGATAGTGTCTCCACACTTTCAGTGCGAAGACAACTGCAGCCAACTCCAAATCATGCGTGGGGTAGTCCAGCTCATGGACCTTGAGTTGACAAGATGTGAAGGCCACTGGTCTCCCGTGCTGCATCAGGAAAGCACCCAAACCAATATGCGAGGCATCGGTAAATACGATAAATCCGTCACTACTAGAGGGAAGAGTGAGGATAGGAACGGACGTCAGACAGACCTTCAACTCCATAAATGCTCTCTCACAGGCGTCGCTCCAAATAAACTATGTACCCTTTTGAGTCAACCTGGTCAGCGGGGCAGCAATACGGGAGAAGCCCTCAATGAAATGTCGGTAGTAGCCCGCTAAACCAAGGAAAGTGTGGATCTCAGACGCAGTCGTGGGCTAACCCCACTAACGCACTACCTCAACTTTCGAGGGGTCCACTACGACGCCCTCCCTCGTCACCACGTAACCGAGAAATTTCACCTCCTCTTGCCAAAACTCGCACTTCTCCAACTTCGCATACAACTGGTGTGCACGGAGGGTCTACAACGTAACCTCCAGATGCTACTCGTGTTCCTCACTGGTTCTCAAATAGATCAGAATGTAGTTGATGAAGAATACAACAAACTGATCGAGATAAGGGCGGAAGACCTCGTTCATCAACTGCATGAAGACCGCGGGTGCATTGGTCAATCTAAAAGACATGACCTGGAATTCAAAATGACCATAATGAGTCCTGAATGCTGTCTTCGGAATGTCCTCCTCTCGGACCTGAATTTGGTGATAACAGGAACGTAGGTCAATCTTTGAAAAGAATTGCACACCCTGCAGTTAATCAAACAAATCATCAATCCTCGGGAGCGGATACTTGTTCTTGATCGTGACCTTATTGAGCTCGCGGTAATCTACATAAAGCCTTAACGAGCCATCCTTCTTCTTTACGAAGAGTATCGGCGCTCCCCACGGTGAACTGGTCGGACGGATAAAGACCAACTCGCGCAACTCGTCCAACTGCTTCTGCAGTTCCCGCAACTCCAACGGTGCCATACGGTATGAGGCCTTCAAAATAGGCACGGTACCGGGCACGAGATCAATCTAAAACTCTGTAAGTCGGTGAGGCGGTAATCCCGGAATCTCCTAGAACACATCAGGAAATAACCAATAATCGGCAACTAATCAATACAAGCGGCAACAGGCTCCTCAACGGCGTAGGGCATCAAGCATGACAATGGCTCTCCCTAAGGCTCTACAACGAACTGAAACTGTAGCGAGCCTGGTATACAGAACGTGACTATCCTCACGGAGTAGTCCAAGATGGCATGGTACTCAGCAAGTCAATCTGTGCCCAAGATAACGTCGAAATCTAACATCGGCAGCACATACAAGTCGGCAGGCAAGAAAATCTCTCCCACTAGCACGGGACAAGACGAACAGAAGCTGTTTAATACTGTAGTCTTCCCCAAGGGCGTCGATGCAGTCAACCCCTCTCGAGCAGACTCTGTTGGTAATCCAGTCGAACGACAGAATACCTCGGACATAAACGAGTGCGAAGCACCGGAATCAAATAAAACCTAAGCGATGCATGCAGAGACTAGAAGTATACCCTCAATGACTCCTCTAGATGATTGAGGATTCTGGTGAGCTGCATAGAACCTAGCCTGAGCTGGCTGGGGAGGTTTCTGTTCAATTTGAGCATGCTGCTGCTACTACTGTCGTTGAGGCGGTCGACACTGCTGCCTTTGCTACTGCGGTCTCAAAGGCTGGTGTTGATACTTCTGCTGTGGTGGCCTTGGTGGTGGGAGCTACTGTCGCTGCTGTTGTGGGGGTCTCTACTGCTGTTACGGTAGAGGCTGTTGTGGACTTCTCGGCTGCTGCTACTTCTGGGGGCGGGGACACTCTCACATATGGTGCCCCATCACACCGCATCCAAAACAGGTGTCGGTGAACTGTCTCAGAGGTGGTGCTGGAAGTGTCGTTAGTGCTCAGAAGGTTGGGCGACCTGTACGTCTCTGCTTCTATGGTCGACGCTGCTGGGAGTCACTGAAAGGAGCCTACCTCTTCCGGTCTCTCCTCTGACCGCGATCAAACTGAGAACCATCCCACTCAGCTTCATAAATTTGGGTCTTCCGTACCACCCTCTCAAAAGTCAGGAGCTCATGCCCAATAACACGGCCTCGAAGACCGTAACGCAAGCCATCCTCAAAACGGCGGGCTCTCTGCCCCTCATCATCTACTAAGTACGACGCAAATCTGGACAGTGCTACAAAACGAACCGCGTACTGAGCCACTGTCATATCACCCTGCACCAGGGCCTCGAACTCTAACGCTCGTTGTCGTCGGATGTGATCAGGAAAATACTGTCGGTCAAACTGATCAATAAAGTCCTCCCAGGTCCACACAAAATCAGCGCCTGCTGCTAGGAAGACTGATGTCCACCAATGCTCAGCCTCACCATGGAGAAGAAATACTGCTAATCGGATTCGCCGTTGGGTCGTACATCCCATCGTATCAAATATCTTCTCCACATCAGCACGCCATCTCTCAGCTATCGTCGGGTCTGGTTTGCCCTGAAAACGAGGGGGATCGAATCGTCGAAACTTTCGAAGAAGGGCGCTCGCGCGCTCCTGCTTTGTCTGGTTTGGTGAAACAACGGGGTGCCTGCCTGCCCCTGAAGTGCGTCCGTCACAGCCTGTAACATCTGTTGTAACTGGGAGGCACTCACGAGTATGGTCGGATTCGTACCAGTCTCTGGTAGAGGAGCTGCATCCATAGGCCGGGCAGTAAGAATCTCTGGTGGTGGAGCGAGGATAGTAGGTGGTAGAGAGGGAGTCTCAGATGGTGGACGGGAGTCTCAGGTGGCAAAGCGGAAGTCTATCGGGTCACTCTCCTTGGCGGCATGTCCTAAGGAAAGAGCAAAGGCGCCTATCAACTTGAAAGCTCTGGAAGGCATGCACGTTAAGGATCTATAACAGTAGATCACTAAGTTATCCGGACTCGGGACTCAATCATTCGAAACTCATAGCAGACATGTAATGTTATTCTCAGTTATTCCCTAAGTTATGCTCTGATACCAACTTCTGTCACGCCCCAAACTCAGAAACCTGGCTCACAAAATTCTCGATCGTTGAATCTGGCCCCGACAGCCTCCATAGAACCCCATTCTCGGCTCCCAGCGCCCATTCGTCGAGTTCTAATCCTGGGATGCTACGAGGAGGATTTTCAACATCAGTTTGGTTCGTAATAAGCATAACCAAAAGCATAACCCACAAACAACAACTAAAAACTCCATCACATTACCACTGTGATAAAAAACTTTACAAGTACAATGAGCATAAAAGGAAATACAATGATAATGGACAAAAAGCTCCAAGATGATTGGCTATACGCTCCTGCCTCAGCGCTGCTGCAGTCCAACGTTACCTGCCTGCAACACTTGTGCATAAGCTTATGAAAAGCTTAGAGGGTGGTGAAAGTGTGTGCGCAAGGTACTAATACAATTATGTAGTATCAAAGTGATGCGGAATATGCTGAAGAATCCATAAATACTACGGTCGTACTAAGGCCATATGATGCAATGCATGAATGATATCAGCCATACCAAGGCCATATAATGCGAGATGTAATACAAGAACACCAATCCTCATCTAAGTCCACATATCAATACAGCTCAACTCTGAAAAATCACCGGTCTAGTACACTCCGAACCAGATTGTCGCCCCATCGTGCGCAACAAGGTGAGTGAAAAAGACCTCACTATCCGTCTGCAAATATTGGACTCGACTCATCGATAGCGGACCCATTCCTTGAGCTGGTCAAACTCATCCTAGTATTGCCCCCTCCTCTCGGGCAGGTAAGGCCGCACCCTCTTCCAACCGACCACGACACATTGGAAAGCGTGGCCTTCTAGTAATCGACACTCGACGCTCATGCACCCACTCGGTCTAGACGTTGGAGCAACTTCCTAGTACCATAAGGGTTTAGAAAATTTCACCCAAGGATATCTATAGCACCCCATGTAGAACAAGATTTCAAATATCCAATCTTGCCAATCACGAGATGCCTGTGGAGGCTATGGCCATGATGTCGCTAGGGCGTATAGTAACCATGTCACACAATGCGGAATGCATGAATCATACTATTCAATCATGCAGCAATCCTGTGCGTATCACCGCTCATGTAGGCAACTCCCATTACCAGGGGGTCCTATAACAATTTGCCCAATGGCAGTGCTATGATCAATCACTCAATTCATCACAAGCATGCAGATGATGCTTATGAACATGTATCATGATGCTATGTTGTCATGTACTTATAATCGGAACCAAATATCTAGAATCGGAATCTAGAAATCGAACATCAGAATCAGAAATTGGAATCAAAAATTGAAATCGATAATTGAAATCGGTAATCGAAATCGAAATTCGGAATCGGACAATCACATACGGCGAGTGGGGCCCACTTATTTGGGTTAGCCCACGAAGAGAATGGGCCTAACAAGGCCTAAGGGAATGTCACAATGAGGACATCTAACCATCATTTCTCATCAATGTGGACTTCTAACCAACATCGCTCCCAAGGAGTGGCCTACATAAGGAATTCATACACAATGTAGCGGCCACACATACATCATATTGGGCCTCGCTCATGGGCCTCATATACATCGCATCGGGTCTCGAATACACATCAGGGCCTCGCACCTGGGCCTCAAATATATCACAATGAGCCTCTTATGTCAAGCAGGCCACATCACATAGGCCGATCAAATGGGCCGATTCAAATGGGCCGAATCGAATGGGTCGAATCAAGTGGGCCGATCAAATGGGTCGAATCAAATGGGCCGATCAAATGGGCTTCATGTATATCAAATTGGCCATTCAAATGGGCCAAATGTATATCAAATTGGGCCCAACCTTATGTATTTTTGAGTTCCGAACTATTCATAAGTTAACATAGAGATAGGTGAAATGAAAACAAATATCGAGTTGAGTGGGAACCATAGTGGCTCCTAAGAAGTTTTAAACGGTGGATGTCACTGTACCCTACTATTATTGCAATTGGTGAGGTCTACTTGAACTTTGGATCTCACTCATTTACCCCATGTCTTAAAATGATCTCACTAATGGTTGGACGGTTTGGATACAACACATGCACCATGGTGGGTCGCATAGCTAGACGGTGTAGGTGAAACAGATGGGACCCATGTAACTAGCTGCTGACGTAGAGAGAGAGAGAGAGAGCAACATTGCTGCCTCCTTTTTCTTTTTCTTTTTTTTTAAAAAAAAATCAGAGGTGGGTTCCTCTTTAGGCCCACCCTTAGATATTTTGTAATATAATATATAATATTATATTTAATATGCACGTGCAGCTTCTGCTGCTATAAGGAGGCAAAGGTGGATCCCACATAAGGCCCACCACAACAGGTAATATAATATTATATAATATTATAATATACTATATTATATATTATATTAATATAGTATAATATATTAATATTATATATATATATATATATATTTAAAAAAAAAAAAAAAAACGTTCAGGCCCTGGACGGCCTGAACAGTCACAACCATTTAAGGGAGGCCCCACACATGGGGTGGGTCCCACTGTCCAAAGACGGTGGACGACTAGGATACAACACATACACTATGGTGTGGCCCAACCGAGTGGATGGACGATGTGGGTGGGTCCCATGGACCCCACCACCCGTTCACACCCCTGTTAGCCACTATACTAGGGAACGGTACTAAGACCTCAACGTTGAGAGGAGGTATCTTTCACTCAGTCTACCATTTGAGCTAGGGTTTGGGCCCCATGTTAAAACGCGGTATCTTTCACTCTGCCTACCACTGGAGCTATGGATTTGGGTGTGCACATGCACCAAGGAGGGCCCCACACGGATGTGGGTCCCACCGTCCAGGGGTGGTGGACGGTCTGGATAAAGCACATACACCCTGGTGTGGCCCATCTAAAAGGATGGACGGCGTGGATGGGTCCCATAGACCCCACTGTCAGCACACACTTCACTGTGGTGCACCCACCGTCAGCCCACTCCACTGTTAGGTAACACTTCAGTGTTGGTGCACCCCACGTCAATCCACTCTTCACTGTTAGTGCACGTCTAGCATCCTTGGACACTGGACAGTGTGCATACAACACAAGAATCATGGTGGGTCCCACATGGTCGTGGCCCACCTGATTTCATCACTCAAATATTTGTGTGTCTCCTACATCTAGGCCCACCCAAAGACGGTCAGCAAGGTGGGCCTGCAGGATGGGACGACGTGGATCATACTTCATTGTGGGGTCCACAATACATGAGAAAGAGAGAGGAGAGAGGAAGGTGGAAAGAGAGAAAGAAAGATCGGAGATAACGGAGGGGTCCCGCCACTTTGGGCCTCTCTTAGATACAAGCATACATGAAAGTGGGTCCCACCATTTATGGACCCTAAGATCTTAGAAAGACAACTACAAAAGAGTTTAAAAAAATGGGGTCCAAAATCACCCACAGTCCACTCCTTCTTGGTCCGATGGGAAGGTAGTCGCCTAAGCTTCGATTTCAACTGAAGTTGATGAAGTTTTGATGGTGGAGATGGAAGATGAGAGGGTAGGAAGTGGGCCACACATAAAACTCTCTTTTGGGGAGGTTTGGGAGAGCTTGGACGTATGGTATTTTCTCTTGCTTGGGAGAGTGGTTTGAGAATGAGAGAGAGAGAGAGGGTTGTAAAGGGAGAGAGAGAGAGAGAGAGAGAGAGAGAGAGAGAGAGAGATGGGTAATGGAGTGATGGATGTGGTGAGTGATGTGTATGTAAGAAACTTTTGACTTTAGGGGTAGACTGTGTAAGAAAGATGTGGGTGCTGTAAGAACTTTTTGACTTTTGGGGGTTACTTGGGGAAGGGTGTGAGGTGATGTGTACTTGACATGTACTTGACCCTTGATGGGATTGATTGATTGATGGATGTGACATTCGGTAGAGATTCTCTTGGGTTTTGAAACGCCCGGCATTCTCCTCCAGCCGAACGCGGGCCCACATTTTCTGGTCTGGGTATAGCCTCGGCGCGCGAGACGCGGCATCGGAACTGTAGCGACGGTATGGTCGCTAGGGTACCAGTCTCGAGTCGAACTGACTCTGGTCAACTTCATGTGTCTTAGGGTCGCGTACAAACGTCGAATAAAGGTCGAAGGTTGCCGGAATTCGACTGGGAGGACCGCGGAAGTATTCGGAACGGTACGGTCTAGGATACGGGTCTTACAGATGGGACATTAGGTTACCTAATTAGTATTTTCTTGGTCTTGAGCAAAAATTGTGAAAATATTTTTTGAATTTTTTTTTGGAAATTCTTGCAAATTTGAAGTGATTTTGAGTGCCATCTTGATTTTAGAAGTATAAGACACTTGATGTTGGTGATTTATGACTCTTGGATTCAGTTACCTATTAGATTTCACAGTTAAGTTCGAATTGTTAATCCATGATTAGAAATTTTAAACATTGATTGAGTCATGATTTCACGTATCACACTTAGCTTACACATTAAGGTTTTAGTTCGATATTGAATTGTTATCTTGGTAATCACTAACCATGGAAGGAACCAGACTGGGGAATTTGTCTATCACGTTTAAAAAAAAAAAAAAGAATACCCAGCTAGATAATAGTTGTTGTCGAAAATGACTACCTATTAAAGATCTTTAAAAAGGTTGACACAGCGTGAAGCCATTGATGGAAAAATCAGGAGCTGAAAGAATAAAAAGGCTGAACTGTAAGGCAAGTTTCGGTTTAGGTTTGGTTATCTGGAATGCTCTTTTGATTATCAATGTTATCATGAAAATTGACGATTGGACCTTTAATTGTGATAAGTCAAGGTTACACTATACACCCATAAAACTCACTGTTTAAAATTGTTCTAATTGATGGATTAATACTTTGAACTTGACTATGAATTTTACCGTGCGCTTGAGTTTAGAAGAAACTAATGCTCAACATAAATGCATCTTAGAATTCTAGTATCTAGATTGTTTTTTCAAAAATCACTCAGGTTTATAACAATTGTCACGTAATTCTTAAAATATTTTCTACATACTTTACTCGGGACTAGAAAAATGCTGGTTGAGGATTGTGTTGAGGGTTAAATATTGCATATTAAACCCCAATTATTACCTGATTTTACAAACATGATAATGTTTAACGTTCTATTTTAATCATGTTTTTGTTGCAAGGTGAATTCAAGAGCTTGGATTGAAAAAGGATACTAAAGGCATGGATTTAACGCTCAAGAATCACCAAGGCAATGGACTGATCTTAAGGGACCATGATTTAAGAATTCACATGCCGAAGATTCGAGAAAACACCCAGTGATTGAAGATAAAGAGGCCTGAAAATTGTCCTGAATACAAGATCAAAAGGTTCTCACCATCCGTTTGACTCGAAACTTTATATTTGGCCTGAGGATCATAAAGTAACTGTACACATAAAATTTCAGTCATTAGATCTTCGTGAAAGTGGCCCAACGGGCAGATCAGCCACTAAATCACTAATTTGGGGCCCACCTAATATCTGGAAATACTTCAATTTTGGTCTCAACCCCCTATATTAGATGAGAAAGTGGATAGACAGAATGGATTTCTTGAAACATCAAGGTGGGACCACTTTACATGGTGTGCGTGTGCACAACACACGTGCACTGGAGGTGCACCGGATCATGGGAGTTGGTCAGCGTGCGCTGACCCGACTCCCAACGTTCCTTTTACATAGAAAAAAAACATGAGTCCGCTGTGAGATGTAGTGGGCCACCACCATCGTCCCGATGGATGATCTGAACCGTCCATTCGGACCAGGAGGTGGGGCCGACCATAGCCATGGAGTCCTTCTGCATCCATGCAACCAATCGCATGAAGATCACCGTCAAACGCAGGATGAACGACAGGAAGATTTGATCCCTTGGGCCGCACCAGACTCTAGCAAAACCATCTATTCCTAACTGAAATTTTGCCACGAATCTAATGGACGGGGTAAATTTCTTCAAAAACATCACTTTGGGGCCCACCGATCATTCCAGCATACGTACATGCGCAAAACACGTCCAACCCTCCATGGGCCGCTGCATGAACATGGACAAGATTAGATCTGTGATCCGGACCGTCTAATGTGTCCAGAGGGTGGCCACGACCCCAACCATGGAGCTAGAATCAGGTTTTGCGACGATCAGCCGTCCCAAACTTAATCCAAACACGACTCGATACGTTTCTCGAGCTTGCGCACGTTCCCACCGACTTCACACCACCCTAGCCAACTTCCAGCCTTTATAAAAGAGGGAGAGAGAGAGAGAGAGAGAGAGAGAGAGAGAGAGAGAGAGAGGAAAAAGCGTGGACAATCAGCTAAGTGTTCTCCTTCTTCTTCTTTAGTTTTTCATTTATCCTTTAATTTCCTTAAGAGATTTTAGTTTGATCATGTCTATGATCGGCTAGACCTCTTAGCTAGGGCTAAGAGGTGAAGCATGTAGTGTGATGGGATGCTTTCTATAGTTTTGATTCATGTTTAAGTGGAACTTTCTTTGCTTCAATTTGATTATAAGGAATGCTTTTAGTTTTTAATGGTTTGTTGTGACTTAAATTACAATGGATCTGCTATAGCTTTGAGCATGTTCTTTGCATTATTGTAATTATGAAATTGGGGACCCTGTTGTTCACCGTCGCCCCTTGGACATGGTTTTGTGATGAAATCCTTCTAATCTTCATAATTATCTCAGAGTGTTTATGGATTAGTAAATTCTGTTGTTTGTTTTGTCTCATGGGCGTGGTCTTGTGATGGAATCAATTCTAGTTCTCATACTTCTCATCTCTTGAAAACTGGATTAAAGGAAGTTCAGAATTGGCTTTTAATAAAATATATTCCATTTGGATGAAGATAGGACTTTGATTCCAGTTGTGTTCGTGAATCAAGCATAGATTCCCAGATCTTTATAAGTGGATCCTTGGAAACCCTAGTTTCCCACCTTTGAATTTTATAAGTTTTAGTTACATAATTTACAATTATTCTCTTAAATTCTTTTGATTTAGATTACATCTTCTTCTAGTTCTAGTTCTACTTACTTTCAGAATACGTATAAGGTTCAGTCCCTATGGATTCGACCTCGGTCTTACCAAGATTATTACTACATCGCGACCCTACACTTGGGGTTGTGAACACTACCTTACATTTACAGAGGACGACGCACGGGGTATTCAGCATCCCCATGATGATGCCTTGGTAGTCACGATGATGATAACTAATCATAAGGTGTATCAATCCTAGTTGACACCGGAAGCTCAGTCGACATATTGTACTCAGAGGCGTTCGATAAAATGAGGATAGACAGGTCACGCCGTCGACCTGTGAAGACTGTGTTGCACGAATTCGTAGGCCATAAGGTGATCTCGGAGAGTGCAATTTCTTTTCTGGTCATAGCAAGAGAAGTGCAGAATCAGGTCACTCTTTGTAAGACCCGACCCGAGTCTCTTGGTCCCGCGATCCTACCAGTAGAATCCCGGTGACCCGCGACCCTCGGATAGCGTTTAGGGTAATCCTTGAGTCCGGTCATGTAGACCCGACTCAAATCGACCTGAGACCTATGTCATCTTATTCACATCGTCGTTGCAGTTCCAACGACACGTCTTTTGTGTCCATTCGATATATGGATCAAAAGTTATGAACATTTCATTGTATGACCCTTAACGTGTGGCCCACTTAGGTGGAATGCATGTGGACCACCACCCTTGGCACAAGTTGTAAGTGCTATGGTCTCATGCTCCTTTGGTTGTCAAATTTTGATGTGTCAAAACATCTATCTGTGTCTTGTGCTTGTATGGTGATTTATATGTATTCAAGACACTGCATAAACACTTCATGACATTATTGAAGTTCAAGAAGCTACAATGTTGAAGTCTCAAGAAGCTACATTATTGAAGTTCAAGAAGCTACAATGTTGAAGTTCAAGTCTTAAGAAACAACTCAAGAAATGACTTCAAGACTAATAAGCAACGCATGAAGTAGTTTTTATGCTGATGAAGATCTCAAGTTTAAAGCTACAACAAGTTCAAGATCTCAAGCCTGATATGGTTCAAAAAAATCTATATTCGTTGAATGGTTGAAGTTCAATGTCCATACGACATGGTTCAGGTTTGAATGACCTTAGGTTGACCCTTTAAGTAGGTCACTTTGGATACATAAATCAAATGTTTATTTTACATAAGTTTGGTCTATTCTACAACCAGTCCTAGCTCTTGTTCGACCAGTCCTAGCATTGGTTCGACTAGTCCAAGAAATTCCACGACCAGTCCTAAGTTGTTGAAGATTTTTCGGAATTTTTTGGTACACCCACGACCAGTCCTGGAGGTCCTTCGACCGGTCGTAGGTGTGGCTTCGACTCGTCCACGACCAGTCGTAGAGCTACGACTCAAAGTCCAGCAACCTAATCTATGGTCCTACGACCAGTCGTAGAGATCTACGACCAGTCGTATGTGACCCACGACCAGTCGTAGGCTTCTCACGACTAGTCGTGGAACGACTTTCAAAGATCGCGCTCAATATTTCAAATATCCGTTAGAGCTACGACCAGTCGAAGGTTTCTAAGACCAGTCGTAGGAGCGATTTTTGCTTCTATAAATTGAAAACGAAATTCAGAGTTTTCACACTTCAACTCGATTCAATTCAAGAAATTTCAAGTGATCACTCTGAGATAAGTCTGTGTTTATTTTAAGATACATTGTGCTTATTTAATATTCCTTTTTGCTACTTATTTAATTTGATTTTGTTTCTATATTCCAATCTTTTTTTTGAAAAGAGGAATTATCTTATTCCTTCTTCTTGGAATCAAAATCAAATATAGCTACGCCCAACTAGTTAAAATCTAAAATCAATTAGAATTTAGAACCATATGAATGTGAGTATTGGAAATTGAACTTTGACCTTCAATCATCTACTCCGATTGGTTCTACCGGGCTGCTACGAAAAGGAGAAATCCAGGTATTTTACAGTTCTGTAAAATTTATTTACTTTTGGTTTTGTTTGAGGTTAAGCCAGAAAAATCTCATTGTATTGGTTTTGTTTGAGGTTGAACCAGAAAAAATCTCATTGTATTGGTTATCTGAGGAGAGCCAGAAAACTCAGAAAAGAGGGGTTTTTGAATTGTGTAAGCCAAGTGAAAAAGACACAATTGTAAAGGTTTTTGGTGAACCTGTGAAAACCTATTTGATAGTGAACGCTAATATCCCCTGTGTGAGGATATTAGGAGTGGAGTAGCTTTCTGTGTGGCTGTTGAAAGACAGTTGGTGTACACACAGGCGAACCACTATAACTCTTTGTCTTGTGGATTGAATGCTTGTTTAATTTTCATATCTTTTATCATTCAATTGTGTGAAAGTACAAGTGGATGTGAATGTTGTAACTATTTACATTTCAAGCAAGTGTGGGGATTGTTGTAATAATTTAGATCTATACTTCTGCATTTAATTTCAATTCCTTGCTATTTCATTTACTTCTATTAAAATTGAGTCCTTGATCCAAAAGATGTTCTAGAAATAAGGTTGTCCTACCATAAGCCCTTGTTTATTATGGTGTAAGGTTGTCCTTAGAACTGAATTTGTATCAATCTCTCAATACTTATTTATCAAGGTGATTTAAATTTAGCATTGTGAATTGATTCATAATTGTAAGGCTATTGGTTTACTTTATTTCCGCTGATTTTATTTTAAATTTGGCATAGTCCTATTCACCCCCCCCCCCCCCCCCTCTAGGACATATAGTTTGGCCTTTTCAAGTGGTATCAAAGCCTAATAGCTCATTTTTTGCTTTTTATTTGGATTTATTTCCTGAGCTAACGATCTAAGCTATATAAAAAGATGTCAAATTTTGATAGCCTTTCAGTTACTAGGCCTCCACCCTTTGATGGCTCCAACTATGCCTATTGGAAAGCCAGAATGAGGATCTTCCTCAAATCAATGGATGAAAGTGTGTGGCAAGCCACAGTGACTGAATGGAATCCTCCTACCATGGAAGTAACTGGAGTTGATGGTTCAAAATCTATGAAAATTACACCGTATTTCCAATGGACCACACTTCAGAAAAATGAGAGTAGTGCTAATGCTAAAGCACTAAATGCAATCACTTGCGCACTATCACCGGATGAGTTCAAAAGAATCATATCCTGTGATACTGCAAAGCAAGCCTGGGATATTTTAGAAATGACACACGAAGCTACATCAATTGTCAAGAAATCTAAAGTCCAACTCCTCACAACTAAATTTGAAGAAATTCATATGGAGGAAAATGAAATGTTCATGGACTTTTACACTAGATTGAATGACATTGTAAACTCAATGTGGGGTCTTGGCGATAAGATCCCAGAAAGTAAAGTGTGTGCAAAAATACTACGCTCTCTTCCTGAACGGTTCAATTCTAAGGTAACCGCAATCCAGGAACTTCGTGATACGGATAATATGAGGGTAGAAGAATTAGTTGGTTCTTTACAAACCTATGAATTAAGTTTTAAAGCTCCTAAAGGTAAATCTATTGCTTTGAAGTCATCTAAAAGTATTACTCAAGAAAATTCAGATTCAGAAAAGTCTGAAGATGATATGGCCCTTTTGGCGAAAAAGTTTTATAAGATTTTCAAAAGTAAGAAAAGAATCGACTTTCAAAAGGCAAATGAAAAGAAACGTTCTAAACCTAAGTCTAAAACTTGGAAGTCATTGAAAGATAGTCAATGTTACAACTGTCAAGAATATGGGCATTTAGCAAACAAATGTCCTAAAAAGGACAGATCCAAAAGGAAGGGTATGTTGGCTACTTGGGATGAATCGTCTGATTCTGAAGCCTCTTCTGAATCAGAAAATTCAGAAACCGAGTCGGGCAGTGAACTTAAGGCCCTTATGACTCTAGCCAAGTTTACTTTTTCAGATCACGATGATTCAACAAGTGAAGAAAATTTGGATAGTGATCATGAAAATGATGAAGATCTTCAAGATGCTTACAATGCCTTATATAAGGAAAGTTGTAAAATTGCTGTCAAACTTAAACTTCAAAAAGAAAAGTTTTTTAAACTTAAAGAATGTTTTGAAACCCTTGTTTTAGAAAAATCCCAAATTTCAGATTGTTTTGAAAAATCAAAGTGTGATCTGGAATTCAAAACCTCCCTGATTGAAAATTTGAAATCTGAAAATGAGAAACTTAAAAATGAAGTATCTTCTCTTCTGAGTTTGAAGGACACATGGAGATATGCCCAAGGTGATCCAAAATTAGAAAAATTATTATCCGGATCAAGAAAATGTGGCGATCGATCCGGGTTGGGCTATGATAAAAATACATCTCCTAAACAGAAGAATACTCCTTCCAATTTTGTGAAAGGAGAGACTTCTAACTCAAAAGGAAAAGGTACTAGTCAAGTTTTTTCTAAAAATACAAAAACTTTTCAAAAACCCAAAAGCAGCTATATAAATTTCAAAAATCAGATTCGAAACCCACTAGCTGAAAAAATTGTTGATTTACTTAAGGAACTATTAAAATCTAACTCTGTAGGACACTCTTACAACTGTAAACAAAAGAAGACCAACTATTCTCTTAAACCCAAAACAGTTCTAAAATGGGTTCCTAAGGTTGCCTGTTTGGTTGCTCACACTGCTTTCAAAGCTACAAGCCATTCGAAATGGTACCTAGATAGTGGATGCTCCAGACATATGACAGGCGACAAGGCACTATTCACCGATCTTAAAGATATGACTGATGGGTCAGTCACATTTGGTGATGGTAGCAACTGCAAGATAATTGGCAAAGGTACGGTCCAACTCTATAACCTTCCCTTATTTAAAAATGTTTTATATGTTGAGGGTTTAAAACACAACCTGTTGAGCATATCTCAAATATGCGATAACAACCATAATGTTAAATTTTCTAATCAAGGTTGTGAAATTATAAACGAAAAGGGTTCTGTAATATTAACTGGTCGCAGAACTTCTGAAAACTGCTATATAGTAAGCAATGGTAGCTCATCTAAACAAACGTGCTACATGGTCCATACCGATGAGACAGAATTATGGCATAAACGCCTTGGACATGTACACTACCGAAATTTATACAGATTGAGCAAAAGTGAACTAATTAGAGGTCTACCTAAGATGCAAAAAGTAGACAAGATTTGTGGTGAATGCCAGTATGGTAAACAAACTAGGAGCTCTCACAAAAAGGTGAACTCCAATACCACCACAAGACCACTCGAGCTTCTCCACATGGATCTTATAGGACCAACAAGAACGGAAAGTCGAGGTGGCAAAAAGTACATCTTAGTTATTGTAGATGATTATACAAGATACACTTGGGTTTCATTCTTGAGAGATAAATCAGAAACCCTTGATGAAGTGAAAAAGATTATAAAACGGATTCAAACTGAAAAATGTTCTCAAGTCAACAAGATCCGTAGTGATCATGGATCCGAATTCGAAAATAGCAGTTTTGAGAAATTCTGTAGCGATCAGGGAATATCGCATGAATTCCTGCACCTAAAACTCCTCAACAAAATGGAATTGTCGAGAGGAAGAATAGAGTGCTTCAAGAAATGGGAAATGTTATGTTAAATAGCATGAAGCTCCCTAGGAATCTCTGGGCTGAAGCAGTGAATACAGCCTGCTACATTATTAACCGTGTTTATATTTATAAATCTAATAATAAAACGGCTTATGAAATGTGGTTTGAGAAAAAGCCTTCTGTCAAATACTTTCAGTTTTTGGCAGCAAGTGCTATATTTTGCGTGACCGTGAAAATTTGGGAAAGTTTGACACTAAAAGTGATGAAGGGATCTTTTTAGGATATTCTTTAAACAGTCGTGCATATCGTGTTCTGAACAACAGGACCGGTGTGATTCAAGAGTCAATAAATGTTGTGATTGACGATCTTTTGAATACACCTGTCCCTAGTTCAGATAATGATGAGGTGCTTATACTTGAAAAACAAGAAACTTCATCAAGTGAAACTAATTCTGAATTAAGGACTGTTAAAGATCATCCAACTTCTCAAATACTTGGAAACCCTCTCACTGGTGTGCGCACTCGTAGACAATTAGAGGACATATGTAGCTACGTATGCTTTACATCCCAGATTGAACCGGTTAACGTAAAAGAAGCACTTTCGGATGAAAACTGGATTCTTGCGATGCAAGAAGAACTTAATCAGTTTGTCAGAAATGATGTCTGGTACCTTGTTCCTAGACCTAAAATAAACATATTATTGGAACAAAATGGATTTTCAAAAACAAATCTGATGAACTTGGAAATATTATTCGAAATAAAGCAAGACTAGTTGTACAGGGGTATACACAAATTGAAGGTATTGACTATAATGAAACATTTGCCCCTGTAGCTCGTCTTGAATCAATCAGACTTTTTATCTCCATTGCTTGTTTTAGGAAGATTAAAATTTACCAAATGGATGTAAAGAGTGTCTTTCTGAATGGTGATTTACATGAAGAGTATATGTTGAACAACCTACAGGGTTTGAAGATCCTAAATTTACTGATCATGTGTATCGTCTTAAGAAGGCTCTTTATGGTCTGAAACAAGCTCCCAGAGCATGGTACGAAAAACTGACTAAGTTTTTACTGAGTCATAATTTTCAGATGGGATGTGTTGATAAGACGCTCTTTGTTAAGAAACATAACGATGATATTCTAATGGTTCAAATATATGTTGACGATATTATTTATGGATCAACCTGTACTAACATGACTGTTGAGTTTGCAGATTTGATGAAGTCTAAATTCGAAATGAGCATGGTTGGAGAATTAAACTATTTCCTAGGGTTGCAAGTAAAACAACAACTGATGGAATTTTTATCTCTCAAACCAAATATGCTCTGAATTTAATTAAGAAATTTGGATTTGAGAAAGGTAAAAATTTTGATACTCCTATGAGTACAACTTTGAGACTCTCGAAAGACTCTACAGGTAATGATGTGGATCCTAAATTGTATCGTAGTTTGATTGGTAGTTTGCTTTATTTGACTGCTAGTAGACCAGATATCGCTTTGAGTGTTGGTATTTGTGCTCGTTATCAATCAAATCCTAAAGAATCTCACTTAACTGTTGTTAAGCGGATTATGCGATATGTCGCAAGTTCTACTAAACTGGGTCTCTGGTATCCACATGAGACTAATATTCAATTAGTCGGGTACGCAGATGCTGACTGGGCTGGAAACATTGATGATAGGAAATCAACCAGTGGTGGTTGTTTCTACATTGGAAATTGTCTTGTTTCTTGGTTTAGCAAAAAGCAAAGTTCTATATCGCTATCAACAGCTGAGGCTGAATACATTGCTGCTGGAAATGCATGTACTCAACTTGTTTGGATGAAACGTATGTTAAGCGATTATGGAATTACTCAGGATTCTATGATTTTATTTTGTGATAATTCCAGTGCAATAAATATCTCTAAAAATCCAGTTCAGCATTCACGTACTAAGCATATTGACATTAGATTGCATTACATTCATGAATTAGTGGAAGAAAAATTAATATATTTGGATTACATTCCAATCGAGACTCAACTTGCGGACATTTTCACTAAACCGCTCGACAAAAGCAGGTTTAATAAATTAAAGTTTGATCTCGGTATGTGCAATTTGAATTGAATTTGCATGATTTGGTGTATCATAATGTACATAAGTTTGATGTTTTATTTGCTTAAATTTGAAAATTATTTGAAAAAAATTGCAAATTTTGAGTCGGTACTCGACCAGTCGTGAGTGTACACGACCGGTCACGACCGGTCGTAAAACTCGTGATTTCACTTTATTTTGGGGATTTGACTCTTCTTCTTCATTTCCTTTTTACTCTCCAACGGTCCTAGCTACGACCGGTCGAACCCACCTTCATGGTACTTCAAGGTTAGTGGTTCTTTTGCAATTTTCTTGTAGATTCTTGTTATTGGTGTTTCAAATCTCATTCTTGTAGAATCTATTTGGTCGTTCATTGCAAGTTTGGGGTTTTATCTTGAAAAATCTGTTCTATCAAAACCCCATTTCTTCTATCTTGCATCTTTTTGTTTCCTTGAGTCCTCCTTTGAAAATGGATGCTAGAGGTAAAAAGAAAACTACACGAGGTCCCTCTTCATCTAGATCAGCATCTATTGCACAACGTCATCTTCGCTCTCCCGAAAATGATCCTTCTAATGCTCGGGATTTGCGTATGCGCAATATTATTGTTGAGCATCCTGTTAATGTTAATCACATTGCTTCCTTTGGTATCCTTCCTCTGTTGCAATCTGTGGGATGGGATAACATCTTACATTGGGGTGGAGCTGCATACCAGTCCATTGCCCAATCCATGTTTGCATGTATCTGTGATTTTTCTCTTGAGAATTTAACTTTTAAAATTGATACTCAAGAAGGATTATTTTCAGTGGATCGACATTTGATTGCTCACATTATGAAAATACCTGTCAATGATGAGGGCATTCCAATTCATATTTTACATGACTGACTCTCAGAATCTGAACGAAAAATGCTTACTAGAGATTTATGTAATTTGGATGTTCACTGGACTCATAAAGGTCATGCACTTCCCTTAAGGTACTTGTTACCTAGACACAGAGTACTTCATAGGATTTCATCTCAAATCTTTATCCACGTTCTGGTAATAAAACCGAACTCACTGCTTTCATGGTTCGTGTTTTGCATTCTGTCATCTCTTGTGCAAAAATATGTCTACCTTCTTTAATTTGTCATTCCATTATTTTGTCTCGTCACCATCCAGGACATAGTGATATTCCCTTTGGTTATTTGTTGACTATGCTGGCAAATCATATGCTCGTGGCTATGCCTGCTAGAGAAAAACCCATCCATCATCTCCCTTTTAATAATTCCAATATTAACAAGATGAATTTAGAATTGGCTGATGGCCAAGTGGATGCTGGTAGCAGTGGTGCTGAAGCAGGAAATGCAGATCAAGCTGGTGATCTTCCTGAAGACGTGAATATGGATGATTTATTTGAAGAACTTGAGTCAGACTCGCCTGATGATCCTGATTTTCAGCCTTCTGATTTTGATGAGAGATTGAATTCCCTTCAAGAGCAGGTGGCTCAAATTCGTGTTACCCAAGACACGCAATTTTCTTATTTACGCAAATATATGAGGCGGGTTGCTAGGGGTTTACACAAAATTGATCCATCTAATCCTGCTCCCTCTTCTGGTTCTGACTGAATTTTTGATGGGTCTGTAATAATTTTTTTTTAAGTCTGAACTTTACATGCTTACTGACTTTTTGAATTATGCACTATGCTCTCTTGAATCAACTCCTATTTTCATTATCATTATTGCTCTTCTTCCTTTGTCATTTTGTGTCAAAAAGGGGGAGAAGTTTTGGGAGGCTTTGGCTTTATTTGAATTTAATGATTATGATGTGCTCCTATTACTCAGGGGGAGTTAAGCTTCTCAGGGGTAGTTATGGGAGAATCATGCTAGGGAGGCTTTGGCTTTATTTGAATTTAATGATTATGATGTGCTCCTATTACTCAGGGGGAGTTAAGCTTCTCAGGGGTAGTTATGGGACAATGATGCTAGTTATTACTTATCATATCTATATAACTGTGCATGATTCTCTATTTTGAACCTGTTGTGCCTGTACTTCTCTTATTTCTATTGGAAGTATTATTATTTGGGTGTTTTGTCACAAATTTGACAAAGGGGGAGATTGTAAGTGCTATGGTCTCATGCTCCTTTGGTTGTCAAATTTTGACGTGTCAAAACATCTATCTGTGTCTTGTGCTTGTATGGTGATTTATATGTATTCAAGACACTGCATAAACACTTCATGACATTATTGAAGTTCAAGAAGCTACAATGTTGAAGTCTCAAGAAGCTACATTATTGAAGTTCAAGAAGCTACAATGTTGAAGTTCAAGAAGCTACAATGTTGAAGTTCAAGTCTTAAGAAACAACTCAAGAAATGACTTCAAGACTAATAAGCAACGCATGAAGTAGTTTTTATGCTGATGAAGATCTCAAGTTTAAAGCTACAACAAGTTCAAGATCTCAAGCCTGATATGGTTCAAAAAAATCTACATTCGTTGAATGGTTGAAGTTTAATGTCCATACGACATGGTTCAGGTTTGAATGACCTTAGGTTGACCCTTTAAGTAGGTCACTTTGGATACATAAATCAAATGTTTATTTTACATAAGTTTGGTCTATTCTACGACCAGTCCTAGCTCTTGTTCGACCAGTCCTAGCATTGGTTCAACTAGTCCAAGAAATTCCACGACCAGTCCTAAGTTGTTGAAGATTTTTTGAAATTTTTTGGTACACCCACGACCAGTCCTGGAGGTCCTTCGACCGGTCGTAGGTGTGGCTTCGACTCGTCCACGACCAGTCGTAGAGCTACGACTCAAAGTCCAGCAACCTAATCTATGGTCCTACGACCAGTCGTAGAGATCTACGACCAGTCGTAGGTGACCCACGACCAGTCGTAGGCTTCTCACGACCAGTCGTGGAATGACTTTCAAAGATCGCGCTCAATATTTCAAATATCCGTTAGAGCTACGACCAGTCGAAGGTTTCTAAGACCAGTCGTAGGAGCGATTTTTGCTTCTATAAATTGAAAACGAAATTCAGAGTTTTCACACTTCAACTCGATTCAGTTCAAGAAATTTCAAGTGATCACTCTGAGATAAGTCTGTGTTTATTTTAAGCTACATTGTGCTTATTTAATATTCCTTTTTGCTAGCTTATTTAATTTGATTTTGTTTCTGTATTCCAATCTTTTTTTTGAAAAGAGGAATTATCTTATTCCTTCTTCTTGGAATCAAAATCAAATATAGCTACGCCCAACTAGTTAAAATCTAAAATCAATTAGAATTTAGAACCATATGAATGTGAGTATTGGAAATTGAACTTTGACATTCAATCTTCTACTCCGATTGGTTCTACCGGGCTGCTACGAAAAGGAGAAATCCAGGTATTTTACAATTCTGTAAAATTTATTTACTTTTTGTTTTGTTTGAGGTTAAGCCAGAAAAATCTCATTGTATTGGTTTTGTTTGAGGTTGAACCAGAAAAAATCTCATTGTATTGGTTATCTGAGGAGAGCCAGAAAACTCAGAAAAGAGGGGTTTTTGAATTGTGTAAGCCCAAGTGAAAAAGACACAATTGTAAAGGTTTTTGGTGAACCTGTGAAAACCTATTTGATAGTGAACGCTAATATCCCCTGTGTGAGGATATTAGGAGTGGAGTAGCTTTCTGTGTGGCTGTTGAAAGACAGTTGGTGTACACACAGGCGAACCACTATAACTCTTTGTCTTGTGGATTGAATGCTTGTTAATTTTCATATCTTTTATCATTCAATTGTGTGGAATGTACAAGTGGATGTGAATGTTGTAACTATTTACATTTCAAGCAAGTGTGGGGATTGTTGTAATAATTTAGATCTATACTTCTGCATTTAATTTCAATTCCTTGCTATTTCATTTACTTCTATTAAAATTGAGTCCTTGATCCAAAAGATGTTCTAGAAATAAGGTTGTCCTACCATAAGCCCTTGTTTATTATGGTGTAAGGTTGTCCTTAGAACTGAATTTGTATCAATCTCTCAATACTTATTTATCAAGGTGATTTAAATTTAGCATTGTGAATTGATTCATAATTGTAAGGCTATTGGTTTACTTTATTTCCGCTGATTTTATTTTAAATTTGGCATAGTCCTATTCACCCCCCCCCCCCCTCTAGGACATATAGCTTGACCTTTTCACAAGTCCTAAATCACACTACACACACCACACAAAAGTTCCATAACTAACACCACCCAACCCTACACACCACCAAGAAGCCTACCTTATGCTGAACATTGTTTTCTCCTCACATAGGCAATGATGGCCTTTCTTACAAAACAATCATGATCTCTCTCTCTCTCTCTCTCTCTCTCTCTCTCTCTCTCTCTCTCTCTCTCTCTCTCTCTCCCTCCTTCTCATTTCCCTCCATTGCTAACAACCTTTCTCCCTAACGTCCCAAAATTTCCCATCTCTCCAGCCCTCAAAACTCCAAAATCCTTCCAATCCCACCATTAAAAACAAATCTCAACCTTTAAAACCTCTCCATTGGTCCAAGGTCTTCATGGTGTGGAAGTTTGAAGGCTTGCTTGGCATGTGGGTGATTATTAATTTTTGATTTCTTTTATATCCTTTAATCTTCTTTTTCTTCATAAATGGATCATATGGGACCCACCAATCTATGGTGGGGATCCCATTTGATCCCATGGATGTGGCCCTTTGGCCCATCCTACATGCATGCCATGATCCATGATGGGGTCATTCTCCATGGATCCCATCATGATGTATCTCATGATCTACTCCATTGCAAGGTTATCTAGACCTTAAATATCATGTTAGGATGGCATCCCAACTATCCATTGTATTTATGGATCATGCATGCATTAATTTCATGTTGCATGTACAATTAATGTAGTTGTATGGGTATGATTGATTCTTGGGAGGGCCCATTAGTGGCGGGGCCTTATCCCCATTGTCGGATTGCCTTTCTTCTTCTCTTTTACATTATTTGTGGATGATGATGTGTGTGGCCCACTTGGTGGGCCTGGGACGTCCCAAAAATCAAGTAAGGGTGGGACGCCCCTACCACCCTTATTCCATGATTTTGGGTACTTTAATCAATGCATGCAAGTGTCCAGACTTTAGTTCTTAATTTGGACATGTGTGGGGCCCACTAAGGAAGGTCACACATCCTTTTATTTGTTGTATATATATAGATATAGGTTGATATGTCTAGCCATATATTATTATCCAAAAATCTGAACTGTTTGCTTAGACTATTATGGTTGATGTTTGACACGGATTTGATCTATAATTTTCACTATTTTCCTTCACGTAGTGGGGTGTATTTTGAAGGTTTGGACCCCACCTTGAAGTGTGATGGATCATACCTCAGATTGTCCATGCAACAACACCCAAAAATGAGGCCCAAAGGGGGTGGGCGGTCCACCTTGTTGGACCGTCCATCCCTATGGAATGAGGTGAAAACACAATTTCCAACTTGATTTCTGAGGGGTGGACCACTTTTGTGGACCGCACCTTACTGTATTTTATGGGAAAAATATTAAACACTCATCCCTCCCCTCCTAGGTGAAGCTTGGGCCCACTTTTTGGAGTGCACATTGCATGGACAGCAACATATGCAGAACAGAATTTTTAATTCCCAACCTTGCTGTCCATGAAGTTTTTCCATGATTTTCTTAAGCTTGTGGCCTTCTATTTGGCCCATATTCTGGCCCTTCATGTTGGGACCCATCTTGGGGGTGTGTGCCACTAATTCCACCTCAGAAAAATGGAGTATGGCTGCTGGAATGGCAGCCCATAGTTGGACGTTCCAGCAGGGCTGGCGTCCAGCCACGGGCTGACCGTCCAACCTCATAAGGCCCACTATGATGAGTGTTTTATCCACACCATCCTATCCATTGTAGACCTCATATGTGTGGCACATCTCCCTTATGGAATGTCCACATGTGGGACCCACTTAATGTGCTTAAGGGGTGGGACGTCCCAGCCCCTTAGACCGCCCACCATGGGACGCCCAACCCATTGGGCTGCTGCTGGACGCCCGGTCCAGCAGCATGGCGCACCTAATTTATATATTTTATTCACTCCTTCATCTGGTAGGACCCTTTGTGACTTGTATGGGCCACTAGAGATTAAAATAATTGTATAAATAAAAATTTATTGAATTTCCAGGAAGCCCAAATAGTGGGTGGAGTGGAATTTCAGCATTAGCCCAAGGTTGCTACCCACAAATGTATGTTTTGGGGCAGCATGACCCACCAGATTTGGGGACATTATTACACATATCTTTCCCTATTTTGATTAGATTTTTTTAGGCTTAATTAGTGCACTCTTAAGGCCCACTTTAAATGGGTTTTTATTGAAATAATATTCATAGTTATATGTTGGGTTTCCTAGGACCATTGTCCTAGAACCTTCTTGATAGGCCCCTGACCTTTGGGCCTATGTTTAGCATACTATTGTGATGGGTTTTATGGGCCAAAATACTCAAGTAGTTGGGCCTTTGGTTGCCCATTAAATTAACTCCATACTTGGGCTAACAAGCGAGGCCCAACTCACTTATTTTAAAACAAAAGAATTGCCCATATGGTTGGAATATGGGTTACCCATTAGGCCCACCACAATGAGTGGACTCATGATCTTCTTTTTTTTTTGGGCCCAAACCTTGCTTGAGGGCCCACCATGTTACCTAAGTGTTGGGCCTTGAGTATAGCCTACTAGGCCATGGATTGCCTAGGCCGTGGACCTTGCCTTACATGCGTGTAGTTAGCGGGCTGCCTTTTGGGACCTAATTGAGGTTGGATGCCCTCCTTGGTGGCCCAAAGGTAGGCCCATAGGGCCCTTACAGGTGGTTGCAGGCCCACCTTGGACCTTATTAGGACCGCTTCTTCCTTGGGCCTTTATGACCCTCTTAGCTCGTGGGTTATCCCAAATATTGGGCCCCCACTAGAGGACTTTTTCCTTAGAGTACATGTTTATGTATCTAGACATTGCCCCTCCTTGGGAAGGAGGAGTATGTTCCGCATCGATATTGTCGAGTAGCGTACATACACCATTATGACCCATATGCATCATCTGCGTGAATGGATTGCATTGTGTGTGGTCATAGAGGGATAGAGTTTCTCCCCTTGTGTACATTGAGTGCCTAAAGCTAGTGTATGATCTGCATGTGTGACTCATGCATTGGCATCGTATTTCATGTTGATACTGCCCTTGCTACATCAGGGCCTTGCCTCCACAGGGACATTCGTGGATGTCGTATATGTGGACACAGAAAATGTTACTTGAGCATATCGGGTGCATAGGATGCCCATGGGTGAAATTCTTAAAACTTTCATGGTACCAAGGATCTGCCTCAACGCCATGACCAAGTGGAAACTATGAGCGCACGAGGGCCTTATACTGTCAGGCCGCGACTCTCACTATCATGTAGTCGGTTGGGTAGGGGTGTGGCCTTACCTGCCTGAGAGAAAGAGGGCAATGGCTAGGCTGAGTCTGACCAGCTCGTGAATGGGTTTGCTACCATCAGGCCTTGTTGGTGATTGGTCGTCGACAGGCGAGTAGTGAGGTCTCTTACGCTCGTTTGACTGTGCGAGTCTGTAGAGTGGCAGCCATTCAGTAGTGTACTGGACCCTGGTGATTTCCTTATGATTGGAAATGTACTTGATATGTGGATTTGGATATGAGCATTGGCATCACTTCGTATTTGCATTCACATCGGCTCTATAAGCCCCTTTATGCATCGCCTTGGTATGACGCTCAGTACTCATTACATTGTATTCATGATAAGCCTCGGTAAGGCAAGTGAAATTGTCATTAATCATGTTTCCCTTCCTGTACCTCCTATTATTCTTCTGCGCACTATTGTCACACACTTCCGCCACCCTCTAAGCTTTCTATAAGCTTATGCACGATTGATGCGTGCAGTAGATCCTAGGCAGGCGACGTAGTGGCAGAGCTTGGATTAGAGTTGAGCTGAGGACCCAGAAGTTGCAGACTTTTCCCTTCTCTCTTTCTTTTATCTTATGTATGTCCTTTTGGACCTTTTGTAACTTGTAAAAGTTCAAATTTATAGTGGATTTTGTGATGTGTCCTTTTATTATTCTCGAGATGTTACTTGTTGTGATCTTGGGTATGCTCGTATTGAAAATGGTTATTCGGTTATGAAAATTGTCCTTGTGGGATCCCAGGATCGGAACCTGCCTTAGGAGTCGAGAATGGGGTACTACGGAGGCTGTTGCGGTCAGAACCGGCTATCGAGTTCCTTATGAGTCCGGTTACCGAGTCTGGGGTATGACACTCTGCTAGTAGACTTCTTAGTGATAAATGTACCATCAACTCACAATGTTATCATAAAGCGATTGTCTCTTAACGCCATGAGGGTGGTTGTGTCCACTTACCACTTGATGATTAAGTCCCCTGCCGACGGAGGAGTCAGCAATGTTCAAGGAGATTAGCGAGAAGCTCGTAGGTGTTATTCAATAGCAGTCAGAAAGGGTTCAGCGAAGCAGGCCCTCACAATAGATATGCTCTACCCCAAGGGAGACACCTCTACGGAGGGTTCCCCCACTGAGAATCTCGTGACCGTCCCACTCGATGACGTCGACCCGAGCAGAACAGTTCAACTCGGCTCGTCGTTGAGTGCCGAGCAGCGAGACCAGATGCTGATTTTCCTCCGACAGCACAAAGATGTCTTCGCATGGTCCCACCAGGACATGTCAGGCATTTCTTCAGAGTTCAAGGTTCACAAGCTAAATGTGGACCCAGAGCACAAGCCAATAAAGAAGAAAATGAGAGCTTTCGAGCCTAAGAGGTACGCGACAATTACCGACAAGGTTTTAAACTCCTCGACGCTGGCTTCATCGAAGAAATCTATTACCCAGATTGGATCGTGAACATAGTACTTGTAAAGAAGGCCAATGGGAAATGGCGGGTCTGTGTAGATTACTCAGACCTGAACAAAGCATGCACCAAGGACAGCTTCCCCTACCTCGGATCGACCAATTGGTAAACAATACAGCCTGGCACGAGCTCCTCACTTTCATGGATGCATACTTTGGCTATAATCAGATAGCAATGTATCCTCTGGATAGACAAAAGACAAGCTTTGTCACCGACAAGGGGCTCTATTGTTACCGGGTCATGCCCTTTGGCCTGAAGAACACTGGCGTGACATATCAGAGGCTGATAAACCATATGTTCGGCCGACAGATCGGTCGGACTATGGAAGTCTACATCGATGACATGCTCGTGAAGAGCGTCAAAGCATCCGATCACATCTCAAACCTCGGAGAGACTTTCTCAATTATGTGGGAGTATCGAATGAAGCCGAACCCAGCTAAGTGTGGTTTTGGTGTGGGGTTAGGTAAATTTCTTGGCTTCCAAGTTAGTTAAAGGGGTATTAAAGCAAATCCCGACAATAATAGGGCCCTGCTCGATATGAACTCACCTCGGACAATAAAGGAAATCCAATGCCTCACTAGAAGAGTCGCTGCACTCAGCCGATTCATATCCAGAGCCATTGATAAGTGTCTTCCCTTCTTCCAGTAGTTGAAGGGTCATGAGAAGGCGGAGTGGACCTCGGACTGCGAGCAAGCTTTTCAGTGGCTGAAGCAGTATTTGGGGTCGCCACTGTAAAACCCTTAACCTTAGTATACATTTTGCTCCGTCGGGTCCCGCGGTCCTATCGGTCAAATTCTGGTGACTTGCGATGTAACACCCCGTACTTTCGGTACTTGGGTGCTACTGAGTAACCCAATTTAGTATAAGTACAAACCTAGCTCGAGCGAACATCCACATGCATACCGGTCAAAATTCGACCGTTGAAAAACGGTTCCCATCCATATATCAGGCTATCCATCCGTTATTTTTTGAGATGGACAATCACATCATCAGCACAACCCGTTGTTAGGACTTTGGTCACTTTGATAGAAGAATCAAACCATCCAGTAATATTTAATAAGTATATATTTTTTTAATTGTTATATTATAAGTTTTAAACAAGCATAGATCAAAGGAATTATGGATGTATTTGATAGTTTGTGTATCATATAAATAATGTATGAAAATGTGTTGTAGTAGAGTGATATGTATATAACTAACGTATATAAAATATAATGAAAATAATATTAAAATGAGTAATAATTTTACAATGTATAATTAAACTATAAATACTGATGTGGTACTAAAAATCTTCTATAAAATATGTGTACAAGATTTATTAGATATTTTAATAAGATTTTATATTATTTAACAATATTATGGAATATAAATGTGATTTTAATTAAATATATATTGTACAGTCTTAAATTCATTCATATGTATAATATAATATTATATCTTATGAATTATATACTAATAAACATGTTATCCATAACATGTATATGATAGTATATTAATATTAAAATTAACATATTATTTGAATAGTAGCACATGATGGTGTGCTTAGACACAAAAGTAATCCCTTAGGACATTTTGACCATTGATGGTCAAAATGGAATTAATCCGACTATTGGGTTGGCACATTCTATGATAAAGGACGTAATTCAACTAGTATGGTCCACCTAAGCCTTGGGCCCACCTAAATCTTTGTCTAAAGTCCCTTATAAGGCTTCCCAAGATGAATGGACAATATGGATTAGTCACACACTGGGCCCTCACATGAAGTGCGAGTGCACTGAATGCACTATGCACAAAGTGCACAGAACCGGGCAGCTGGTTTTATCAGCGCTGACCCGCAGTTTCCATAAACAGAGAGGCATTCCCTCTCTCTCCCACTCAATTTCATTTGAAAATGACACTGTCCATGTGTTGATCGGTGGTCCACCATCTAGACCCGCTTGGGCGATCAGAACCATCCATCGTGTGCACGACTAAAGGCTGACCAAAACCATGACCATTTCACACGGAGATGTGCACGTGTGTGGCCACAAATCTAGTTGCAAATGGACTGTAGAAAACCAAGTTTTTTGAAAACGAAAACTATTTTCCATACGCTAGCTTGGCTATCCGCGTGAGCCAGCAAGGGCTTATCTCGACCGTCCCAATGGAGCAATCTTAACCACTCATTCTTCGTTCATGTGAGCTAAGATCCTCTGTGTAAAACCGACACCCAAAACCTCCCTCCCGCTGGCTGTTTTCCAGTAAACCAGAAATCGAGATTGAATCTTGGCCTCCCATTCGCATCCAATAGTCCTTGATGCATTGGAATCCGTACAAAAGGGGAGGGATAGCATCCCTTCCCCCTATTTCTGCTGCTGCACTCAAAACGCCTGTCGCATTTGAGAAAAGCAGAGAGAGAGAGAGAGTGAACAAGGGGGTGCGATTTGACCAGGTCTGTCCGAGCCGAACGTCCATGGCTGGACATTCCCAGCTAGAAGAAAGCAGCTGGAAGAAAGAGAAAGAGAGATAGAGAAGCATAAAGAGAAAATGAGAAAAGGAAGAAGAATAAAATAAGGAACAGGAGCGCGGACTACTGCCATCATCCTGCACCATGACTCGCTGTCGAGTCTGAGTCGCTGGCGTGAGCGCTGGCGGAAGTTTTTGGGCCCGACAATCATGTTCGTCATGCCAAGGGAAGAAGAGAAAGAAATGAATGGAGGAAGAAGGGAGAAGGGAAGAGAGCGTGCGGGTGGTGTGGCAGAACTCTGTAGCAACCACTCAAACCGAACTGAGTTCGGGCCGAGTCAGGCCAAGCCTGGACCCATTGTTAGTCGTTAGGCATTGGGTTGCTAGTTTATGAAAGAAATAATATGAGGAGAGGAAGAAAAAGAAAAGAAAAGTAGGGAGAATGCAGTAGCAGGAAGGAGGAAAGGAAAGAGGAGAGTTGCATTGAACTCAACTCCGCTAAAACCAAGTTTGACTCGGTCAGGTCAGGTTGGGTCTGGTTTAACCTAGCCAACTTGCTGGTGTGCACGCCTGAGTGAAGTAGAAAAAGAAAGAAGATAGAAACAAAAGAGAGAGGGAGAGGTTGAGACAGGGTTGCTGCCGAGTCAACTCGGCTAAAACTGAGTTTGACTCGGTCAAGTTGGGCTTGGGCCTGGTCCATACATTGCTGGATTTCCAACATGAAGAAAGCAATAGAAGGAGAAGAAAAGAGAGGGAAAAAGGAGAAGAAGAGAAAGAAGTGAGAGGCAAGCAATGGTGAGTTGAGTTAACTCAACTGAGTCAACCTAGGTGAGCCCACAATTTCTCTCCATATTGAAATTATTTCAATTATAGATATTATTGTTACCATTACAATCATTGTTAGGGTTGATTAATATTATATATGTATGGCCATTAGTAGATTATCTATATTAATATTAGCCATTACATACAAAAATTATCATTATTAAATAATAGAGTTTTATTTTGTCAACCTTAAAAATTATCATTGATGATTAGAGCATACTATTTACTTCATTACAATAACTATTAGCGCCCCGTCAGCTAATATTAAGTATATTAATGATCGTTTTGAAATTATTAGCATTATTAGCATTTACGATCAAATATACATCATTAACCATTATTGTATTACTATTAGTAACGTTATTAATACCGTTGTTACATCCATTATAAATTAAATCTTAAAAATTTACCCTAGACCTAAACTTAAGGATGAAACCCAAAAACTTAGGCCATCTAAATTCGAGGTTAAGACATTAACCCTAAATAATGTGTTAAGATTGGATCTAACGATAGAACTTCAAAATTCATGGCAGCTCCTGGTATCTATTATCATGACTAGATTTAATAATGATAGTCATGGCTACTAATGTTGAGAAGTATTATCGCTTTTCTTTATGGGATTAGTAAAATACTTGTTAATATAACTAGTAGTATTAGCCCTTATTATTATCGTTAGTAAATAGTCTATCATTGTTACTTACATTATTTAGGAGATTTTTTTAGTCATTTTAGGAATACTAGATAATGTTAGTACATTTAAATAGGAACCTAGGAACCATCATTAATAATGGATTGGTACTCCTACTATGAATATTATTCGATCGATCGTACAATAATAATAATATTAAGGATAATTTAGAATCCAAATCCTAGAATCTAAGGTTAGGATTAAACCCTAGGATGAAACCCTAATCCTATATTAAAACCCTAAAAGTAATTGTAACGCCCTGAAAATCGGGGGTCGAGCATAAATTCAACTCCCGAGTTCCAAAACATCACTTATGCAACAAAATGAATGATGATTGAATGTTGACTGTATTTGTGCATTGAACATGAGTGAGATTAAGCCAAAACAACATATCATATTCTAGAGACAGTTAAATTTGCAAGCGGAAGACTGTGATAGATATATAAAATATATAAAATATGATGAGTCTCCAGAGTGTGATAACATTACCAGGTTAAATAATTACAAGTATAGTTCTAAAATATACCTAATGTGAGGAAATGTAATGTCTCCTATCCTAAGTACCATGCCCCGTCAATACAATATCAGGTCTTCATTGACCCGCCAGAGAGATACAGATAGGAGAACTCCTCCTATCATCATAGAAGTAGTCCGGCTCTGCTTTATAAGCATCGCCATCACCTGAAACTCAACAAATCTGGTTGGTGTGTACAACACCGTCTCGTAACGTGGGAGTGAGTGATCAACTCAGTGGAACAGTAAAGCATAGGTTAACATGTTATCAACTCAGTCAAGCAATAATGATAAAGCAGTACAATCAAACAATTCTAACTACTCTTATTTAATGCAAGTATGAAATGACATGATGTATGTATGCCCTTGCCAAACCACCCTCATGCGATATCATCTTACTTTCGTGAATGCATACTCCCTCAGTGCTCCACATCTACTAGGCACATGCGGTGCAATGATGCGCATGATTTCTGAGTTGTTATTAGTCTGTTTCAAACAGTAGTATTGGGAAACTAAGGTACCTCCCTTGTATCATTCCGAAACATGATCCATTCTAGGGCCGTCAATCCTAGTTAATATCATACGGTGTTATGGTTTGAGAGGCATAGCGAAGGCATCACAAAGGGCTCGTCACCCGTCAGCACGGATACAGATCTCACCGTATGTGGCTCAATTGCTGACCGTCAGCTCGAGTACAGGTCTCACCGTACTCGGCTCAATCGCTGGCCGTCAGCTCGAATACAGGTCTCACCGTACTCGGCTCAACTCATACTCTAGTTGCTGTGAAGGGCTCGTCGCCAATCACAGACCTTGGAGTATACTCGAAGATACTACAGAGGACTCGTCGCCCGTCAGCACAAGTACAGGTCTCACCGTACTCGGCTCTCGCCGTAAGTATCGACAGCTCGAATACAGTGTCTCATACCACCGTATTCGGCTCACAAGTTTGGTTGCTCAATGGTCACTACAGGGAGGCACGTGGCCCCAGCATAGGCCGACAGCTCGACCACGGTGTCTCATACCACCATGCCCGGCTCATGAGTCTTAGCGGATCGAGGTACCATGGTTAAAAGGGATTTCACTGGTAAGTTTGGTACCCTAGGTTTAAGCAGTAGCGTCCAAACATGGTGAACATACATAAGACAGATCGGGTTACTTGACGAGCTCGGTTAGCTCGAGCGCACAACAAGTTGAACGACATGAAGTGCATAAGCACTTCGCGTGGCCAACCACTATCGTTAACCGAAGTACGACTCGGGTTCGTCGAACACATCTCATGTGGCAAATGAATCACAGCCACGAATGCAATTCTGGTACCGGTTGTCTGGACTATAATCATAGCCCCAAACACAATCAAGTGCAGATAGATAAAACACTAGTAGATCAAGATTCAACTCATACAATCAAGGTCTAGTATTATCCGTTTAGGGCTGTCAGGGCTGTTGCATGCACTTGTTGCTCCGCTCCCCCATCACCCATGACGGATCATACAACGTAAATATAAATTTAAACATATGCATTACATAGTTAAAATCATAAAGCAGTTGAGCATGTTATGAATCACAACACAAGCATGAGTTTGTACATGTTTAATTCCTAATCACACAACTATCCAAGGAGATCATACACATAGTTAAAAGAGGTTGAGAATCATATCTCAACACCCTTATACATTACAATTTGCTAACTACTACTCATTCAGACATTTCAAGAAACACTTAAACAAACATACATCAACATACATGACATATGTCGATCACATAGGCATTAGGCCAAATCCTTTCACTAGGGAGTTGCCCCCAATCATAACACGCGTACACCCACGACGGATAGTCATGGCAAGCAGGAATCCAAGTTCCATATTCATTCAGTCATTTTCACAAACACTTGGGCCACACATTTTAGCATATATAGTGTATATTGGCCGTGGCGTGATTTAGGGCAAATCCTTTCGTCCAAGGGGTATCGCCAATACATCAATCATGAATCCATGACAATTAGTCATGGCGAGCATGAATGAGAATTCTATACTCAATCAGTCATTTTCACAAACACTTAGAATACATTATTACAACATACATGGTGTATGTTAGCAAAACATGTATTAGGGCTATCCTTTAGCCAAGCGAGTATTTTATCCATGTATAATATATTACTACAACAAATAATCATGATAAATACATCTCCAAAATTTATACGTATACAGTATTTTCTGGAATACGCAATTTCAACATACATAGTGTATATAAGTAAAACATGTATTTAGGCGAATCCTTTTGCCAAATAAGTATTTTATCCATATATCATATATCCATATAACAAATAAACATGGCAAACACATTTCTAAAAAATATACGTATACCGTACTTTCTACAAATACCTAGAGTATGTAGAATTCCATATTTTTCATCTTTAATCGAAACGGAAAGCAGACAACACTTTGTACATGTGCAATTGCATGCAGATCATGAATTTATCATTATCTGATATTGAAAGCGTTGAAAACCATAACCTATACACCTAAAGTCCGCACCTTTAGTCGTAGAATCGTAACGGAGTCGATAGGTTTGCTAGGCTTCCGTATTCGGTAGTTTGGCAACCTATAGAACGAAATAGGTTAGCTATTTCACACCCTATAGCCTATACACTTCAAATCAGACCTAGGGTTAGGGTTTCTCACCTTAAAACGGAGTTGATATCGCCGGGAAAGCGCCTGGAAAGAGGCGGTGTAGCCCGTGTGATGATCGAAAGCAGTAGGAGGAAGGTGCTCCCACAAATCCTAAGTCTTCTCTCTCTTTTCTCTCTCTCTCACTTGGGTTTTATCCCAAATTCGTATGGCTGTGAGAGGGGCTGTTCTAAGGCCCTTTTATAGCCTAAAACCTCTCCAGAACAGACTCAGGTTCAAGGGTTACTGCTATTATAAGCATTGCGGCACTTTTCCAGCTCAAAAGAGGGTTTCTGGTGGCCCTCCTTGAGCCAAACGCCAGACTTAAGCTCACAATTCATGGATCTACGTGGGATTACGTTTTTGACTCGATCGGATTCCCAGATCGCACGTGGTAGACCATTTTCAGTTCAACGGTCAGTGGGCTACGATCCAAAATTCCAAGTACATGTAAATGTTCCTAAAATTTTTCCTGATCCGAGGGTGTAATTTGGTCTGATTCTGACGGTCTGGTTGCTTAATACTGATCCGTAAGAGAATGATGCCAGATCACTATTCCAGATATTTATTTTGTAAAGTGAATAGTGGTTTTCACACTCCCTCGCTCCGGGCTCAAGCGAATGACCGTGGGACGTCATCTGGACCTGATTTCCGAGATGTTTGTCAAGCCCAGTGAGGCGGTCCTAGTTCCTTAACTTCGTGTTAATCGGACTCCCGATGTGCGGTCCAGATCCAATACGGAGTTTCGAGATGCTCCCGTGAGCAGCCGGGTAATGAGATTGATCCTAAGTTTTAGGGTAACCTAGCATCAATGATTCTACAAGTTTTGGGTCTTGCAGATCGCATTTAAAGCGATCGGTGCTAATTTCACAGGCACTCTAGTTTAACACTATCTAAATCTCACTTAATTTCTAAAGGGTTTAGTCCAGTAAGATTTCTATCTGAGGTGGTACCTGGGCCTTTGTAGTTTGTATATAAAGTGATCCGAGTTACACTACTTAGCTAGTTTAAGATAGTGTCTAGGGTGAAAGTACTTTGAAAAATTGAAAAATCAAGGTGGTGAAGGGTGGAGTTTGTAAAGAAAATGGTTCACAAGCGATTTTAGCCTTTGGGACTGAGTTTTGACAAGTTGATAAGGTGTTAGGGTCGACCCATTGTCTAAGGACGTCTAATCCCAGGTTGGCAAAAATCTGGGATGTTACAGTAATCCAAACCCTAGGTTGTATAACTCTAGACCATAGATAGTCTTGTAGAACCTTGATTTAACCATACAAATTCAAAATCTGTGGTAGGGTCCAAGTCTAAGGACGTGCGCACTTCCTAATGACATTAGAAGGCGAGTTGACAAATAAGGTGATGATTTCTTCCCCTTGAGCTTTCCATTTTTCAATTAGCTTAAGTTATAGTTTTATTTAAATTTATAAATGATATCTCCATTCTATAACTACATGTGTTAATTGTTGGAATTGAGTTGCTACATCACATGCTTAATGTTTATCTTATATATTTAATTCATGCTATTGGATTACTTGTGGATTGCTTCTAGGATTTTAAACTAGTACATTAGTGGGAAACCCCCACTTACGAATGTACACCCATACTTGGGATGTAACTCGATTGATGGTGATTGCAATGGACCTTCGATCTAGTGGTTATTGAGTGGTGGTCTAGATGGATCATTGATGCGGGCCTACCATCTAGGGTTGATGTGTCTAAGTGGTTTTCAAGGATGGTCCTTTATCGCATGGTTTTAATACTCGCCCTATGTGGCTTGTTTTGATATTTGTCATATGTGGTTTGTTTTGATATTGGCCCTACGCGGCTTTGTTTTAGTATTTTCCCTATATGGGTTCGATGTTTTGTACTATGCAAACATGCGATGGTAAGCCTCATATACTGTAATATGATTGGCCACTAGTCAACGGGTTTCCATTATACATCTTAAGATGGTAGCCTCATGAGCCGGGGATGGTGGTATGGGACCTATGCCCGAGCTATCGGCCTACGCTGGTGATAAGCCCCCGTAGTGACCTTTTAGCTTATCTAGAATGGCTGGTTGTAATTGGACTAATAACGATTTTACTAATCGTGCATACATGGAACGGACCAGCATCTATTGCTATCGTACGTGATGTATGTATTTACTTGACTGAATGTTTTTCCCGGGGCACAGACCATCTGGATGTCTTTCCCGGGTCGATAATTGCATGGGTGACGAGCCCACTGTCTGCACCGATGAGCATCCCCGGGGTGATGATTGCATTCATGCACCCATGCATCTAATAAGACCCGCATCATGTATTGTTTCGTATGCTTGGTTTTATAACTATGCTTACCTAATGCGGCGGTGTGTAATCTTGAGGAGAATTCACACTGAGTTGGCCACTCATCCATCAATTTTATAACCATACAGGTAGCACAGGTGGCCCAGATGATGTATATGTTCAGACTTGATGAGGAACAGTGCATAGGTGTCATGGACGCATGACGGTATTGCTAGGAGGAGCTGCGCGACCTTGTGGCTTAGATTTTATATGCATTTGGTTATCTCATTTGTATAATTGCGAAATTCGTGTATTTGTTATTTCGCAGACATTTGTTTGTACAAGTCATTATGAGCAATCTCTTGTATATCCTAAATGAAATTACAAATTTTCTTTTATGCTTACTTGTCCATTCTACGCTCATCTACTTACTCTGAATGAATGAAAAAAATATATACTCGAATTTGACCATCCTTTAAGGTTAACACTTGGGTTATTAGGAAATGAGTCGTATACTCGGCTCCTGAAAAGTCGAAGCATTACAGTTGGTATCAGAGTATAGTTCGGACAAACTTAGCTTTGGGAAATGATCTTATACAAACCTTGAATGTCTTAAGTTAGGATATCTGAAATTTGAAATTTGAACTTAGGCGAAATTCCCTTAGACTTATAAGAATGGTTGAGAATGTAGAAACTCAAACTTAGTCTCCCTTAGAAATTTATCAGGAATGACCGTTAGAACTTATGAAAATTTCCCCTGTAGCTAGGAGAAATTGAGAACATAAAAATGCAAAAATTCTAGGCTCCCTGGAAAAAAATAAAATAAATTTTGTTTGGATAATTTTAGAACTTAGAAGTGAACTTAGGTTCCCTTAGAATTAGAGGATTAGTCATTTGGATGTATGTGGAATTCCCTCAGAATAAGAGAAAATTTAAAACGTAGAAATTTCAAACTTTAGACTCCATTGAAAATTTTAAGTTAGACCCTTAAACTTTAAACTTGTGGGAATTCCTTAGACATGATTAGCATAGCCATTTGGAAATTAGGTGAAATTCCTTAAGAATTAATGAAGGTTAAAAGTATAGATACCAAAGGTGTTAGGTTCCTTAAAGAATTATTGGATAATCTTAGAAATCACGAACTAAACTTAAGTCCCTCAGACATCTTAAGTTTAGTTATTTGAACATAGAAATAGAGACTTAGTTCCCTTGAAAACCGATGAAGCTAATTGAACTTAACGAGTAAACTCAGGTATCATAGGAGGACAAATACCCACTACAATCTATTCGAGGCCAAGCAAGAACATCCCTTGGACCTGGCACTCGATGAACAACCCTTAGAAATCTAGAATTTGAATCTTCCTAATCAGCATTGTCATAACACTTGACAAGTAAATGAGACTTAGGCATCATAGTATTTTTTCTTAACTACCATGGTTGCCATTAGATTGCATATGGGCACACCTCAACCCAAGAAATTGTACTAAGAATTATAACTTTAACTCCCTAAAACATCTCCTTACTTATAACTAATATTCTCTGCAAATTCTAGTACATGAAGTTAATTAGAGGAGAAGCTATGGAACTTTGGGTAGATTTTCAACCCTAAGCCGCACACATAGGGGCTAGATTTGGAGTCTTAGATAGACTTAGTAAAATTTCAGACTCAGGTTTCGTGAAGGGGTACCGATCTTGAAATTCCAAGTAATGCTCAGATGATTAAAGTACGCAGTAGAAGTATAATGGACCACGTAGACTTATAAGATTACATGATATTCCCCATGAGTCTAAAATAGTCAGGATTACGAGATGATGGAACCACACTTGAAAGAAGTTCACATGGTTTGGCTCAAGTTCTAGGTCCTAGCAAATCTCAACGGTCTCTTTGCCCTGATCAAGCAAAGGATCGAGATTCAATAGGATTATAAATTGATACCAAAGTCCTCTGTTTTACAGGTAGATGATCGAGGTATCGGGCTTAAACATACTACAATCACCTATTCGTGTTAACCTGAACCTTGAAAAATAGAATTTATAATATACTTTAGATAACTGGGAACTATCGTTAATAGTCAAAGAAAATAAAGAGGAAGGTGTGAAATTTTTAAATGTCACCTAAAGGAACTTGTAATCCTAGAAAATACTATAGAAAATTTTAAATGTTGGCAAACAATATATATATATATATATATATATATATATATATATATATATATATATATATATATGTCCCTAGTTTTGGTTAGCACTGGAATGATTTTCTACCCTTTGGCGGTATGTAAACACATTAGTTGATATGATAGACTAGAATTTCGAGGGTCGTGGTTAGCTTAGATATAACTTGCTAAACGTGTATGATGAAGTCTCGCAACCAAACATGTTTGAAATAGAATACACCCTTAGGATTATACTAGTACTTCGATGGGCAAGGATTGCGATGAGAGTTATCAAATTTCGAGAATGAGTTATTTAAGAGGGGTAGATCGTAATAACCTTAGTTTTTATAATTAGTTGTATAAATTTGTACAAACACACAACCTTTATGAGAAAATAGTGAAAGCCTAGATGTGTTGCAAATTAGATTGTCATATCCACAGAAGGAGTACGAAATTTCGGGGAAGAAATTCTCTTTAAGGGGGGTAGATTGTAACACCCCGTACTTTCAGTGCTCGGGTGCTACCGATTAACCCTATTTAGTATAAGTACAAACCTAGCTCGAGCGAACATCCACATGCATACCGGTTAAAATCCGACTGTTGAAGAACGGTTCCCATCCATATATCAGGCTATCCATCCGTTATTTTTCGAGACAAACCATCACATCATCAACACAACTCGTTGTTAGGACTTTGGTCACCTTAATAGAAGAATCAAACCATCCAGTAATATTTATATATATATATATATATATATATATATATATATATATATATATATATATAATTATTATATTATAAGTTTTACACAAGCATAAATCAAAGGAATTATGGATGTATTTGATAGTTTGTGTATCATATAAATAATGTATGAAAATGTGTTGTACTAGAGTGATATGTATATAACTAACGTATATAAAATATATGAAAAAATATTAAAATGAGTAATAATTTTACAATGTATAATTAAACTATAAATACTGATGTGGTACTAAAAATCTTCTATAAAATATGTGTATAAGGTTTATTAGATATTTTAATAAGATTTTATATTATTTAACAATATTATGGAATATAAATATGATTTTAATTAAATATATATTGTACAGTCTTAAAATCATTCATATGTATAATATAATATTATATATTATGAATTATATACTAATAAACATGTGATCCATAGCATGTATATGTTAGTATATTAATATTAAAATTAACATATTATTTGAATAGTAGCACATGATGGTGTGCTTAGACACAAAAGTAATCCCTTAGGACATTTTGACCATTGATGGTCAAAATGGAATTAATCCGACCATTGGGTTGACACATTCTATGATAAAAGACGTAATTCAACTAGTATGGTCCACCTAAGCCTTGGGTTCACCTAAATCTTTGTCTAAAGTCCCTTATAAGGCTTCCCAAGATGAATGGATAGTATGGATTACTCACACACATCACGGTGGGCCCCCCCACGAAGTGCGAGTGCACTGAATGCACTGTGCACGAAGTGCACGGAACCGGGCAGCTGGTTTGACCAGCGCTGACTCGCAGTTTCCATAAACAGAGAGGCATTCCCTCTCTCTCCCGCTCGATTTCATTTGAAATGGACACCGTCCGTGTGTTGATCAGTGGCCCACCATCAAGACCCTCTTGGGCGATCAGAACCGTCCATCGTGTGCACGACTAAAGGCTGGCCAAAACCTTGGCCATTTAACACAGAGATGTACACGTGTGTGGCCACAAATCCAGTCGCAAATGGATTGTAGAAAACCAAGTTTCCGAAAACGGAAACTATTTTCCGTGCGCCAGTTTAGCGATCCGCGTGAGCCATCAAGGGCTCATCTCAACCGTTCCAATGGAGCAATCTCAACCACTCATTCTTCGTTCACGTGAGCTAGGATCGTCTGTGTAAAACCGCCGCCCAAAACCTCCCTCCCACTGGCTGTTTTCGAAGAAACCAGAAACTGGGATTGAATCCTAGCCTCCCATTCGCATCCAACTGCCCTTGGGGCGTTGGAATCCCTACAAAACGAGAGGGATAACATCCCTTCCCCCTATTTCTGCGGCCGCACTCGAAACGCTTGCCGCATTTGAGAAAAAAACAGAGAGAGAGAGAGTGAACAGGGAGTGTGATCGGACTGGGTTTGTCCGAGCCGGACGTCCATGGTTGGATGTTCCCAGCTATAAAAAAGAAGCTAGAAGAAAGAGCCCGACAATCATGTTTGTCACGCCAGGGGAAGAAGAGAAAGAAATGAACGGATGAAGAAGGGAGAAGGGAAGAGAGAGTGCGGGTGGTGTGGATGAACTCTGCGGCAGCCGCTCAAACTGAACTGAGTTCGGGCTTAGTCAGGCCAAGCCTAGCCTCATTGTTGGTCATTAAGCGTTGGGTTGCTAGTTTATGAAAGAAAGAAGATGAGGAGAGGAAGAAAAAGAAAAGAAAAGTAACGAGAAAGCAGTAGTAGGAAGGAGGAAAGGAGAGAGGAGAGTTGCATTGAACTCAACTCGGCTATAACCGAGTTTGGCTCAGTCAGGTTGGTTGGGTCTGGTTTAACCTAGCAAACTTGGTGGTGCGTAGGCCTGAGTGAAGTAGAAAAAGAAAGAAGATAGAAACAAAAGAGAGAGGGGGAGGTTGTAAGTGCTATGGTTATTTGTTCCTTTGATTGTCAAATTTTGTTGTGTCAAAACCACGGTATTTGTCTTGTGTAGCACATTGATATATATGTTCAAGGCAATGCATCACATGTACAAGGACAATGCTTCATGACAAGAACAAGATCTACTTCAAGAAAAGCAAGGTCAAGTACATTGTTCACTCCTTTGAGCTTCAAAGTTCAATGATTGTAAAGCGACATTGAAAGACAAGTCAACTCTTCATACTCAAGACTCAAGGTGAAGTTCAAGCTCTACTACAAATTCAAGCTTCAAAAGATCTCAAGTTCAAGCTCCATCATGTGTCGAGATCTCAAGCTTCATGAACTTCAAAGACCGTCTATCATTTGAAGAAAAGAAGGTTCAATATTCATACATCATGTCTGAGGTATGGAAGACCTTAGATTGACCTTAGGGTAGGTCATTTTAAATACATAATTCAAATTGAATTACTTTATAAGTGTTTAGTCTATTCTTCGACTAGTCCTGTACTTTGTTCAACTAGTCCTAGCACTAGCTCGACCAGTCCAAGAAATTCCACGACCAGTCTTAAGTTGTTGCAAATTTTCAGAATTTTTTTGGTTGAGCTACGACTAGTCCTGGAGACTGCTTGACCGGTCATCTGAACAGTGCATGACTCGTTCACGACCAGTCTTGCAGCTTCGACTCAAAGTCCAGCAACCATTCCATGTTCCACACGACCAGGCGTGGATAGGTCACAACCAATCCTGGTAGTCCCTCGACCGGTCGTGCAAGGCCTACGACTAGTCGTGGAACGGTTTTATCCGATCGCGCTCAAAATTTCAAAAATCAGTTCGTCCTACGACCAGTCGTAGACGTGATTTCTACAACTATAAATAGAGTACGATTTTCAGAGTTTGATATTAAATTCAAGTAAAATCAAGACATCACTCTGAGAGATAAGTGTGTAATCTTCTTAAGCTAGATTGTGCATATTTAATATTCTCTTTTTATTAGCTTTTTATATTTGATTTTGTTTCTGCATTCCAATCTGATTTGAAAGTGGAATTGTGATATTCCACTTCTTGGAATCAAAATCAAATAGAGCTAGCCCACTTGATTTAATTTAAAATCAATTTAGAATCTAGAACCATTTCAAAGTGAGTGTGGACATTGAACTTCTATATTCGAACTTCTACTCCAATTTGGATCTTTCGGGCTGCAACAAAAGGAGAAATCCAGGTATTTTACATTATTGTAATTTCCATTGTACTGGTTTCTTTTGAGATTAAGCTAGAAAAATCTCGTTGTCTTGGTTTATCTGAGGTGATCCAGAAAACTCAGAGTGTGGGGTTTTTGAATTGTGTAAGCCCACTTGAAAGACACAATTGTGAGGGTTTTATGTGAACCTGAGAAAAACCTATTTTATAGTGAACGCTAATTAATTTCTACCGTGTGAGGATATTAGGAGTGGAGTAGCAAGCTGTGTGGCTGTTGTTTAACAGTTAGTGTACACACAGGCGAACCATTATAACTCTTTGTGTTTTGTGGATGTATGGTTTAATTTCTATATCTTTTATCATTCAATATTGTGGGATGTATTTGTGGATGTGAATGTTGTAATCTTTTACATTTGAAGCATTATGGGGAATGTTGTAATAACTTAGATTTCATTTCCTTATTATTTATCTATTTATTCCTCTATATCAAGTTTGAGTTTTTGATACAAAGGCCTTTTTAGGAATCAGGTTGTCTTACCATAAACCTTGGTTTTTGGTGTAAGGTTGTCCTTAAAACAATATTTGTATCAGTCTCTCAATACTCATACATTTGAGGTTGCTTTACATTTCAGTATTGTGAATTGATTATAGTGCTATCTTTCTTTTATTTTGTTAAATTCCGCTGTTATCATTTTAATTTGGCATAATACTATTCCCCCCCCCCCCCCCCCCCCCCCCCCCCCCCCCGCGGGACATATAGGTTGGCCTTTTCAAGTGGTATCAGAGACTAATAGCTTGTTCTAATTATTATATTTTTGGATTTACTTCCTGAGCTAATCGATCTAAGCTATTTATAAGATGTTAAATTTTGATAGCCTCTCAGTCACTAGGTCTCCACCATTTGATGGCTCCAACCATGCTTATTGGAAAGCCAGAATGAGAATTTTCTTAAAATCCATGGATGAAAGTGTATGGCTAGTCACCGTGACTGAATGGACCCCTCCCTCCACAGAAGTAACTGGTATCGATGGATCCAAATCTGTGAGAGTTGCAACGTATTTTTCTTGGACCACACTTCAAAAAAGTGAGAGTGTGCCAATGCAAAAGCACTAAATGCAATCACTTGTGCACTATCACCAGATGAATTCAAAAAAATTATATCCTGTGATTCTGTAAAGCAAGCTTAGGATATTTTAGAAATGACACACGAGGGAACATCAATTGTTAAAAAATCTAAAGTCCAAATCCTCACAACCCAATTTGAGGAAATACATATGGAAGAAAATGAAATGTTCATGGACTTCTATACAAGATTAAATGACATTGTGAACTCTATGTGGGGAATTGGTGATAAAATCCCAAAAAATAAAGTCTGTGCAAAGATACTACGCTCACTTCCTGAACGGTTCAATTCTAAGGTAACTGCGATACAGGAACTTCATGATACGGATAATATGAGGGTAAAAGAATTAGTTAGTTCTTTACAAACCTATGAGTTAAACTTTAAAGATCCTAAAGGTAAATCTATTGACCTTAAATCTTTTAAATGTATTTCTCAAGAAAATTCTGATTTAGAAAATTTCGAAGATGATATGGCCCTTTTAGCGAAAAAGTTTCACAAAATTTTTAAAAGTAAAAAGAGGGTTGATTTTCAAAAATCTAATGATAAGAAGAAATATAAACCTAAAACTTGGAAATCTTTAAAAGATACTCAATGTTACAACTGTCATGAATATGGGCATTTAGCAAACAAATGCCCTAGAAAGGACAAACCTAAAAGGAAAGGTATATTGGCTACTTGGGATGAATCTTCTGGCACTGAAGCCTCTTCTGAATTAGAAGATTCTGAAATCGAGTCGGACAATGAAGTTAAAGCCCTTATGACTCTAGCCAAGTTCACTTTTTCAAATCATGATGATTCAACTAGTGAAGAAAATGTGAATAGTGATGATGAAATTGAAGATGATCTACAAGATGCTTACAATGCCCTATACAAGGAAAGTTGTAAAATTGATGTTAAATTAAAACTTCAAAAAGAAAAGTTTTCAAAACTTAAAGAACATTTTGATACTCTTATTTTAGAAAAATCCCACATTTCAGATTGTTTTGAAAAGACTAAATGCGATTTAGATTTCAAAACTTCCCTTATTAAAAATCTTAAATCTGAAAATGGAAAACTAAAACTTGAAGTCTCTTCACTTTTGAGTTTGAAAGATACTTGGAGGTATGCCCAAGGTGATCCTAAATTAGAAAAACTTTTATCTGGATCCCGAAAATGTGGCGATCGATCCGGTTTGGGCTACGACAAAAATGTTCCTCCTAAACAGAAGAATACTTCTCCTAAGTTTGTGAAAGGAGTCTTCAAATTCAAATAAGAATAGTTCAAATCAAAACTTTTTTAAAAATACTAAAACCTTTCAATCTTTTATACCTAAAAGCAATCATATCAATTATAAAAATTAGAACCAAAACCCTTTAGCTGAAAAGATAGTTGATTTACTTAAGGAGATCTTAAAATCTAACTCAGTAGGTCATTCTTACAACTACTACAAACATAAGAAGACCAACTATACGCCTAAACCCAAAGCAGTTATGAAATGGATTCCTATGGTTACTTGCTTGGTTGCCAACACGGATTTCAAAGCTACAAGTTATTCAAAGTGGTACTTAGACAGTAGATGCTCAAGGTATATGACTGGTGATAAAGGTCTATTCACCGATCTTAAAGACATGCCTGATGGTTCAGTCACATTTGGTGATGGTAGCAACTGCAGGATTATTGGCCAATGTACGGTTCAACTCTTTAACCTTCCCTTATTTAAGAATGTTTTATACGTTGAAGGGTTAAAACACAATCTGTTAAGCATATCTCAAATATGCGATAACAATTATAGCGTAAAATTTACTAATCAGGGTTGTGAAATTTTAAACAAAAAGGGTTCTGTAATATTAACTGGTCGCAGAACTTCTGAAAATTAGTACATTGTAAGTGATTCTAGCTCATCTAATCAATCATGTTACATGGTCCATACTGATGAGACTGAGTTATGGCATAAACGCCTTAGACATGTACACTACCACAATCTGTATAGATTGAGCAAAAGAGAACTAATAAGAGGTCTACCTAAATTACAGAAAGTAGATAAAATATGTGGCGAATGCCAGATTGGCAAACAAACTAGGAGTACTCACAAAAAGGTGGACTCCAATGCCACATCCAAACCACTCGAACTTCTCCACATGGATCTTATAGGACCAACCAGGACGGAGAGTTGAGGGGGCAAAAAATATATACTAGTAATCGTGGATGATTTTACCAGATTCACTTGGGTAGCCTTCTTAAGGGTTAAATCAGAAACCCTTGATGAAGTAAAAAGAGTTCTCAAATGGAAAAAGGTTCTCAAGTCTGTAAGATCCGTAGTGATCATGGATTGGAATTTGAGAATAGTAGTTTTGAAAATTTTTGTTGCGATCAGGGAATATCACATGAATTCTCTGCGCCCAAAACACCACAACAAATGGAATTATTGAAAGAAAAAATAGAGTGCTTCAAGAAATGGCAAATGTAATGTTGAATAGTATGAAGCTCTCTAAAAAACTTTGGGCTGAAGCTGTAAATATTGCCTTCTATACAATCAACAGGGTTTATACAAGTAAGTCAAATAATAAAACGACCTATGAAATGTGGTTTGATAAGAAGCCTATTGTCAAATACTTTCGAGTTTTTGGCAGAAAGTGTTATATTTTGTGTGACCGTGGAAATCTGGGTAAGTTTGACACCAAAAGTGATGAAGGGATCTTTTTAGGATATGCTTTAAACAGTAGAGCGTATCGAGTACTGAATAAAAGGACCGGTGTTATTCAAGAGTCCATCAATGTGGTCATTGACGATCACTTGAATACACTTGACTCAAGTTCAGATAACGATGAAGTTCTTCTAATTGACAAACCAGATACTTCATCAAGTTAAAATAACTCTGAACTGAGGACTGTTAAAGATCATCCGAACACTCAGATTCTTGGAAACCCTCTCACTAGTGTGCGCACTCGTAGACAACTGGAAGATGTATGTACTTACGTGTGCTTTACATCTCAGACAGAACTGGCTAACGTAAAAGAAGCTCTTACTAACGAAAACTGGATTGTTGCGATGTAAGAAGAGCTTAATTAATTTGTTAAAAATGATGTTTGGTACTTAGTTCCTAGACCTAAAGATAAACATATTATCGAAACTAAGTGGATTTTCAAAAATAAGTCTGATGAACATGGAAATATAATTCGAAATAAGGCTAGACTGGTTGTATAAGGGTACACTCAAATTGCAGGCATCGATTATGATGAAACCTTTCCCCATTAGCTCGTCTTGAATCAATCAGACTATTTATATCCATTGCTTGCTTTAGAAAGTCCAAAATTTATCAAATGGATGTAAAGAGTGCCTTCCTGAATGGCGATTTGCATGAAGAAGTATATGTTGAACAACCAACGGGTTTTGAAGACCCTAAGAACACTGATCATGTCTATCGCGTAAAAAAGGCTTTCTATGGTTTGAAACAAGCTCCTAGGGCATGGTACGAAAAATTGACTAAGTTTCTACTAAGTCATAATTTTCAAATGGGAAGTGTTGATAAGACTCTTTTTGTTAAGAAACATAACGATCATATTTTAATAGTGTAGATCTATGTTAATGATATTATTTATGGATCTACCTGTACTAACATGACTGTTGAGTTTGCAGATCTTATGAAATCTAAATTCGAAATTAGCATGGTTGGGGAACTGAATTATTTCCTTGGGCTGCAAGTAAAACAACAACCTGATGGTATCTTCATTTCTCAAACCAAATATGCTCTGAACTCAGTGAAAAAGTTCAGATTTGAGAATGGAAATTTTTTTTATACTCCTATAAGTACAACATTAAGACTCTCAAAGGACTCTACAGGTAAAAGTATATATCCTAAATTATATCGCAGTATGATAGGTAGTTTGATGTATTTAACTGCAAGTAGACCTGTTATTGCTTTTAACATTGGAATTTGCACTAGATATCAATCTGACCCTAAAGAGTCACATTTAACTGTTGTTAAGCGAATTATGCGATATGTCGCAAGTTCTGCTAATCTGGGTCTTTAGTATCCACATGATACTAATGTTTAATTAGCTAGATACACTGATGCTGATTGAGCTGGTAATGTTGATGATAAGAAATCAACCAATGGTGGTTATTTCTATATTGAGAACTGTTTAGTTTCTTGGCAAAGTAAGAAACAAAGTTCCGTATCGCTCTCAACTGCTGAGGCTGAATACATTGTAGCTGGAAATGCATGCACTCAGCTTGTATGGATGAATAGAATGTTAAGTGATTACGAAATTGCACAGGATTCAATGATTTTATATTGTGATAATTCCAGTGCAATTACTATAACTAAAAACTCAATCCAGCATTCACGAACCAAGCACAATGACATTAGATATCATTACATTCGTGAATTAGTGGAAGAAAAGATAATTTCATTGGAATACATTCCGACCGAGAATCAGCTTACTGACATTTTCACTAAACGGCTCAACAAAAGCAGGTTTAATAAATTGAAATTTGATCTTGGTATGTGTAATTTGAATTGATCATTTATGCATGTCTGTATCATATTGTATATATTTATTATTTTAAATGATTAGAATTTAAAATTATATGAAAAAATGCATATTTTTGGATCTGTACGACCAGTCGAGGATGAACTCGACTAGTGGTGGCATGACTGGTCAAGGACGTCCCACGACCATTCGTGTAGTGCGCTGGTGCTTTTAATTTGGGGGAAAATCACTTTTCTTCCTCATTTGCTTTTCCTCTCCAACGAGTCTAAGCTCGACTGGTCGTACCCAACTTTTTTATTCTTCAAGGTTAGTCCATTATTTCCATTTTCCTTTTAGATTCAAGTGGATATCACTTCATTTTCTTACTTAGAGTGATTTATTTCTTGTTTCCTTGAAGATTTTGGGGTTTTCTTCCTAAAAATCTGTTTTTGAAGAAACCCACTTTACATCTTTTACAACTTCTTGATTCCTTCATTTCTTTGTTACAAATGGATGCTATAGGGAAAAAGAAAACTTCTCGAGGTGCTTCCTCATCTAGATCGACTCCTTTAATAAGGCACCACCTTCGGTCACCCAAAGATGATCCCTCCTATGTGTGGGATTTATGATTGCTCAATGTTATTGTTGAGCGTCCTGTGGATATTGATATATTGCTCCATTTGAACTCCTTCCACTTCTCCAATCTGTAGGATGGGCTAACATTCTATATTGGGGTGGGTCGGCATACCAGTCTATTGCACAGGCTATGTTTGCATGTATTTCTAAATTTTTGACTGAGAATTTAACGTTTACAATTGCAACTAGAGAAGGTCCATTTCAAATAGATCGTCATTTGATTTTTGCTCTAATGGACATACCTGTTAATGATGACGGTATTCCTATTCACATCTAGTTGATAAACCGTCGGAATCAGAAAAACATGTGCTAACTAGACCTTTGTATAATATAGATGCGCAATGGACTCATAAGGGGAATGCGTTTGCTTTCAAGTACTTGTTACCCAAATACAGGGTTCTTCACAAAATATTTATTTCAAATCTGTATCCACGTTCTGGTAGCAAAACCGAACTCATCTCCTTCATGGTTCAGATTTTGCATTCCATCATATCTGGTACTAAAGTTTGTCTTCCTTCTTTGATATGTCATTCTATTATTCAATTTCGTATCCATCCTGGACATAGTGATATTCCTTTTGCATTTCTTATGACTGTGTTAGCCACTCATATGTTAGTAGCTATGCCTGTTGGAGAGGCTCATATTCATCATCATATTTTCAACAACTCAAATATAAACAAGATGAATTGGGATTGGCTCCTGGACAAGTGAATGTGGGTGGTGGTGGTGCTGATGAAGTGAATGAAGAAGAAGGTGACAAATTACCTCCAGATGATATAAACATGGATGATATTTTTAATGAGATTGGATTAGATTTTAAGGCTGACCCTGATTATCAGCCTTCTGATTTTAATGAGAGGTTACATTCTCTTAAGGAACAGGTGGCTCAGATACGTGTAACCCAAGATTCTCAATTTGCTTATATGCGCAAATATATGAGGCGCTTGAACAAGGGTTTACATCAAATTGATCCATTTATTCCTACTCCCTCTTCTGGATCTGATTAAGTACTTTCTTATTTGGCCTGTAATAACTCTTATGATACCTTGTTTTCTTTCAGTTTGTGAGAGTGACTTTGGATGAACTTGGTTTATGTTAGTTACTTATATGAACTTGATTTATGATGATTTATGTTGGATGAACATTATTTGCTTCTCTTTCATATCTTGATTTATTTGCTCCGTTTTTCCTCTTCCATATCTTGTTGCTTCCTTTGTCATATTGTGACAAAAAGGGGGAGTATATTTTGTTTTGTTTTGTTATGCTTGCTTATGGATATGGATATGGTGATATGATTTGTGGGTAGTAGCATATTTTTTTTTCTATGTGTTCTACTCAGGGGGAGTAAGTAAGAAGTGTGTTTTGATGATGTGTTCTGGTTATTATAACTAGTGCATTATACTCTCTTGTGTATATATGATGCATGATTCTTTGTTGAGCATGTAATGCTTCTCTTATTTCTAATGGTGTGTTCTATCACAAATTTGACAAAGGGAGAGATTGTAAGTGCTATGGTTATTTGCTCCTTTGATTGTCAAATTTTGTTGTGTCAAAACCACAGTATGTGTCTTGTCTAGCACATTGATATATATATATATATATATATATATATATATATATATATATATATATATATATATATATATATCTGTGTGTGTGTGTGTTCAAGGCAATGCATCACATGTACAAGGACAATGCTTCAAGACAAGAAGAAGATCTACTTCAAGAAACGCAAGGTCAAGTACATTGTTCACTCCTTTAAGCTTCAAAGTTCAATGATTGTAAAGCGACATTGAAAGACAAGTCAACTCTTCATACTCAAGACTCAAGGTGAAGTTCAAGCTCTACTACAAATTCAAGCTTTAAAAAATCTCAAGTTCAAGCTCCATCATATGTCGAGATCTCAAGCTTCATGAACTTCAAAGACCGTCTATCATTTAAAGAAAAGAATGTTCAATGTTCATACATCATGTCCGAGGTATGGAAGACCTTAGATTAACCTTAGGGTAGGTCATTTTGAATACATAATTCAAATTGAATTACTTTATAAGTGTTTGGTCTGTTCTTTGACTAGTCCTGGACTCTGTTCGACTACTCCTATCACTGGCTTGACCAGTCCAAGAAATTCCACGACCAGTCCTAAGTTGTTGTAAATTTTTAAAATTTTTTGGTTGAGCTATGACTAGTCCTGGAGACAGCTTGACCGGTCGTGTGAACAGTACACGACTCGTTCACGACCAGTCCTACAGCTTCGACTCAAAGTCCAGCAACCATTCCAAGTTCCACACGACCAGTCGTAGACAGATCATGACCAGTTATGGAGGTCTCTCGACCAATCGTGCAAGGCCTATGACCATTCGTGAAACAGTTTTATCCGATCGCGCTCAAAATTTCAAAAATCAGTTCGTCCTACGACCAGTCGTAATATTCACGGGACCAGTCGTAGACGTGATTTCTGCAACTATAAATAGAGCACGATTTTCAGAGTTTGATATTGAATTCAAGTAAAATCAAGGCATCACTCTGAGAGATAAGTCTGTAATCTTCTTAAGCTAGATTGTGCATATTTAATATTCTCTTTTTATTAGCTTTTTATATTTGATTTTGTTTCTGCATTCCAATCTGATTTGAAAGAGGAATTGTGATATTCCACTTCTTGGAATCAAAATCAAATAGAGCAAGCCCAACTTTATTTAATTTAAAATCAATTTAGAATCTAGAACCATTTTAAAGTGAGTGTGGATATTGAACTTCTATATTCGAACTTCTACTCCGATTTGGTTCTTTCAGGCTACAACAAAAGGAGAAATCCATGTATTTTACATTATTGTAATTTCCATTATATTGGTTTCTTTTGAGATTAAGCTAGAAAAATCTCATTGTCTTGGTTTATCTGAGGTGATCCAGAAAACTCAGAGTGTGGGGTTTTTGAATTGTGTAAGCCCACTTGAAAGACACAATTGTGAGGGTTTTAGGTGAACCTGAGAAAAACCTATTTTATAGTGAACGCTAATATCCACTATGTGAGGTTATTTGGAGTGGAGTAGCAAGTTGTGTGGCTGTTGTTTAATAGTTGGTGTACACACAAGCAAATCACTATAAGTCTTTGTGTATTGTGGATGTGTGGTTTAATTTCTATATCTTTTATCATCCAATATTGTGGGATGTATTTGTGGATGTGAATGTTGTAATCTTTTACATTTCAAGCATGGTGGGGAATGTTGTAATAACTTAGGTTTCATTTCCTTGTTATTTATCTATTTATTCCTTTGTATCAAGTTTGAGTTTTTAATACAAAGACCTTTCTAGGAATCAGGTTGTCCTAACATAAACCTTGGTTTTTGGTGTAAGGTTGTCCTTAGAACAACATTTGTATCAATCTCTCAATACTCATACATTTGAGGTTGCTTTACATTTCGGTATTGTGAATTGATTATAGTGCTATCTTTCTTTTATTTGGTTAAATTCCGTTGTTATCATATTAATTTGGAATAGTCCTCTCTCTCTCTCCCCCCCCCCCCCCCCTTTCTAAGACATATAGCTTGACCTTTTCAGAGGTTGAGACAGGGTTGCTGCCGAGTTAACTCGGCTAAAACCGAGTTTAACTTGGTCAATTTGGGTTTGGGCTTGGTCCATACATTGTTGGATTTCCAACATGAAGAAGCAATAGAAGTAGAAAAAGGAGAAGAAGAGAAAGAAGTGAGAGGCAAGCAATGGTGAGTCGAGTTGACTCAATTGAGTCAACCTAGGTGAGTCCACAATTTCTCTCCATATTTAAATTATTTAAATTATAGATATTATTGTTACCATTAAAATCATCGTTAGGATTGATTAATATTATACATGTATGGCCATTAGTAGATTATCTATATTAATATTAGCCATTACATACAAAAATTATCATTATTAAATAATAGAGTTTTATTTTGTCAACCTTAAAAATTATCATTGATGATCAGAGCATACTATTTACTTCATTACAATAACTATTAGCGCCCCGTCAGCTAATATTAAGTATATTAATGATCATTTTGAAACTATTAGTATTATTAGCATTTACGATCAAATATACATCATTGGCCATTATTGTATTACTATTAGTAACGTTATTAATACCGTTGTTACATCTATTAGAAATTGAATCTTAAAAATTTACCCTAGACCTAAACTTAAGGATGAAACCTAAAAACTTAGGCCATCTAAATCCGAGGTTTAGACCTTAACCCTAAATAATGTGTTAGGATTGGGTTTAACGATAGAACTTCAAAATTCATGGCAGCTCCTAGTATCTATTATCATGACTAGATTTATTAATGATAGTCATGGCTACTAGCGTTGAGAAGTATTATCATTTTTCTTTATGAGATTAGTAAAATACTTGTTAATATAACTAGTAGTATTAGCCCTTATTATTATCGTTAGTAAAGAGTCCATCAATTTTTTAGTCATTTTAGGAATACTAGATAATATCGGTACATTTAAATAAGAACCTAGGAACCATCATTAATAATGGATTGGTACTCCTACTATGAATATTATTCGATCTATCGTACAATAATAATAATAATAATAATAATAATAATAATAATAATAATAATAAGGATAATTTAGGATCCAAATCCTAGAATCTAAGGTTAGGATTAAACCCTAGGATGAAACCCTAATCCTATATTAAAACCCTAAAAGTAATCCAAACCCTAGGTTGTATAACTCTAGACCATAGATAGTCTTGTAGAACCTTGATTTAACCATACAAATTCATAATCTGTGGTAGGGTCCAAGTCTAAGGGCGTGCGCACTTCCTAATGACATTAGAAGGCGAGTCGACAAATAAGGTGATGATTTCTTCCCATTGAGCTTTCCATTTTCCCATTAGCTTAAGTTATAGTTTTATTTTAATTTATAAATGATATCTCCATTCTATAACCACATGAGTTAATTGTTGGAATTGAGTTGTTACATCACATGCTTAATGTTTATCATATATATTTAATTCATGCTATTGGATTACTTGTGGATTACTTCTCAGATTTTAAACCTGTACATTAGTGGGAAACCCCCACTTATGAATGTACACCCATACTTGGGATGTAACTCGATTGATGGTGATTGCAATGGACCTTCGATCTAATGGTTATTGAGTGGTGGTCTAGATGGATCATTGATGCGGGCCTAACATCCAGGGTTGATGTGTCTAAGTGATTTTCAAGGATGATCCTTTATCACATAGTTTTGATACTCGCCCTATATGGCTTATTTTGATATTTACCCTATGTGGTTTGTTTTGATATTGGCCTTATGCGACTTCGTTTTGGTATTTTCCCTATATGGGTTCGATGTTTTGTACTGTGCAACCATGCAATGATAAGCCCCATATACTGTAATATATCGGCCACTAGTAGACGGGTTTCCATTATATATCCTAAGATGGTAGCCTCATGAGTCAGGGATGGTGGTATGGGACCTATGCCCGAGCTGTCGGCCTACGCTGGTGACAAGCCCCCGTAGTGACATTTGAGCTTATCTAAAATGGTTGGTTGTAATTGGACTAATAACGGGTTAGCTAATCATGCATACATGGCACAGACCAGCATCTATTGCTATCGTACATGATGTACGTATTTGTCTGACTTGATGTTTTTCCCAGGGCACAAACCGTCTGGATGTCTTTCTCGGGTCGATGATTACATGGGTGACGAGCCCACTGTCCGCACCGATGAGCATCCCCAAGGCGATGATTGCATTCACGTACTCATGCTTCTAATAAGACATGCATCATGTATTGTTTCATATGCTTGGTTTTATAAATATTCTTACCTAATGCGGCGGTGTGTAATCTTGAGAAGAATTCACACTGAGTTGGCCACTCATCCATCAATTATATAACCATACAGGAAGCACAGGTGGCCCAGATGATGTATATGTTCAGACTTAATGAGGAACAGTGCATAGATGCCGTGGACGCATGACTGTATTGCCAGGAGGAGCTACGCGACCTTGTGGCTTAGATTGTATATGCATTTGGTTATGTCATTTGTATAATTGCGAAATTTGTGTATTTGTTATTTTGCAGACATTTATTTGTATAAGTCATTATGGGCAATCTCTTGTATATCCTAAATGAAATTACAAATTTTTCTTTATGCTTACTTGTCCATTCTACGCTCATCTACTTACTCTGAATGAATGAAAAAAATATATACTAGAATTTGACCATCCTTTAAGGTCAACACTCGGGTTTTTAGGAAACAAGTCATATACTCGGGTCCTGAAAAGTCGGGGCATTACATGCGACCTATGGATTGCATTTGCGATGACCCTTAAGTTCCATCATATAAATCTGACCCAAATCGACCCGAAACTAGTGCCTTAGTGACCGCATCATCGGCGAGGTTACAATGCCGCGTTTCGTGCGGTAATCCGAGTTGTACATCAAAAGATGTAGGTCGTGCTTGTTTTAGACCATATATCATGATTTGTGGGGCCCACCTAGGGTTGTATGAATCCCTAGGCATGCTTGTATGATCTTAGAAGTCATTAGTAACTAGCTAAGCTAGGCTAGGAAATCCCTGGGTAGCTAGGTCCGTAGCTAGCAATTCATCATTGGTTTTCTTACCAAGGTAGCTCCTTTTTTGCTTCTCCCATTCAAGCTAGCCTTCTTTTGTTCTAACCAAGGTCTGAAATTCTGACCTCTCCCTCTTCTCTAGGGAGAGAAGAAATCATTCCTTCCTCTTTCCTAGCAACCCAATGATGGGTTTTGGTAAAAAACCCTTTCTCTAGCAATTTTTCATTCATGCGTTCCATCCTCTCTTCCTCATCTCTCTCTCTCTCTCTCTCTCTCTCTCTGCAACCTTGGATGTCCCACCCTTTGGCTGGAATCCAGCCCTCCATTCACCCAAAAACTTCATCATCCAGCCCTTAACACTAAATCTTAGCCTTTGAATCTTGTACTTAGGAACTTGGAGAATATCTTGGTGGTGATGCCTTGAAGATTAGTAAGGTGGGTACTCTTGTAAACTAGGATCTTAGATTTTTACTTTCTTTAGTTCTTCTTCTTCTTCATCTCATATTTTGAAGCATGTGGGGCCCACCAAATGATGGTGGAGGCGTCATGTCTTCTTGGGTGTGGCCATTGGCCCATCCCTTCTTGCATACATAATCCATGGGTGGGGTCATTCTCCATGGACCCCACCATGGTCTTTTCTCTTAGTTAGAAGGATTTTTGGGTCATCTAGACCCTTGATCCTTGGTGGAGATGACATCTCCACCATTGGATCTTGATTAGAAAGATGCATGCATGTGTAGATCCTTGTATCTTCATCAATAATAGTGAATGTGTGGTTTGTGATGAAGGGAAGGACCTTATTGTGGCGGAGCCCCTTCCCTTGTGGCCGATCCTTATTTTTCTTTTGTTGATCTCTTATTCTCTGACGTGTGTGGCCCACCTTGTAGCCTAGAAGTATCTAGACTGTCCAAGGAGAATGGACACCCATGGTTGTCCACTCAATGGACGTTGATGTCCTATTTACTCTTTTATGAGCACATGTAAAGGATTTTAAGGAGTGGATTAGGTATGGATTTTTGTGGGGCCCACTGAGGTGGACCACAACACAGGTTTTTATGGGGTGATATCCCCTTATTTTAATACATATGCTCAGTTTACTTCATGCATATGTTGTTGTCAAGAAATTTTCTGGACAGTTTCTGGATGACTTTGAGTCAGATTTTTGCATTGTTTGGAGGGTTATTTTTACCCCTTTGATAGACTATTCCTGGAGGTGTGGACCCCACCTAGATGTGTACCAAATTTCACCTTCATCTGACCTTGTTTGAGGACCCAAAGGAGTGGTCCAAGTGGGGTGGACAGTCCAGATTTTCTGGACTATCCAACAACATTGCAGTTTGAAAAACTGTAAATATAAAATTGTATTGGAAATGGTGGGCCACTTTTGTGGACCCCGCCTTGAAGTACACTTGTATAGGGAGGTTAGAAATATTTTTTCCCAATTTTTGGAGGACTTGGGCCCACCCTTTTGGGATGCTCAAAACAGGGGCAACAACTTTTTTTTTTCTGCTGCATTCTTTTGGACCTTGTTGTCCATTGTCATTATCTAAGGTTTTTGTGTGGTGGTGGCCATCCCCTTCACCCATCTTGTGGCCCACCTTGTAGAGGCCAACCCCAGGTGCTTGGGGGCCACATATTTGATTAGATCTTGGGGTGAGAGGGGCTGAGATAGCAACACCTTACTGGACATCCAGCTAGGTTGAGTGTCCAGCAATGGGCTGGTCGTCCACCCCACCTCAGGCCCACCTATGTGCATGTTTTGCCCAGCCGTCCACCATTGAGGTGTGGCCCACTTAGATGGGGACCAGTCCCTGGTGGGACGTCCCAAAGTGGGGCCCACCTAGACCTTGGAATGGGCCAGCCGTCCCACCCTTGGGACGCCTAAGGGGTGGGCTAGCAGTCCCACCTTGTGGCCCACTTGATGTATGTGTTTTATCCTTGGCCGTCCTCCCTGGGGTGGCCCACTAATGTGTGGACCACTCCCTGGGGAGATGCCCACCATTAGAACCCACCTTGATGTATGTATGTTAGGCCGTCCAGGCCCTTGGGACGCTCAGGCCCACCTGGACGTCCAGCTTGTTTGGCAGTGCTGCTGGACTTGTAGTCCAGCAGCAGGCTCACCTCATTTCTAGTGTTGTACTCACACTCTTCATCTGATGGGGCCCACTATAAGTATTAAGGACCATTACCAGATTTATTTTCTTCTATAAATCTCATCTGCTGGACCTCAACAAGCCCAAGAAGCTGAGTGGGCTGAAAGTCCAGCAATGTACTATAAGGAGTATGATTCAAGTTGTGGGTATTGTAAGGGATGTGAGGCCCAGCGAATGAAGAGTGTGGAGTACACACATGATCAGATTAATTCTGGGATATTTTTGGGATTAAATTGATGCTTTGTAAGGCCCATCCTTGTGTATATTGTGAACCATCTATAAACCATATTTTTATGGTCTATTAGGCCCAGTTGGACTGGAAGTTCTCCATTGGAGCCCAGTACTATTCAAGGGCTGACCTTATTATATTATAGGCCCAATGAACTATCTATGAGCCCAACTTGAGTAAATAAACCGTGAATACCACATTTAAACCCCTAGTATGGGCTGACTTGCAAGGCCCACCTTGAAACTTGTTGGATAGGCCTTGCCAAGTCATGGGCTGATGTTGTGAGGCCCACACCTTGGGTATGTGGGCTGTCCATTTGATCCATTTAATGCATGGATCAGGTCACAATTGAGGGTTGGGCCATAAATGCTCCATTTGGCCCATAATGATATGTACTTGGGCCATGTTATGCCCTTGTTGAGTCCATGATATTCATGAGGACCTTGGGCCATTCTCTTGGGGCCCATTATGTGTTGAGATGTGAATGTATGGCTGCCCATTTTGTTTTCACAATGGTATTCGGGCCTTGGGCCTTGGTTTAGTTAGCTATCTTGATTGGGCCGCTTTCTTGGGGACAATGGTGGTTAAATGTCCCCATTGTGAACCCCTCTAGGCCCATTGGTGGTCGAATGTCCACCTTAGACCTTGTTTGGACCCGTTCCTATCCTTAGGCCGTAGAATGGCTTGCTTAGACCTTGTGGGCTACCCCAAACCATTGGGCCCCCCACTAGTAGTATGTATCCTTCCTTTAAGGATTTTGTCTAAGTACCTAGACTTAACCTTAGTAAGAGGAGAGTACAACATTGTCTCATGTCATACGTAGTTACCTTTCATGATTCATCCATGTGCATCATATGTGTGCTTAGAGTATGGATTGACTGATCATGATTTATGTCGTTGGGCAGATTGTTTATGGGACTCCCGGAGATATGGAGTTGCCCTACATGAGTGTTGTATGCGCAAGACTGATGTATGGTTGACTGGCGTGTTTTCATGCATCCTGCATTCTCGTATGGCACAGATGATTCGTCCTAGCTTCATCAAGGCCGTAATCTCCCCAGGGTAACGTGGATAGTTAGATTTGGATACCAAAAATATTATCTTGAGCACTGTGGGCACTTAGGATGTCCTTGGGTGAAAGTCCCAGAACCTTCATGGTACCAAGAGATGCCCCAACGCCGAGACCGAGTGGAAAACACGAGTGCCTATGCCTTTACCATTAGGCAGCGTCTCCCACTGTATCGTGGTCGGTTGGGAGGGGGTGTGGCCATACCTGCCTAAGTGAGGGGGCAATAGTTAGGTTGAGTCTGACTATCTCGTAATGAGTTCGCTACCATCGTGCCTTGTTGTGGTTGGCTGTCCACATGTGGGTAGTGAGGTCTCTTACGCTCGCTAGGCTATGCGGCTAGGAGAACGATAGTTAGCAGGTAGTGTATTTGACCCCGATGATTCCCCAAAGAGGAACTGTACTGATACGTTGGATTGATATGAGGATAAGCTTAATCATATTGCACGTGGCATTGGGTCCATAGGCCCCTCATTGTATTGTTTAGCCTTGGAATGGCTGTTAGTACCTGTATTGCTTTTCATAGCTTGTTATAGCTGGTGGTGTTCATGGTCCTTGCCGCATATTCCGCATACCCTGATATTGCATTCACAACACTGGTCTTACACACACTTACACCACCCTCTAAACTTTCTATAAGCTTATGCACGATTGATGCGTGTAGGTGATTCGAGGCCAGAGAGCAGAGCAGGAGCTGGAGCGTGCCGTTGATCCTTTTAGAGTTTTCTCTATATAAATCTTGTATCTTTCCCACTTTAAGCCTTGTACTTGTAAAAGTTTAAATTCTTAATGGATTTGTAATGTTGTTCCTGTGGTTATTTATATGCGGTTAGGATGTTATGATCTTGGGTATGCTCATTATAAATCAGACTTATGTTATAGAAATCCTCCTTATAAGATCCCAGGATCGGAACCTGGTGAATGGGCGTCAGGAGCCGAGAATGGGGTACTACGGAGATTGTCGACTCCAAAATCTGTAATTGGGAACCTTGTGAGCCCGGTCTCCGAGTCTAGGGCGTGACAGCCACCATTACTATCTAAGTCAGAAGAGGGGGAGCCCTTATTTCTTTACTTAGCAGTTTCCGCCTGGGCTGTCAGCTCGGTTCTTATTAGAGAAGCTGAAGGCAAGTAACGCCCTGTCTACTACACCAGCAAGGCTTTGGTTCCATTAGAGACCAGATATCCGAGTATAGAGAAACTGGCCTTAAGTCTAGTCGTCTCCGCCCGGAGGCTGCGCCCATGCTTCCATGCACATTCCATCATCGTCGTTACGGATTCACCGCTCCAGCAAGTGCTCCAAAAGCCAGAAGTGTCCGAACGTCTAACCAAGTGGGCAGTGAAACTCAGAGAATTTGATATACAGTATCAACCAAGGATTGCGATCAAAGGCCAAGTTGTGGCTTGACTTTATGGACGAATTCACTACTCCGAATTGCAAACTTGGAGGCATCGGTCCAAAGGCATCACCAAATTTCGGGGCGAGCCCTGTCGTCCCCCCAACCTCTTCTCTCCCTGAGAGCTCTAAGGCAGAAGCAGGATCTGATAGATGGACCTTATTTGTAGATGGGTCATCCAATTCGAAGCGAGGAGAAGCAGGGGTCATCTTGGTCGCGCCCGATACAACCACCATTCAGTACGCAATCAGGCCCAGTTTCAATGCATTCAACAATGAGGCAGAATATGAAACCCTATTAGCCGGACTCAGACTACCTGTTAGCCTAGGAGTCCAGCTCCTTGATGTGCAATGCAATTCCCAGCTAATTGTGAATCAAGTATCAATGGAGTATGAGGCAAAGGAAGCAAGGATGATAGCTTACTTGGCCAAAACCCAAAAATTATTAGGGAAATTTAGAGACTACGTCATCAGTCAGATACTGAGGGCTGAAAACTCTTGGGCTGACGCCCTCACAAAGTTAGCCTTGGCAACTGAGGGGAAGATCCCGAGGATCGTCCCCGTGGAGTTCTTAGATAGTCCGAGTATCAACCAAGCCGACCAAGAAACCATTAACCCAATACGAGTAGCTACAAGTTGGATGGATCCTATCATCAGATACCTCACTACCAGTGAGGTCCCCCAAGATAGGTTGGAGGCTCGGCGTCTGAAGGTCAGGGCAGCACGATACATGATCATGAACGACATGTTATACAAAAGGGATACTCCCAGTAGTACCTCAGATGTCTCCGACCAAACGAAGCGGAATACATGATCCGAGAAGTTCATGAAGGAATCTGCGAAAATCACTCTGGGGGTCGCGCTTTGGCTCAGAAGATACTCCGCCAGGGGTACTTTTAGCCAACGATTCAGGAAGACTCCAAAAGCTTCGTCCAAAGGTGCGATAAATGTCAAAGATTTGCCATTGTCCTAAGGCGGCCAGCGGAAGATCTGACGCCTATGGGTGGACCATGGTCGTTTGCCCAATGGGGGATCGACATCATTGGGCCCCTGCCGCAAGGTAAGATGCAGACCAAGTATATGATCATGGTGGTTGATTATTTCAGCAAGTGGGTAGAGGCCGAGCCCATGACAAAGATAACCAAGCAGAAAGTAACGGACTTTGTTTAGAAGAATGTCATATGTCGGTTTGACATCCGGCACACCATCATGTCCGATAATGAAAAACAATTCAACAATGATAGGTTCAAGGACATGTGTCAAAGGCTCGGCATTGTCAACGCGTACTCATCGCATCGTCATCCCCAGTCCAATGGACAAGTGGAAGCTGTGAATAAAATCATTAAGCATCATCTCAAGATGAAGCTGGAAAAAGCTAAGGGCAATTGGGCCGACAAGCTTCCGTTTGTTCTCTAGGCGTACAAAACCACAGATCAGTCAACTATAGGAGAAACTCCTTTCTCTCTATCCTATAGCTCGGAGGCTGTCATCCCAATCGAGATAGGGCTACCCACCGCACGGGTACGAAACTATCAAGATGACCAGAATACTGAGCTGATCGCAACAAACCTTGATTTGCTCGAAGAACTATGAAACACCGCCGAACTTCGAGTTGCGGCTCGGCATCAGCAAATCGCCTGTTTCTACAACTCTAGAGTCAAAATGAGGTGATTCCGACGAGGAGATCTGGTCCTTCACCGCGTGTTCCAGAATACTATAGAGCCCGGGGTGGGGTCCCTAAGCCCGAACTGGGAAGGACCCTACCAAGTAGTTGGCTCAGCTAAGCCAGGGTCTTATCGCCTGGAAGATTTAGAAGGATGACCGTTACCACACCCCTGGAATGCCGAACACCTGAAGATCTACTTCACATAAAAGGAAAGCAATGTATGAGCCAAGTCCAGTTGTCATAACAGCTTTTTAATAAAGAATGTCATTTTCTACTTGAAGTTAATCTACAAAATGTACACCTCGTCATCTGAGCAGGCTACGAGGGACCATTTCTCACGTGCAGAAATGAAGTCCTTCGACAATCTGACCCCTTATAGAAGAGGTCAGCTCGTCACTCGACAACTAGACAGATCTAACAATGCATACACGACAGGTTAAATCATCATTCTAAAAGGATAAGAAAAAATTATAAAGATCTCATTGTTTTGCTACAAGTTTCTGCAAAAAGAAAAAGATATAAAATTCATTCTCTCCGAGTAGGAGGGTCGACAGTAGAGTTGTGAGGTTGAGCCTCGGGAGTCTTTTCGGCCTCAGCGGCGATGGGAGAGTTCTCAACCTCAACAGCAGGGGCATCCCCGGTGTCGTCGGTAGCCAGGCAATCGAGGTCGAGATCTGGATAGAGTTCTCTGACATCGCCTAAGCAAGCGTTGAAGGATGGTGGTTCGTTTTTCCAAGTCTTTTACTCCCTAAGTCTGAGCTTGGACTCAGAGAGTAGGGGGCTTCTATTATGGGAAATTGAAGCCCGCATTGAAGGGCGCAGACGAATATGGCGATGCCCCCATCGGCCAAGTCTCTTGGAGCGTCGAGGGGAAAAAGAGCTCTGATATGCACCGAGTTGGGGATCTGGTACTTGGTGCGGAGTTGAGCCATTTGAGACTCAATTAGAACCGAGCCCTCAGGAATTACTGCTTCGAATCAGCCTCCCGAAGGCCTAGTCTTATCCCTTCCCGCCGGATCCCGGAGTACCCTCCTTGATCTCGTGGTGCGGCTTTTGGCCTTTTGGCCCGCAATCTTCTTGAGCGGAGGATGGAGCGGTCAAAGGGACCTTCAAAGTCCCCGCGCTCTGAGTCTGTGGTCCCCGATTCGGATTCCTTATTCATTGCTTGGACCTCTTGGACTTCATCCTAATCGTTCGACATAATGCTCTAAAAGGAAATTGAAAAGAAGTTTAAGAAGGACTCACAGAGAATTGCTCTCCGGAAGACTTCTTGCTGCGCAAGCTCTCACAGAAAATGAAGCACAAGGAATGAAAATGAGAAATCAAGAGAGTCCAAATGAAAATAGGAAAGGACTTATATAGCCACTGCCAGTCGGATGCAATCATGATGGACAACTGTCTTTGAAGCTGAAACGGCTCGGTTCCGAACCTAGATGTGTACGTAGCAATAAGTTATTCGTCTGAACTCCCTCGAGTTGTGCACTGACAGTGTTGAACAGCATTCAATGCACGAATGACTCTTCACCTCTCAATGTCCACGCGGTGGTATCCTACTCATCCAACCGATTCGAATCCTCAACCATTGCCACGTGTTTGCAATCTAGCGGCCAGTACTTGAAAAGTTACAGTCGTTGTACAGTGTGTAGATCTCGAAGTGCCATCATCACGATGATTCATTTTCAATTTAGCCGACTCATCATCATGAGAAGAGCGACGATTCATTTTTCCAGACATTTACTCCCTAAGTCCGACCTCAAACTCAGAGAATAGGGGGCTTCTGTTATGGGAAAATCTGAGCAAAACCCGACAGAGGCCAGCTTAGGGAAATCGACGAGCAGGGCCTCAAAATGGAAGCAGTACATCCGAACCAACCCGCTTCCAAGTTCTTTTATAGGGCTTTCACGTCAGCCTAGAACTCGGAAGAAACCATTACACGTCTGACCAGATTGCCTCCGACCCAATCCTCCTTACCAAGTGCATCAGGGATCGGCTCATTTGTGGGCTTGGATCGCTGAGTAAGACCTAAACCTCGAGGTAGGCTCGAATGAGAGCTTGGTCAGTAATAGCATTAAGGGGCCAAATCCAGTAGCGCACGACAAGAGTAACGCCCGACGCACGATCATAGGGTAAATGACAACATTACCGACTGCGTTCATCCCGCTTAATGGCTGAGATCGTGCTGAGAATGACAGGCACGGTTACCCCCATCAATAGGTATAGACAGGGGATGAGTCCATTTGAACAGGTACGCAATATCTCTCATCTAAGCCCAACTATACTACTTAGACCCAGATTCCTAGGCTAACTTTGGCATCAGAGGGTCCTTTGGTGTGAATGCTTAGAACTCGGCGAGGGTGAACTAGATGACATCTTTGCGAAACTTGAATCGGATGATGCAGCTAATCCTGACTATCAGCCTTCCCAGGTTGATGATCGACTTAAGTCATTAGAAGAGAAAGTTATTGAGTTGAAGGTATCATAGGATACTCCGGATGAAAGTCACAAAGCTTTCATGAAGTATATGCAAAAATATTTTCATCGCATTACTAAAGGACTTCACCAGATTGTTCCTTCTATGCCTTCTCTATCTTCCTCTGGATCCGATTAACTTGATTTTCTTTCATGTTGGGTTATATAAACTTTACATATGTGTGTGCTTGGTTGTTAACTCTCAAACTATATTGTCTTTATGCTCCTTGATAACTTTTGTGATAACTCCCTTCATTGACATATTTTTATACATTTTATAGTTCTTATTTTACTGATTCAGTTATGGTTTAATTATGTTCACATGCACATGCTCTTTCCTTTGTCAATTTGTGACAAAAGGGGGGAGAGAATTTGCTAATTTACAAGTAGAATATGATGAATGTATGTTGAAATTAGAATCGAAAATGTTGTTATATTGTTGTTAGAGTTGTGCATTGGAATGGTATATGTTATAATACAAGGGAAGTACAAAGCAGGGAGAAGCTCACATTGAGGGGGAGTAGCAACAAATTCATTGCATATTCACCTTCTACTATAACATGGAATTCAAGATACTATTGTAGTTGTTATACTAAGTGTTTTTTCACGAATTTGACAAAGGGGAGATTGTAAGTGCTATGTTATATAAAGTAAAGCACACTTTTGTTTGTCTAATTTCATTTAGACAAAACAGCTTATGATGTGGTCCATCTAATGTGGATCAAGTCTCAAGTCAAGCAAATTCAACTATGGTTCAAGGCCTTACTGATGTACAAGTCACGAAGTAAATCAAGATGGAAAGTTCAATCTTTACCAAGTTCAAGTTCTACTACATTTTAGTAGAAGATCAAGCTCCATCTTCAACTACACGTTCTATTGAAGAATCAAGTATAAGAACAAGTTTCAAACTTCAATTTTCAGTCTTTTCAAGTATAACAGACCCTAGAAAGACCTTAGACTTAGGTGCTTTCAAATGACAAACTTATATGGGTTTTTATACATTTATTAGGCTTAAGTTCAACTAGTCTAGGCTTAGGTTCAATTAGTCTAAGTTGTGGCTCGACCACTCTAAGAAAATCTTTGGCCAGTCCAAGTTTAAATTCTAAAATTCCAATTTTTCTGTTGCTACCTCGACCAGTTGAGCAGACTACTCGACCAGTCGAAGAAGGGCCTTCGACTAGTTGAAGGTTGCTCGACTCGTAGTCCAGCAACTAAAATTTGATACCCTCGACCAGTCGAACAGGGCCCTCAACCAATCGAAAAATGGTTTTATCCAATTGCGCTCAAAATTTGAAAATTTGTTAAATCTTAGATGAGTCAAATGAGACCTTAGACGAATCGAAGCAATAATATTTCAGCATATAAATAAAGACATTCTCTCAATCTGAAATTACTAATCCATGCTAGAAAAAGCCTTCATCAAGAGAGAAAGAAGTCCCCATTATCCTTAAGCTATTACATGGTATTTTTAATATTTTATTAAAGAGTTTTTTTTATTTTAATTCTTAGATCTCCTTTTTATGATATTATTCTTGAAAGAGAGTAGTTACTCTTCTTTAAGATCTTGAGGAATTCAAACAAGTAGCCTTTGGTTTGAATCAATTTAAAATCAATCTAGAACCTAGAACCCTTGTTTATGTGACTGGACATTGAACATTCTGCTTCAAGAGAAGCGGTTCTATAGGCTACATCAAGAGGTACATCTTCAAGGTGAAGATAAGTATATTTCTATCTTTTGTATTTTGGTTTTATAGAGATAGTTATAAAATCTCTTTTAGTTGGTTTGTCTGAGATAGCTCGAAAATCTAATTATAGGGTTTTTGTTTGTAATAAGCCCTTTAAAATCACAACTGTATCAGGTTTTAAGATGACCCTTTGAAAACCTTGTTTATAGTGAAAGCCAATATCACGTGGATTGTGATTATTGGGAGTGGAGTAGGTGTGGCTGTTTGAGAACAGTTGGTGTACACACCGAACCACTATAATTCTTGGTATTTGTGGTGAATGTTTACTTTTTGCATATGTGAAAAATGATTCTAATTTTATTTATGCAAATGTGGTGAATGCTTGTAATAGATAGATCTATTGGATCTTGCTTTGGTATAAGATCTTGATCTTTATGATTGTTCGTAAAATAAGGTTGTCCTGCCTAAATTTTGTTTTAGGTGTAGGTTGTCCTACAAACTATGTTTGAATCAATTTTTCAATACTAGTGAGAGTATATTTCCTGATTAATTTATTATTTATGTTAAGCTCGCCCTTTCATATATGAAAATATGTTAAAAAATAAATAAAAGATTTTTTTAAAGGAAAAATGTCTTTAGAGGATCTCTTGATGTTTTTTTTAAAAAAAAATTAAAGAGGATTTTAGGCTTTGTGGAAAATGTCTTTAGAGGATCTCTTGATTTAAAAATAATAATAAAAAAAAAAAAATAAAAAAAAATAAAGAGGAATTTAAGCTTTATGATAAAAAAAAAAAAAAAAAGGAAAAATAACATGAGGCCTTGATAATGCTAACCTAGTCAAGAATTTTTATTATTATTTTTTGAAGGCTAACCTAATCAAGAATGATGTGAATCGTTAATTAGAAAAGACACTTTTAAATAAGGATGAACAACTTAAACTCAATAACTAAGGGTTCAAAAAGTAAAATTTTAAGACATGTCCATGCTTCTTCTACAAAATTATGTACCACTTTAAGAAAGATTATTAAAAGTACAAAAATTAAATGCAATAAAAGAAAATGACAAATTAGTATGTCAGGAGACATGAATATGACAACTATCATCGCTGAAGCAAACATAATGAGTAAGTATGTTGATTAGTGGATAGTGTAAGGCCCATATCCTAGTCCGTACCGTTCCTTAGACTCCCGTGAACCTCCCTTTTGAATTCTGGCATCCCGCGACCTGTAGACGGCATTTGCGCCCTACCCTAAGTCGCACCCGAAGATCTGAGTCAAGTCGACCCGAGACTTGTACCCTAACAACAGCGTCGTCACTGCAGCTCCAACTCTACGTCTTATAGATCGATGCGATACCTAAGCTATGAGTTGTTGGCCCGCATATATTTTGAGGAAACACTCCGCGTTGCCAATCCTGAGAGAGGAATCTCTACCTAATCTATCACATCATTCGATCAAGTACAAGCTATCACAACCCATACATAACCCGTTCCTCACTTACCAACAAGGCATGACACTCATCCCTCTCTCACCTAAAAGTCAATTAAGCCCATACCCTCCATGTCACCTCTCCTTACAACACCCATCCCTCTCTCCTTACACACCCATCTCTCACTCATTCCACCTCATTCTCTACCCAAATCCTAAGCAACAAAGGAGAGGAAAGAAGCCAAGAAAGGACCCATCTCCCTACCACCAAATCTACCATCCAAACCTTCAATCTTCATCATCCTCCATCAAAGGGAGAGCTTAGGAGCCAAGGATTCCAAGGAGCTAAAGAAGAGAACTATAAGTGGGTGTTTATAGGACTAGATTTGTGATTTTGATGATAGGCCAAGTGGGGCCTACTGATTGATGGTATGGATCTCACTTTGGACCCCAGGTGTGGCCGATGGCCCACCATGATTCATATCTTCATCTCATGATGGGGCCATTCTCCATGGACCCCATCATGATGTTTATTTTTCTATTGTAAGAAGGTCATATAGACCTTGATCTTATGGGTGGGAAAGGGATTCCCACCGTTGATTTTATGATTTCAGGGCCCACATGATTTGGGACCCATTTTTTATGAATGTATCGTATTTGCATGGCCCACCTAGGAGAGCTCATAGTGACGGAGTTCCTCCACCGCACGTCTCTCTCTCTCTCTATCTATCTATCTATCTATCTCTCTTTTTCCTGGTTTGTTGGACCACCCATTGGACATGTAGGGACAATCCAGACCGTCCAACAGGTGGGACGGCCTTACTGTCCACCCTGCTAGACCGTTGGTCCGGTTGGGCCATTTGGATGATGGGAAAACACCAATATCGGCTTGATCTTTAGCCATGTGGACCTCGCGTGGACCCCACTTGCTGCACGTGTGCAGTACCCACACTGTCCAACTTTCAAGGCCTGAGTCAGATGGGTCAGGGCCACTGGACAGCTTGTTGTCTAGCAGCAAGCCCTGACGTGAAAGTAAACACAAATATCAGCTTTATCCAACAGGTGGGTCATGCTGACGTGGACCCCACCTTGATGCATGATGCATCCACAATGTCCATCGGTGGGGACCACCGTGATATATGTATTTTATCCCACTGTCCATCTGGATGGTGGGGACCACCAGATATACAGCTGTTGTATTGACGTCAGCAAGTTCTGTGGGTCTAATCATGAGGTATGTGTTATATCCAAACCGTCCATCCTCACCGTCCACGTGGGACCACCTGATGATGTGTTGTATATTCAGGTTGTCCACCTCAGGACGTGGGGCCCATAGTGATGTATTATCCACACCGTCTGTCTGCTGGCCGTCCAGCACCTTGGACGAAGTGAAATATAAATATCAGCTTAATACAAGCTGGTGGGCCACACATGTGGACCCACCAGATGTATGCGTTTCATCCATGCCATCCACCGTCCAGCCATGGACGATGGAGCCTACTTTAATATATGTGTTTTATCCCTGTCGTCCAGATGTCCTGGACGATGGGGCTTGCTATGATATATGTGTTGTATTTCAGCACCGTCCATCTGTGTGGACCCCGCATGATGTAGGCGTTGTAATCACACTGTCCGTCCATGTTGCTGGACTGGTGGGTCCACACGGCCACACTGTGGACCCACCTGATGCATCTATTGTATCCACACGTCGAGATAGGCTGGATGGTGGGGCCTGTTGTGATGTATGTGTTTCATACCCATGCCGTCCAGCGGCTATGGGGCCCACATGATATATGTGTTGTTGTGCATCCACACCGTCCAGTTGTTTGGGACGGTGGTGGATGCACCATGATGTAAGTGTTTTATCCACGTTGTCCACCCTCTGCACGTGGACGGTGGGACCCACATGATGTATGTGTTTCATGTCCACGCCGTCCGTCCGCTTGCTGAACGTGCAGGGCCCATCCTGTTGCATATTCATGTTGCCCATCCATTTTACTGGATCGTGGGCTGCCTCAAAAGGCCCATTGTGATGTATATAGGCCCATGAGATGTGGCCCATTGTGATGTATATAAGCCCATGAGATGCAGCCCATTGTGATGTATATAAGCCCATAAGATACGACCCATTATGATGTATATGAGGCCCATGAGATGCAACCCATTGTGATGTATATCAGCCCATGTGCCCGTCGTGATGTATGTGAGACTCATGTGATGAGGCCTGTCATTATGTATATGAGGCCCATTGAGATGTACATGAGGCCCTTGTGTGCGGCCCATCGTGATGGTATAAGGCCAATTATATGTGTGAGGCCCATTGTATATGTGAGGCTCAATTGTGATGTGTGAAGCCCACCATGATGTATGTGTTATATTCACACTGTTCATCCATTTCTCTAAGGCCGTGGGCCCCATTGTCTTGAGAGGCCCACCCCGATTTATGGATTATATGCCCACCATGGGGCTGTCTTATGAAGCCCATCATGATGTATGTGTTACATACACGATGTCCATCCATTTCCCCGATTTATATAAGTGTCGTGGGCCCCATAGAGAGTTAGATTCAAATCCCAAGTGGATTGCACACTAGGAGACAATAGTGGTTAAATGTCCACCGTTGAAATCCTCCTTAGAGCCCGTTGTTAAGCCCATTACCTTGGGAGCAATGATGATTAAATGTCCATTGTAATCTCCCTAAGGCCCATTGTTAGGCCCATTCTCATCTCCTCTTATTGGGCTTACCCCAAACCGTTGGGCCCCCATTGATGATTATATTACCCACCTTCCCCTATTAGGTTGCCCCAAACTATTGGGCCTCCATTGATGATACCCTTCTCACCCTACAGGGCTAACCCAAACCCTTGGGCCCCATTAATGTTAGTGATACCTATTTTCTCTTATTGGGTTATCCCGAACCATTGGGCCCCGATTGATGCTAGTAATACCCATCTTTCCCTTGTTGGGCTATTCCAATCCGTTGGGGCCCCATTTGATAATGATGTTTTCCACCATACCCTATAGGACCACCCAAGCCTTGGAGCCCATCTTGTGTTCATACTGGGCCTTCCATAGGGAATGTGGCCCACCTAGATGCATGTGTTTGTCCAAGCTTAGTAATCCAAACCTGAGGCCCATTTAGATGATGAGCAGGACCGTTTGTAGGGTTACATAGTCCTGGATGTGTGGATCCTACCAAGGCCCACCTTGTATTCGTATCGGGCCCTCATAGGAGAGCCCGGTTGTTCATGATAAAGGGAGTGAGGAATCCCACTTGTTGCATACCTGCTTGACTTACCCCCTGAGATGTATCCTACCTTGTAATCGATTATTAGGACCTCGTGTTATGTATGTATCATCCACATTGTCCATTTACCTTCTTAGGACGAGTGTGAGGGCTATCTTTGACATTAGTACATCATCATCACCTCCCTTGTTGTAGATGGAAGAATACGTAGTATCAAGTTTGGTATATCCACTATGTAGAACCTATCTCGACATATGGACTAGACCCGTTGTCCCCATCTTAGATCATGCAAAGCCTTGGAAGGCTAATGTAAGACATACCGCATGGGCTCCTATAGTTGTAGAAGGATCACGTCATTCAGTTTACGCCCTTAATATGTGACAAGCTAGTGATGGTCAATTGTGGATTATTGTTGTCTGCCTTATCAGATAATCATGCCTATGTACTTTATTACGTCATGATACATACCCATGCACATTATTTGTATGCTTGTTATGAGTGATTGATCATAGCATGTGCCATTGGGCTGATTATTTATGGAACTCCTTGAGAGGAGTTGCCCCACATGAGCGCGCGGTACACGTAGGTTTGATGCATGATTGGATAGTATAGCTCATGCATCTCACATCTTATGTCATATGATCATGGAGCGCCCTAGCGACATCAAGGTCATGGCCTCCACAAGTATATCGTGGATGGCTAGTTGGGACACCGAAAATGTTTAGTTATAGTATATGGGCATCTAATATGTCTGTGGGTGAAAGTCCCTAAACCCCTTGGTACCAGGGACACTCCAATGTCTAGATCGAGTAGATGCATGAGCGCCGAGTGCCGAATACCAGGAGGTCACACTTCCTACTGTGTCGTGGTCGGTTGGAATGCGGTGTGGCCTTACTCGCACAATGGAGTAAGCAATGACTAGGCTGAGTCTGACCCAGCTTGAGGAATGAGTCTGTTATCGATGTGTAACGCCCTGAAAATTAGGGGTCGAGTATAACTCAACTCCCGAGTTCCAACGCATCACTTATGCAACATAAATAATGATGATTAAATGTTGTCAGTGTTAGTGCAATAAACATGAGTGAGATTATACCAAAACAGTAATTCATACTCCAGATCAATTGTATAAAGGCAAGCGGAAGACTGAAACTGTATATACATGTATGTAAAAGATACAAAATCATTTCTTTTTCCAGAGTATGAACCCATCTGAGTCACCATATACATATATCTATTTAATGTTTCAAAAAGTCAAAAATACAGCTAAGAGTGTAATCCCAGCAAATCTCGTCGATCCGGCAGTCTAGTTGAAGCCGCCAGCGTACTGCATATATGAGAACTCGTCCTGGTCCTCATCGTAGCCAGGCTCCGCCTCCTGAGTCGTCAACTCATCTAAACCTGAGACAGAGTCTGGTTGGTGTGAGCAACACTGTCCCGTAACGTGGGAGTGAGTAGCTAACTCAGTGGAACAATAAGGCATAAGTTATCATGTTATCAATTTAGTCAAGCAGTAATGATAAAGCAGTAAAATCAAACATTCCTAACTACTCTTATTAATGCAAGTATGAATGTAGTCATGATGGATGCCCTCACCACACCCTCCCTCGTGCGGCACCATCTTACGTTCGCGGCATGCTTTCATCCCTCAGTGCTCCACATCTTCCAGGCACATGCAATGCATGATGAGCATGATTACCGAGTTGTTATTAGTCCATTTCAAATAGCAGGATTGAAAAACTAAGGTACCTCCCTTGTATCATTCCCAAACATGATCCAGTGTAGGGTAGTCAGTCCTAGTTAATCTCAGACGATGGTGTGGTTTCTAGGTAACTCCAAAGGCTGCCAGGGCTGTTACGTACAAAGGTTATACCACTCCCCCATCACCTCTTTAACAATTCATCACTATACAGAAACAGGCCTAGTTCATACTCTATATACCGCGGCAAAACCCTAAGGCTCACTGCGATTTCAGAGTATGCTCGAGGTCACTACAAAGGGCTGTCAGGGTTGTTACGCACAAAGGTTACACCGCTCCCCCATCACCTTATCAATGTAGGCCGACAGCACGAATATAGTGTCCCATACCACCATAATCGGATCACGAGTCTGGTTGCTCACTGGTCACTACGGGGAGGCACGTGGCCCCAGCGTAGGCCGATAGCTCGACCATGGTGTCCCATACCACCATGCCCGGCTCATGAGTCTTAGCGGATCGAGGTACCATGGTTAACGGGATTCCCACTGGTAAGTTTGGTACCCTAGGTTCAAGCATTAGCGACCAAACATGGTGAACATACATAAGACACAACGGGTTACTTGACGTGCTCGGCTAGCTCGAGCGCACAACAAGTTGAACGATATGAAGCGCAGAAGCACTTCGTGTGGCCAACTACTATCGCCAACCGAAGTACGACTCAGGTTCGTCAAACACATCCTTCATGGCGACATAAATCTCAGCCACGATCTCAAATCTGGTACCGAATGTCTGGACTATGGACATAGTCCCAAACTCAATCAATTTTTACTCGTAACATGTGGTGTAAAGCATAATAAACAAAGCAACCCAAGCATATTAACAAGCATGTCATAAAGCATGTTATAAAGCATGTTATAAAGCATGTTATAAAACATGTTACAAAGCATGTTATAAAGCATGTTATAGAGCACTATACAAATAGGGATACAAACACATATATTTCATAAGTGAGTGGTTAGAGTAAACAACCACATGGAGGGAATCATACATGTCTCTAAGGTAGTTGAGAACCCCATCTCAGCACCTACCTAAGGCACTAACATCTAAGCACTTACTCTCACAAGCATTTTCACAAACACTTAGAGTACACTATTTCAACATACATGACGTATGTTAGTAAAATATGCATTAGGGCTATCCTTTCACCAAGCGAGTATTTTATCCGTGTATATCATATTCATACAGTAAATAATCATGACAAATACATCTCCAAAATTTATATGTATACGGTATTTTCTAGAATACACAATTTCAACATACATAGTGTATATAAGCAAACATGTATTATGGCGATTCCTTTCGCCAAACAAGTATTTTATCTATATACCATATATTCATACAACAAATAATCATGGCAAACACATTTCCAAAATTTGTACGTATACGGTATTTCTACATATACCTAGAGTATGTAAAATTTCATATTCTACATCTTTAATCGAAACAGGAAACAGAAAGCACTTTGTACATGTGCAATTACATGCAGATCATGAATCTATCATTATCTAACATTGAAAGTATTGAAAACCGTAACCTATACACCTAAAGTCCTCACCTTACACCTTAGGATTGCAACAAATCAGCTAGGTTCATTAGGCTTCCGTATTCGGCGGTTTCGTAGCCTAAAGAGCGAAACCGATTAGCTATTTCATAACCTATAACCATCATACCCCAAAACAGATTTAGGGTTAGGGTTTCTTACCTTAAAACAGAGTCGGTATCGCCGGGAAAGCGGCAAGAAAGGGGTGGTGCAGCCCATGTGGTCACTAGAAATAGTAGCAAGGAGATTCTCCCACAACTCTCTAGCTTTCTCTCTCTTTTTCTCTTTTCTTACTTAGGGTTTATCCCAAATTCGTATGGCTGTGAGAGAGGATGCCCTAAGGTCCTTATTGTCACACCCCAGACTCGGTAACCGGACTCACAAGGAACCCGATGGCCGGTTCTGGCCACAACAGCCTCCGTAGTACCCCATTCTCGGCTCCTGAGGCAGGTTCCGATCCTGGGATCCTACAAGGAGGATTTTCATAACAGTATAATCATTACCAATATGAGCACACCCAAGATCACTGCAAGTACATCTGAAGTAACAAATGATACACATCACAAAATCCACTAAGAATTTGAACTTTTACAAGCTTACATCAGGTCCGAAAGGACATACATAAGATAATGGGAAAAGAGAGAAAAGAGTCAGCAACACTGGAGTCCTCAAGCTCAACTCTACTCCACGCTTTGCTGCTACGACGTCTGCCTAGGATCTCCTGCACGCATCAATCGTGCATAAGCTTATAGAAAGCTTAGAGGGTGGTGAAGGTGTGTGACAATGGTGCTCAGAAGAAGATAGAGAATGCAGAAGGGAGTCATGATCAATACCAATACCACTAGCCTTACCAAGGCTATCATAAATGAAAGAAACTATACCAAGGCAATACGATAATGCAGGAAGCCATACCAAGGCTATATAATGCAATGAGTACTGAAATGCGATGAGTACTGTAATGCAATGAGTACTGTAATGCAATATGAGTACTGTAATGCGATGAGTACTATAATGCAATGAGTACTGGGCACCATGCCAAGGCGATGCAATATGAGGCTTACACAGCCGATGCAAATGCAATGTGAAGTAATGTCAGTGCTCATATCCAATCCACATATCAAGTACATTTCCATCATAAGGAAATCACCGGGGTCCATTACACTACTGGATGACTGCCGCTCTACAGACCCCGCATAGTCAAACGAGCGTAAGAGACCTCACTACCCGCCTGTGGACAACCAATCACCAGCAAGGCCTGACGGTAGCGGACCCATTCATGAGCTGGTCAGACTCAGCCTAGCAATGCCCCCTTACATCAGGCGAGTAAGGCCACACCCCTATCCAACCGACTACACCACAGTGGGAGTCGCGGCCTAACGGTATAAGGCCCTCGTGCGCTCATATATTCCACCCGGTCACGGCGCTGGAGCAGATCCATGGTACCATGGAAGTTTTGAAAATTTCACCCATGGGCATCCTATGCACCCGGTATGCTCAAGTAACATTTCCGGTGTCTAAACATGGCCATCCACGATATATCTGTGGAGGCTACAACCCTGATGAAGCAAGGGCAAAAATGCTCATATGTTATGCAATGCCAGATGCATGAATCACACAATCAACCATGCATCAATTTCAAGCATCCAACGTGCTCAAGAGGGAATACTATGTCCCTCGAAGAAGGTAACATGCAATGCCCAATGACACAATATGACCATACACGCACAGTGGTTCAGTGTCAACCAAGCATACAATGATATACATGGGTCATGAAGATGAATTTAATCACACTATATGGCGATATACAATGTAGTACACTCCTCCTATCTAAGAAGGGACCAAGACTATGTATTTAGACAATATCCACAAGGAATCCCAACTCTAGTGGGGGCCCATTTACCTGGGGTAGCCCACAAGACTAAGCATACAAGTACGTGTCTAAGTAACACAGAAGTGAGTCTAGAAAGAGTTTAAGATGAGCATCTAATGACATTTAGATACAAACGGGCCTATAGGGGTCCATAATGGGGACATTTAACCACCATTCCCAAAGAGGCATCTCAACCACGAACTATATGGATACAAGGCCCAAGGCCCTACATTCAAGATAAGAACACAGGTAACCACATACATACATTCCTCATAATAGGCCATAAAAAGATTTAACACCACTTTTAACAACATGGGCCCCAAGAGAGAAATTAAGGCCCAAGGCTCAATTCCCAATGGCCATAGAATCTATGCATTAAGTTGGACTTGGTGGGTAGCCCGCATACACAATATACGGCCCAAAATAAGTTTAAGTTTGGATGATGAAATGTGCCCAACTACATTAGCCCAATGACTAGCAATTTAAGTGGGCAACAAAGGGCCCAATACTATCCTTACCTTAGCCCACAAGTCCATCAAAATGGTGGAAGCTGGCCCAATATATGGTTGGGCCAAGCAGGGACGTCCCAACCCACTCTGGGCCCATGGGATGTCCCAAAAATCTGATCTAAGATGGGATCCTCGTGTGATCACTAAAGGTGACCCAAAAGAATGCACTGATTAAGCCCAAAGATTATAAGAAAACCCAAGCATGCAACACGTACACAAGTTCTCAATATGGTGGGTCCCATGTCAAATAAAGTTTCAACCATAACAATGTACATTTGAGTCCCCTTGATAAACATTCTGCCCACTCAGCTTCTTGGGCCTGCTAAAGCCCAAAAATTAGTCAAATAAGTGGGAATGATCTCATGAAGGCCAACAATATTCACAGGGGGCCCCACCAGATGGAGGGTGTGTATACATCAAGAAAAGATCAAGTGGGCCTGCTACTGGATTGTGAATCCAGCAGTAACCTAAGACAGAGAGTGCTTCTATAATCGGGTGATCCAAGGCTTGAACGACCTGGACCAATCATGCGTTAAGGTAGGTTCCACATACATACACATTGAGCCTTAAACAAATGGCCTAGGGTCTATGGTGGGCCTTTAACCATCCATAGAGAAACCTATGGGCCTACCTTAGGATCACCCAGGAGGACATCCAACCTCAACTGGTTTCCAAAAGGTAGCCCGCCACTACTCATATAATGTAAGGTCTAAAGCCCAAGCAATGCATGGCCTAATGGGCCATACACCAAGCCCAACTCATAGGCCATATAGTAGGCCCTCAAGTAAGGTTTGGGCCCAACCACAAAGGTCATAATTCCACATGTTGTGGTGAGCTTCACGGGCAGCCCAATAATTCATTTACATGGGCAAGTTTCACATTTAACACATGTGAGTTGGGCCTCACTTTTGGCCTAAGTACAGGGTCAGTTTAGTGGGCAGCCAAGGGCCCAACTTCTTGTGTATTATTGCCCCTAAGCCCATCACAATAGATAGGAGACTATAGGCTCGAGATCAATGGGCCTATCCAAAAGAACTGAGTCCACAAGGCCTACTTGCTAACACAAACATGCATATACTATATCACATAATGGGCCCTAAAGAAATTGCCCAAAATAAAAGTCATCCAATTCATACATTATGGTGGACTTGAGGGCAGCTCATAAGTCTAAGAATACACATGGGCAAGGCCTATACTGATCACAGTGTGGGCCTTGGCACACCAGCCCAAAGACTTAGCAAGGCCCTCCACAATATACATTTATGTGGGCCTTGCAAGTCAGCCCACAATTAAGCATTTTATGAGGGCATCAAGGCTAATAAATACACATGATCAGCTTGTAGACGGCCCATTAGGCCCATGAATCAATAAGGTCAGCCCTTACGCAATCTTGGGCTCAAGGGATTGGTTTCAAGCCCATTGGGCCTATAAAACTATCAAAAATTCTGGTTAAGGCTAGCCCACAAACCACCACAAAGGTGGGACTCAAGAGGCACTAATTAAGACCAAAATGTGTAAGGAAGGAGAGCAAAGAGTGTGTGCAACACTCCCTTAAATCTGATGGGCCGCCACGGCTCCAAAAGATCAACTATGCACAAATTTGGGCCCCTTGCTGGAATTTCAGCCCACCCACTTCCTGGGCCTGCTGGAGTCCAGAAATTTATTTAATTTAAATGGGTTACTGACCCATGGTGACCCACACATATCACAGTGGGTCCCACCAGATAAGAAGGGCGATATACAACACTTACTTCAAGTGGGCCATGCCGTTAGAATGCAGGCCAAGCAGCCCAAGGTAGAGGCATCCCATGGTGGTTAGTCATATGGGCCTGGGTATTTGGCCCAAAACTGACCCAATTTATAGGTCATACCACGGTCAGTCCAGGGGCCTGATGGCCTTAAAAATTTTCAGGATGGTCCTTCTATAGGTAGACCGCAACCCCACAAAATTTCAGAATTTTTGGACATCTATAAATAATTTAATTAATTTGAATGAAACAAGCTGTCCAGAAAATCGGACTGGCGTGGACGTCCCAACGTGGTGGGCCAGTCCGGGCCTTGTCACGATGTACACAGGGGTCCATTAGACCTGAAATTTGGTAGGTAGATCTCAACATGAGTGAATTACCTCCCTGTAAATTTTCATAATTTTTAGATACTCATAAGTATTTTAATTAATTTAAAGAATACAATCTGTACAGGGTGAAATATTGCTGGAATATAACTGTCCTGAATTTGGGCCATCAAAAGGGTGGGTTCTGGGCCTCCAAAATTCTTGAAATTTGGACTCAAGGTCCCTCATCAAGCCCACAACAAGGCGGGACCCAGAAATATGGCCCACCTTCTGAGAAAATATTTTTTAAAAATTTATTTTTATGGAACTATGCTGCTGGACTGCATAGCAGAAATTTCTGGCAGCCCACTATATTAGCCCACCCTTTTGGATGCTCAAATGGGGTCCATTGGCCCTAAAATTTTGTGGGTAGGTCCTACCATGGGTGGGACACCTCTCTGCAAAATTTTAGAATTTTTGGGATAGTAAAAGTATTTTATTTAACTCCTACAATTTATGGACAGCAAGGTATTTCTGAAACAATGCTACTGCTGAAACAATGTTGCTGCCCCTGATTTGTGCACCCCATTAAAGCGGGCCCAGGTCTGCCAAATTTTAAGAAAATGTAGGACCAACATCCCTACACAAGTATGCAACAAGTTGGGGTCCACAAAGGTGGCCCACCATTTCAGAAACAAACTGATAATTATGTTTGTACAGCAAGCAGGGTTGCTAGACAGTCCAGAAAATCTGGACTATCCACCCTCCTTGGCCCACTCTTTTGGGTGATCAAACAGGGACGGATGAAGGTGAAATTCAACATACCTCTAGGTGGGGTCCACACCTCTAGAAATAATCAAATATTGGAGGTAAAACATCCTCTAAATCAGTCCATAATCTGTGCCAAAAATAACCCAAAAATAGTTCAGAATTTTTCTGGACAGCAAGGTATGTCTAAAAATAACTGAACATAACCACTGATTAAATGGGAAAATACCCCACAAAATTTGTGTTAAGATCCACCTTAGTGGGCCTCACAAACATCCAGGCCATACCCCCTTCATGAAACCCATTGCATGTGCCCAAAATGAAGCAAATAGAGTGTCAACGTCCAAGGAATGGACAACCATAGACGTCCACTTTGCTTGGACGGTCTGGATATTCCGGGACCACTAAGTGGGCCACACACATCAGGAAATCAAGAATAGAATAATGGAAAATAAAAATAATCCAGCCACAAGAGAAGAAAATGACATGCATCAAAGGAAAATGCCATGATGGGGTCCATGGAGAATGGCCTCATCCATGGATCATGCATGCAAGGAAAAAGGGCCATTGGCCTCAACCATGGAGACACGAGAGACCTCCATCACCACTTGATGGGTCCCACAAGCTCCTAAGAAAGAAATGAAGAAGGATCTAAGAGCACCCACCTAGATCAACCTTGAAACTTACATCACCATCATCTAGAGGCTCCAAGCAACATGGATTAATGGATAAGATCAAGTGAGAAGGGGTAGATGAGGAGGTATTTTAGGGAGAAGGGGCTGGAATGGAGGGAAGATGGGCTGGAGAAATAGAGGGAAATTGCTAGGGAAGAAGAGAAGAGAGAGAGAAATGAGAGGGAAAGAGAGAGAGAGAAACTTTTAAGACTTGTAATGATGACTCTCTCTCTCCTAGGCAATGATGGTGGCCTATGGTGATATTAACAAGGCTTAGGGTAATAGCCTTTCTAGAAATCTCAGCCTAGGGTGAAATGATGGCATGGGAAAACGTGCAACCCATGGTGGGGTCCACCAATCATGCAATCAATGGCCCATATCGATCAATGCTCATAACTTGAGATGTACATATCGGATTAACGTACGGGACGCGGCGACGGAATCGTAGCGTCGAGGCGGACACAATGGCATAGGTCTCGGGTCAATCTGAGTCGGGTCTACATGACCGAACTCAAGGATGACGCAAACACTACCCGATGGTCGCGGGTCACCAAAATTTGACTAGTAGAACCGCGAGATCAAAATAAACGAGATGCATACTTACACACGCACATGCTCGAGTCTCACACTTATATAGCCTAAAAACTCTCTGGAATAGACTTATGTTCAAGGTATACTTATATTATAACCAAATCGGCATTGTTTCAGCTCAACGGAGGGTTTCTGGTGGGCCTCCTTGAGCCAAAAGTCGGACTTAAGCTCACCTATCCTGGATCTAGATGAAGTTAAGTTTTCGTTCCAGTAGAGTTTCCAGATCACGCGTGGTGACCAGTTTCAGTTCAATAGTTAGCGGATTTCGATCAGAATTTCCAAGTACATGTAAATGTTTATGAAATTTTCCTGATCCGAGGGTGTATTTGGGTCAGATTCTGACGGTCTGGTTGCTTATAAAATGTCCGCAAGCGATACGTGCCAGATCACTATTCCAGATATTTATTTTGTAAAGAAAACAAAGGTTTTCACACGCACTCGCTCCGGACTCGAGCGAACAGCCATGGGACACTGTCTGGACTTGATTTCCGAGATGGTTGTCAAGCCCAGCGAGGCGGTCCTAATTCCTTAACTTCGTATTATTCGGACTCCCGATGTGTGGTCTAGACCTGATACGGAGTTTCAATTTGTTCCCGAGAGCAGTCGGGTAATGAGTTTGGTCCTAGACTTTAGGGTAACCTAGCGTCAATGATTCTGCAAGTTTTGGGTCTTGCAGATCATATTTAAAGCAATTCCAACGGAATTTCATGGCTAATCTAGTTTAGCACTTAGTTAACTTTGTCAAATTTCTAAAGGATTTAACCCTAAGTGATTTCTGGTCGAGGTGGTACACAAGCCACAGTACGGAGATTTTCAAGTCGTTACACGATGAGCTGGGCCGATATTGGCAGACGGATAGTGAGGTCTCTTCCACTTACACAGTTGTAAGCTTGATGAGGCGGCAAGCTGGTGTAGAGTGTACTAGACCCCGGTGATGTTCCCAGAGATGTAGGGTACTTATATGTGGACTTGCTGAGCAGGAGTTGTATACTGATTATTTGATTAATTCATTCATTCATTCACTATCCACTCGGGCTGGTGGTGCGCAACAAATTCGTTGTGACCTTCGTAATGGCCAGGATTTCAGTTGGGGCGCACGACCAACCTTAGATCAGGAGTTTACCACATTGAGTCTAGCTATCCAAATTTAGTTATGAGACTAATTTAGATAGAAGTCCTTTGTGATGGACCCCACAACTTGCAATACCACGTACTATCATCCCGACTACACACTCCAGTTTTGTCATCTCTTTTGCATTGCATACTGCATTGCATCCTCTGCATATGATATTTAGTTTACAATGTTTCTACATTGCATAGCTTAGATACGGCTGAAGGTATTCATGGACTCGTCAAGATTTGCATATTGCATTGCTTCCTCAGTATATGATATTGTCTTATTATGTCTTTACATCGCCTAGCCTGGATAAGGCTGATGGTATTTATGGATTTGTGAGTATTTCTGCTTACTCTGATATTGATATGTTGGCACATGTAGTGCACACACTTACACCACCCTCTAAGCTTTCTATAAGCTTATGCATAACCGTTGCGTGAAAGTAACGTTAGGTTGCAGCAGCATTAAGGCAGGAGCTTGTGGCAGATCACTTTGGAGATTTTGTTATTTATGTATTTCCCTTTCAGCATTGTACTCAAATGTTTATATTAGTGGATATGTGGTGATGATGTTGTTCTTGTGATTTGGGTACACTTGTGGTTATGCTTCTTTACAAAGAAATTCATACTGAAAATCCTCCTTGTAGGATCCCAGGATCAGAATCTGGCATATGGGTGCTGGGAGACGAGAATAAGGTACTATGGATGCTGTCAGCACTGGCGATCAAGAATTTTGTGAGCCCGGTTCCCGAGTTTGGGGCATGACAGGTAGACTCTACTGCTACCAAACATGTTTACAGAAATTGAAACGTGTTCACTTTGTACAAGATAGTGGGAGATGATAAAGAACTATACATAAAAATGCCTCCACTGACAAAGTTGTACGAAAATGAAATTTTTGTTTAAGTTAACTTCTGAAAAAGTTCTTACTCTGAACAATGTGTTGCATATACCAAATATCAAGAGGATTATTATTTCCACCAGTCTACTAGCTAAGTTTAGCTTCGGACTCCTCTTTGAATATGATAAGTTGATTTTGTCTAAAAATTGAGGAAAATTGAGGATATGTAAGGAATGACTATGTATCCAATAGAATGTTCAAGCTATACCATAGAAATAAAATTCTTTTTGGTGTATATGCTTGATTTATATGATATTTGACATGCTAGATTATGACATATTAATTACTATGGTGTCACGCCCCAGACTCGTTAACCGGACTCACAAGGAACCCGATGGCCGGTTCTGGCCGCAACAGCCTCTGTAGTACCCCATTTTCGGCTCCTGAGGCAGGTTCCGATCCTGGGATCCTACAAGGAGGCACTACCAAAAAAAGGGGCAAAGGATACAGACCACGTTAATTTTCTGCTACGGATATAAGCCTTAGCTATGATTACTACGGTTTTAATTTGTAGCTGAAAAGTTAATACACCATTAATAATTAATGGTATTGTAAGGGGTTTTATGATGCCTAAAAAAAAACTATATGTTATATCTAAGCCGTCTATATATTTGTAAATATTACTTTAGAGGATGAAAAAAAAATAAAATCAGCTAGATCGAACGCTCAAGTGGACTACACGGTAGGAAACATGGATATTAATTTATAGTTGCTTCTTATGGTGTGGTTCACTTGGGCCTTCAATATACCTGAAATTTGGTGTTATAAACTAAAATAATTTATTTAAATTATTTATTGGAATGGATTAACCAAATACATCATGGTGGGCCCCACGGAGCCCTTGTCCGGACCGTCTGCGTCCGTCCGGCCCAAATTTGGGCGCGTGCTTAAACAGAGCCGTGCCTAAATAGGGTATTTCACTCTCTCTCTCTCTCTCTCTCTCTCTCTCTCTCTCTCTGTCTACCACTCCCTCTGCCTCCATCTCTCTCTCTCTCTCTCTCTCTCTCTCTCTCTCTCTCTCTCTCTATCTCTCTCTGTGCATTCTCCCTCTTTCTTTCCCTCTCTCTCTCTCTCTACGCCTCTCTCTCTCCCTCTCCTCTCGATCTACCACTCCCTCTCCCTCCTCTCCTTCTGTCTCTCTCTCTGCGCCTCTCCCTCTCTCTTTCCCTCTCTCTCTACGCCTCTCCCTCTCCCTCTACAATCGATCTCCCTCTCCCTCTACCGCTGTGAATTGACAGTGTATAGAGACACTTCAAGACTTGCCGTCTCTAAATCTGAATTGCTACCAGGAGATCTCTGACAATGGAATTGAAGGTATAAATAGTGCCTCCCCAAAACTCAAGAACTTCTCCATCTATTGGAACGTGAGGTATTTCACATGTTTTGTATGTCTGCCTCATGATATTTTCAACCTACCCAACGATAACATTATGGAATTGATATCTACACCCAGCCTGATTGATTTGCTAGCACCAATTTCCATTTTTAGAATACATTTTCTACCATCTCAGTTCCCAAGATGGAAAATAGGTGTAAGCAAATCAATCAAGTTGGGTGTGAATAGTGATTCCCTAATATCATCCTTGTTCATACTAATATGTTAGGACTGGAATAACGATTGAGATCAGGGTAACAGATTTAAGTATGAAGCATTTGGTTAAGAACTACAAAGAGATAATAGATCTGAACTTGAGTGGCTGTAAGGTATCTATTGTCAAAGAAGATGCATCTGCCTTATAATTGTTTGTTTGGGGGCTTTGCCCCTTTCCACAATTCAATCCATCTTTTGTTTCTTTTTTTCTTTTGGGATTCTTTATCCATCTTCTGTTTGTTTTTTTTTTTGTGGGGATTTTTATTGTGTCACTGAATATGATTGTTTTGGCACCCAAGTTCTTTTATTCCATTAAGAATTTCATGAGATAATTGGAATTGGTGGTTTCTATTGAGATTATCATGCCCACGCACATTTCACTGGCATTCTGAAGATGCCTGGATGTTGAGTCTTCTCATTCACTCACTAGTATTGAAATTGCAAATTGGAATTGTGTATTAGATGTTTGAGGCTGAATAAAGTCAAGCACAAATAGAGCTTCATCTTTCCCAAAAAAAAAAAAAAAAAGAAGCACAAATAGAGCTTATAAAGTTATTAAGGTAATTTTTAGAGAGTTTTATCAAGTTGTAAAGGGTGATGTTCGGATAACATTACGGTTTTTGCCATCTTCCCTTGTTCTTCTATTATCATGCAAATGCAGATAGTTTGCTGTAGGTTTCTTCAAGGCCCTGATACGGATCAAGGAACTGTCTCTAAAATTAGAGAGGCTAACAGAGAACAAAAGGAAATCACCATTTAGCTGATCAACTACATGGTAAGTTGCTAATGTCAGTACTTCCAGGTATGATGTCACTATACCATGTCAGTTCCATCATTTATTGCATTAGGAACTCAACTTTTACAGTTGCTTGTTATGTTTTCAATAAGAGACCTATGAACTAAAGGTTTTTGTGTGTACTATTGACACTCTTTGGAGATAGTTCATTGGATCTATGAGGAGACTGCATTTGCTCCATGAATAAGGAGATACTACGTTTTTCCTTTGATGCTTTTCCATGTGCGCTTGACCTTTGAAATCTGGGAACTGCAGGGAAAAAGTTTTGGAATTTATTCCACTTGCAGCCTATGCGCGACCAAAAGGAGGAACTTCTTTTTTATAAGCCATTGCTTATCAAACAAGATGGATTGTATTTGTTCTGTAATTAAAACTAATATTGTGTCTTGACTTTCAAACTAATGCTAAATTTTTATTAGGGTGAACTTCAATACTTCATTGGTGTGCAGGACATCCAACCTGTCCACTAGATGCATGAGCTTATGTTAAACCCCAGTTATAAAAAATAAGCCCAATCCAACATAAGTGGACCACATAACAGGGAAAAAGATGGGGGAAAACACCCACCTTTGACTTGCACTGGGGACCACATGAGTTGCAAAACAGCCTGATTTTTTACCAGATCCTTTCTTGCCAGATGAAGGGTCTGAATGGACTTGATTTTATATAAACTATGTGGTGGGGGTAGCTGTCCACTCTTAACTTGTTTCCTGTGGTCCAGCCTACCTGAGTTTTGGATCAGTCCAATTTTTGGTACCATGGGGTAAATTGTGGTCATGCATTTGATGGACAGGATGGATGTCCTTAATAGGAAACAACATTGAGGAGCAATCAACACAGTTGTTGATAAATGGTGTTTGATTCCAAGAAATTTGTACTTCGTGTATGCAGAACTAGATGTCATATTTGCAGCTTTTGGATTCCGGAGATTGTATCTAATATACGTGCTTATAAATGTTGCCTATCTCATGGCTTATACTTCATGTATTTTCTTCCCTCCTTTTCTCCTCTGTCTTTGCTAGTGAGATTAACAGTAAGCCCTTGTCAACCCAACAACAACGCATTAAAAATTGGAGGCAGTCCCCATGGATAATGGCCACTCTCTTTGAATCTACTGTCTTGTCTCACAAGTTTCTATAATTATGCTATTTAATTATATTTCATTTCTTAATATTTGTAACTTGCTTTTTTGTCTCATTTACTTTACTGATGGGAGTAGGTACATGTTTTTCTTAACTTGGATTTCAATTGTTTCTCTATGGAGTGTAAATAAATTGAGATAGAAACAACCCTGGAAGGATATCAGATTATCAGTTTCCATTTAATTTGGAATGAGAAAAAAATCATATGGCAGATCACATATTGTGATTTAAATGGAAGAATTTTGGATTCCCCATTTCCTTCCATTCTTAATCCTGACAAAAAGTGGAGTTGTTAAAACACACCAATAGACACAATACCCAAAAAAAATTTGGGAAAAAAAAAACACTTTTTCTCCTGGATTTTTTTGTTTTCAGTTGAATATTGCAATTATTGCTAGTTTCAACCAATATTTGTGAAATATTGCAAGTATCACTCCACACCATGTACTTGTACAACTGGCACTGTGCTGGCATATAGTGATAATATCGATATTGCGATATATCAACATGTATCAATGACTACATTGTCGATACAAATCAATTTTTGTGATGCCCCTCTGTTTCGTATCACTGACCTGCGATACCGAAAGTATCAGTCCACACCATTGATACATTGAATACTGTTCCATACTATTAGTACACAACCAAGTGAAAACTGGTTGACATACCTTCACAATATTATCAGCATATTTCATTACCATTGACACAACAATTCCACTGCACGCATCCAATTAGAGAAATAAGATCCCAAGTCGACTTGAAAGTAAGGCTATCAAAGGCTACTGAGTTAGTTGACAGGCATTTACAGGTAGAGTATTGAATCTAATTATGCAGATCAATAATAGATTAGCTTTGTAATATTACAAGTTCTAAGTAAGGAAATCCAAGGAAATACCCAAGAAATACCCAAGCTGATTTTATTTTTTTTAAATGCACCTCTTAGTTGAATTTGTGCATCTATTTCTGTACATATATGATATACTTCACAGCCCCTAGACTGAATTGTTTCACCTCACCTATGATGAAGTTATGAGTCGCACCCATGTCTATCATGTTTCAAGTGGGCTTCCCATTGATGTGTGCGATGTACACATGTACAAGTAGAGTTAAAAGTGGCATAGTCACCTGACAACCTCCACGCCCGTGACATAATGTTCTCTATTTGTCTACATCTTAAAGCCATTACTGTTGTTATTTCTCTCCCATAAGTTTGTGAGTAGCTATGTTGATGTTTTGGCAGAATGGGCTAGCTACCAAGGTGGAGAAATCAAGGAAACAGATGAAGGAAAGGAAGAACAGAGCAAAGAAAATTCGTGGGAGTAAGATGGTGAAGTGAACAGTTTTCTTTGCTTTGCTTTTGTTTTACAAGACATGAATCCTTTGTAGGATTATAATCCCACCAGCCCCATTACTGTGAGAAAATAGAGTTGTGTTATCTCTACTTCTCATCTGTTTTTCCACTGAAATTCTTTCTTGCTTCATGTGCATACCAAGGTTGGAGATGCGGCCAAGGCAGGGAAGAAGAAATGATGTGGTGTGGTTCTATTTCTCTTTTTTTTTTCTTTTTTTTTCTGTGCGGTTTTGGCGTCATTCGCATTCTAGGATCTATGTTTGTTACTAGTGGGATTTTTTGTTGAACCCAAGTGAACTTGACATTTGAATGCAGCAATTAGAAAAAAGCATCTTGTTCAATTTAGCTTGTGTACATTAAGAAAAGAAAAAGAAAAACAACATTTAAGTCTTTAGTAAATCTTTATTTTTCACCAATTTTACACTTGAAGGTTATCTTTCTCATTTGCATGATAATGCATTTCTATGGATAGCTGCTTTGGAAAGTGGACCTTGTTTGATCAACTTGGCAGTGGAGCTGGTTTAGATGGGTATGTTTGTGCCTGTGGTAGCTACTTCTTTGCAGTAATTTGAAAATTGTCATTTGTACTAATAGATTGGTGATAGGGTTGCATCTGATATTTTGGTTTTGGTATTCTACAGATCTGTAGGGAAAAGGATAAGGTACCTCATGCCAACGGGTAAGTGCGTTCATATACAAGTTAGTTATCTAAATAAAATTTATAATTTTAAATCTCAACCTCATGTGAACATATTTTTTTTTTCTTCTATGCAATGATAAAACGTCCACAAATTGTAAGGAAATTTTCCATTGACTTTTCTATAGATGCCGATCAGGTCAGATCCACATTGTTTCATGGAGGTTAGATAAGCATGAATGTGGGTATAAGTTAGCCCATCTACACCACCTTCCTAACTAGTGGGCATGAGATCCAAGATGTTGATCAGGTGGCATACAGTGTAGAGATATCTGGCATAAAAACCAGGCTCGTACAATTATCATGTGGACCATCCTTATTTTGAGTCAGGGAACTTAGAAGATCAGACAATTGATGAACGTCTTGGATCTTGCACTCACATGCCATGTTGACAGATGCTCCACAAGACTGTCTTAATCATACTAATTAACTCCATAAAAATTCATGCATTTCCATGATGATAGGCTTAGGGATTCGACTACTTTTGTTAATTCAGACCATTTATAAAATCCATGAAATGTAATGCATGATGAGATATATAATAAACAGATAAATCCTATGGCTGGGATTACCTTTGCTTAAAGTGCATGCATATCTCTTGCAGTGTCATTGTGGAAGCTTTGAAGTTGGATAGTTTGCAAAGACTTTGCTCGTCTTTAAAGCCTCTTCTTCGCAGAATCGTGAGTCATACCTTACTATTTCATCAACATTAGATTATTGGATGTTAGGATATCTTGATTTAGGCAAGTGCTTTAATGGTTTATAGTATACAGTAAAATATTTCATAGCCCGTTATTCTTATCATTAATTTTGGACTTTCCTTAAAATTATTCGACATCGAAGCACATTGAATGCTTCATGGTTGTGAATCTCTCAATTTTGTCCTATCAAAGTAGATGAAGTATAGATATCCGAGACATGACCAATTCGTAGTAGGATGTGTATAAAATCAAATCTGGTTCTCAGTTGGGCCATACATGGGCATCAAATTTGGATTGCCAGTTGACTCGGTTTCCATTCTTACCACACATACGTGGCTCATCTCAAAAACAGAACCAACCTGATTTTTCTAGCCTCAACACATACACGGCGGCAACCACCAGATAAATTGGATCTTGCATACATGTAGGGATGGTAGTAATTAGAACCCTACTCACACACTTCTTATTGTAATTGATGCATTCTTGCACATGTAATTGATGCATTCAATTGTGAAAGGATTTATGACCCACACCTCTCCTTATTCAGCAATCAAAACACTAAAACTAGAAAATAGAAAGAAAGAACCAAAATTAAAGAGAAAAATGAAAATTAAACCAAAATTGGACACATGCCATGATGGTTTGTGATTTGAATTTTTAGTGAGGAAACTTATTTGATAGTCATGTTGAAGGTGATACTTTTATCCTTCTGTATCATATGTATGCAACTGATGCTTGATGTGGAAATCTGGCCATTTTGAACCTTCTCTAATTGCATAAGTGGCTGAACCAGCTCTGTATGTTACACATAATTTGTCATCCACTAGTTTCTGTAAATGAAGATAAGAGGATTGATCTTAACAGTATGGTCGTCATGCACATAGACAGAAAATGCTTGCAATGAATTTTTATGAGTACTTGGTAATTTTGGAGTCATTGGTTAGGGTTTGGCCTGAAAGTACGAGTGTTGGAGCCGACGCTTTTGAAGTCCGAACTCATTTTTTTGAAAAATAGAAAAATAGGAATATTAGTAAATATGAATTTTCTTGTTAAGAAGAAAATAGAAGGTAAAGAAGAGACATAACTAAAACTTTCCCCGTTGAATTCGACGTCCAGGAAATGGACCTTTTCCAGAAAACCATAGATTTAAAACCATTAAATCCTTCTCAGAAATCTGAGTTTATTGAACTGAATTGAAATATTACAATTCAATTTTGTTGAATATCCAAACGCAAGGATTTTTTATTTATTTATTTATTTATTTATTTATTTATTTATTATTATTATTATTATTATTTTGTGATATGCAATAGCTTTTCAGAATTCATATGTAAGTGCATACTTATGCTCATATAACCTAAACCTATAACCTAAACCTAAACCTTAACCTATAACCTAAACCTAAACCTTAACCTATAACCTAACCTATAACCTAAACCTAAACCACACCCTAAACCTATAACCTAAACCTAAACCTTAACCTATAACCTAACCTATAACCTAAACCTAAACCTAAACCTATAACCTATAACCTATAACCTAACCTAAACCTAAACCTAAACCTGTAACCTAAACCTATAACCTATAACCTAAACCTAAACCTATAACCTAAACCCGATCCTAAACCCGATCCCGAACCCGGACCCGATTTCCTAAACCTAAACCTTAACCTATTCTCAATTCCCTAAAGCTATAACCTATAACCTAAACCTAAACCTAACCTAAACCTATAACCCTAACCTAAACCTAAAACCTAAACCTAAACCAAAACCTATAACCTTAACCTATAATCTATAACCTATAACCTAAACCTAAACCTATAACCTATAACCTAACCTAAACCTAAACCTAAACCTGTAACCTAAACCTATAACCTATAACCTAAACCCGATCCCGAACCCGGACCCGATTTCCTAAACCTAAACCTTAACTTATTCTCAATTCCCTAAAGCTATAACCTATAACCTAAACCTATAACCTTAACCTAAACCTATAACCTAAACCTAAACCAAAACCTATAACCTAAAACCTATTCCTAAACCTAAAACCTAAATGTATTCTCAAATCCATAAACCTAAACCTACACCTAATCATAATCTCAAATACTTAACCTAAACCTAAACTTGAAAACCCAAACCCAAACCTAAACCCAATCCCGAACCCGAACCTGAACCTAAACTTGAAAAACTAACCTTAACCTATAACCTATAACCTATAACTAAACTTATAACCTATAACCCAACCTTAACCTAAACCTAAAACCTAAACCTAAAGCTATAACCTAAACCTATAAGCTAAAACCTAAACCTAAACCTAAAACTTAAATGTATTCTCAAATCCCTAAACCTAAACCTACACCTAATCTTAATCTCAACTCCCTAACCTAAACCTAAACCTAAACTTGATAACCCAAACCTAAACGCGATCCCGAACCCGAACCCGATTTCCTAAACCTAAGCCTTAACCTATTCTCAATTCCTTAAAGCTATAACCAATTACCTATAACATATAACCTAAACCTAAACCTAAACCTAAACCTATAACCTTAACTAAAACCAAAACCTATAAACTGTTAACCTATAACCTATAACCTTAACTTATAACCGATAACCTAAACTTAACCTAAACCTAAAACCTAAACCTAAACCTATAACCTATAACCTAAACCTATAACCTAAATGTATTCTCAAATCCCTAAACCTAAACCTACACCTAATCTTAATCTCAACTCCCTAACCTAAACCTAAACCTAAACTTGAAAACCAAAACCTAAACCCGATCCCGAACCCGAACCTGATTTCCTAAACCTAAACCTTAACATATTCTCAATTCCCTAAAGCTATAACTTAAAACCTAAACCTAAACTTATACCTATAACCTAAACCTAAAACCTAAATGTATTCTCAGATCCCTAAACCTAAACCTACACCTAAACCTAATCTCAACTACTTAACCTAAACCTAAACCTAAACCCGATCCCGAACCTGAACCTGATTTCCTAAACATAAACCTTAAACTATTCTCAATTCCCTAAAGCTATAACCTATAACCTATACCCTAAACCTAAACCTATAACCTAAACCTAAACTTAAACCAAAACCTATAACCTTAACCTAAACCAAAACCTATAACCTAAACCTTAACCTATAACCTATAACCTATAACCTAAACTTATAACCTATAACCTAACCTTTACCTAAACCTAAAACCTAAACCTAAACCTAAACCTTAACATAAACCTAAAACCTAAACCTAAACCTAAACCTAAAAACCTAAATGTATCCTCAAATCCCTAAACCTAAACCTAAACCTAAAACCTAAATGTATCCTCAAATCCCTAAACCTAAACCTACACCTAATTTTAATCTCAACTACTTAACCTAAACCTAAACTTGAAAACCCAAACCTAAACCCAGTCCCAAAACCTATAACCTAAACCAAAACCAAAACCTATAACCTAAACCCGAACCCATTCTCAAATCCCAAAACCTATAACCTAAACCTAAACCTTAACATAAACCTATAACCTATAACCTAAAGCAAAACCTATAACCTAAACCTAAATCAAAACCTATAACCTAAACCCGAACCCATTCTCAAATCCTATAACCTATAACCTAAACCAAAACCTAAACCTAAAACCAATAACCTAAACCAAAACCTATAACCTAAACCAAATCCTATAACCTAAACCAAAACTAAAACCAAAACCTAAACCTAAAATCTATAACCTAAACCAAAACCTATAACCTAAACCTAAACCAAAACCTATAACCTAAACCCGAACCCATTCTCAAATCCCAAAACCTATAACCTAAACCTAAACCTTAACATAAACCTATAACCTATAACCTAAACCAAAACCTATAACCTAAACCTAAATCAAAACCTATAACCTAAACCCGAACCCATTCTCAAATCCTATAACCTATAACCTAAACCTAAACCTAAACCAAAACCTAAACCTAAAACCTATAACCTAAACCAAAACCTATAACCTAAACTAAAACCAAAATCTATAACCTAAACCCGAACCTTAACATAAACCTATAACCTATAACCTAAACCTAAATCAAAACCTATAACCTAAACCCGAACCCATTCTCAAATCCTATAACCTATAACCTAAATCCGAACCCAAACCCGAACCTGAATCCCTAAACCTTAACCTACACATATAACCTATAACCTAAGCCTATACCTAAACCCAAAACCTAAACCTAAATCGAAACCTATAACTTAAACCTAAACCTATAACCTAAAACCTAAACCCTATAACCTACACCTAAACCTTAACCTAAACCTATAACCTAAACCTAAACCTAAACCTAAACTTATAACCTAAACCTATTCTCAAATCCCAAAACCTATATAACCTAAACCTAAACCTTAACCTATAACCCAACCTAAACCTATACTTATAACCTAAACCTATTCTTAAATCCCAAAACCCATAACATAAACCTAAACCTTAACCTAAACTTATAACCTATAACCTAAACTAAAACCTATAACCTAAACCCGAACCCGAACCGAATCCCTAAACCTTAACCTATAACCCAACCTAAGCCTATACTTATAACCTAAACCTATTCTCAAATCCCAAAACCTATAACATAAACCTAAACCTTAACCTGTAACCCAAACTAAACTTATACTTATAACCTAAACCTAAACCTAAAACCTAAATGTATTCTCAAATCCCTAAACCTAAACCTACACCTAATCCTAATCTCAACTACTTAACCTAAACCTAAACTTGAAAACCCAAACCTAAACCTGAACCCGATTTCCTAAACCTAAACCTTAACTTATTCTCAATTCCCTAAAGCTATAACCTATATAACCTATAACCTATAACCTAAACCTACACCTTAACCTAAACCTATAACCTAAACCTAAACCTATAATCTTAACCTAAACCAAAACCTAAAACCTAAACCTAAACCAAAACCAAAACCTATAACCTTAACCTATAACCTAAAACCTAAACCTAAACCTAAACCAAAACCTATAACCTTAACCTTAACCTAAAACCTAAATGTATTCTCAAATCCTTAAACCTAAACCTACACCAAATTCTAATCTCAACTCCTTAACCTAAACATAAACTTGAAAACCCAAACTAAACCCGATCTCAAACCCGAACCTGATTTCCTAAACCTAAACCTTAACCTATTCTCAATTCCTTAAAGCTAAACCCTAAACCTATAACCTAAACCTAAACCTAAACCTAAACCTATAAGCTTAACATAAACCTAAAACCTAAATGTATTCTCAAATCCCTAAACATAAACCCTAAACCTATAACCTAAACCTAAACCTAAACCTAAACCTATAAGCTTAACATAAACCTAAAACCTAAATGTATTCTCAAATCCCTAAACCTAAACCTACACTTTTAGGTAGGAGAAGTTTACTTTTTATAGTAAGTCACATATTTTAGTGTGTTTGATTGGAGTTTTGAGTTTAAAAGTCCATCTTAGGTTTGAACACATTACTCATGTTGGATTTTGCCATAGTTTAGAAGATTTGTACGTACATTTTTTATTTCTTCATATATAAGTGTTTTTTTTTTTTTTTTTTTTTTTTTTTTTTTTTTTTTTTTTGAGATGTGTACAAAGGCATGCTTGTTTGATTGTGTCTACAAATGTTGTTTTATACAGGCTGACAAGCTAAAAAAGTCACTGAAGGATGAAATTCATTTTCTCAAGGGAAGGGTTTCAGAACTTGAAAGTGATCGTGTCGAAGTCCGCAGAAGTTACATCTGCAGTTTTAAGGAAAGAAGAAGCTTCATCTTCTGCATTTGTTGAAATTGACCGTCTGAAGGAAGAAAATTTGTAAAAATGTGAGCATTATTGAATGCATATGGAGGGTGTTTACTGTGTTGGAGTGTATTTATTCCTATAAACATGAGGGCACGCATTAGTTGTAATTCTTATGATAGGTTGAGTAAAGTGAAGTATTGTTTATTTAGAAATGTGAATGTAGGATGCATTGTATGATTTGATTGCTATTTATGCATCATTTTTTTCTGATTGCATTTTATATACTATTTCTATCAACATTAGATGAGTTATCAATCACAGCAGGTTCTTGCAATGGAAACAGGTCGTATTATTACAATTTTTAAAAATAGCTACGAATATATCCGTAGCTATAGTTACGGCTTTTGTCCGTAGTTACTGGTATCTATTACTACGGATATAATCCATAGCTATGGTATCTATTGCTACGATAATTATCCGTAGCTATTGGTATCTATTGGTACGGATAATATCGATAGCTATTGGTGTCTATTGCTACGGATATGGTCCGTAGCTATTGGTATATATTGTGATGGATTATATCCGTAGCAATAGATATCAGTTGCTACGGATATAATAACTACGGATTATATCCGTAGCTAAAGGTATCTTTTGCTACGGATATAATCCGTAGCTATTGGTATCTTTTGCTACAGATATAATTCGTAGCTAGACCTTTAGCTACCCCACCTATAGGCGCGGACGTGCTACGGATTATATCCATAGCAAAAGGGTTGTTGCTACGGTTTTGGGCCGTAGCCTTTGCCCATTTTTCTTGTAGTGAGGATTTCCATAACAGTATAATCATTTCCAATACGAGCATACCCAAGATCACAGCAAGTATATCTGAGAATAACCAAGGCACATATCACAAAATCCACTATGAATTTGAACATTTACAAGCTTACATAAGGTCCAAAAGGACATACATAAGATAATAGGAAAAGAGAGAAAAGTCAATAACACTGGGTCCTCCACCTCAGCTCTAATCCACGCTCTGCTGCTCTACGACACATGCCTACGATCACCTGCACGCATCAATCGTGCATAAGCTTATAGAAGCTTAGAGGGTGGTGTAAGTGTGTGACCATAGGTGCACAGAAGAATAGCAGGAGGTACAAGGAGAGAAACATGCTCAATGACAATATCACTAGCCTTACCAAGGCTTGTCATGAATACGATGCAATGAGTACTGGGCACCATACCAAGGCAATGCATGAAGGGACTTATACGGCCAATGCTAATGCGATGCAAGTAATGCCAGTGGTCATACCCAATCCACATATCAAGTACATTTCCAATTATAAGGAAATCACTAAGGTTAATTACACTGCTGAATGACTGCCGCTCTACAGACCCTGCATAGTCAAACGAGCATAAGAGACCTCACTACCCGCCTGTGGACAGTCAATCACCAACAAGGCCTGAAGGTAGCGGACCCATTTAAGAGATGGTCAGACTCAACCTAGCAATGCCTCCTTACATCAAGCAAGTAAGGCCACACCCCTATCCAACTGACTACACGACAGTGGAGTCACGGCCTAACAGTATAAGGCCCTCGTGCACTTGTATATTCCACCCGGTCACGGCATTGGAGCAGATCCTTGGTACCATAAAAGTTTTGGAAATTTCACCCATGGGCATCCTATACACCCGGTATGCTCAAGTAATATTTTCGGTGTCCACACATCTAGCCATCCACAAATGTCCCTGTGGAGGTAAGGCCCTGATAAAGCAAGGGTGGTATCATCATGAAATATGATGTCAATACATAAATCACACATACAGATCATGCACAAGCTCCAGGCACTCAACGTGCACAAGGGGAGAAACTTCATCCCTTAATGACCATCATACAATGCAATCATTTCATACAGATGAAGCATATGGGTCACAATGATGTAAGTGTGCTGCTTGTAGAATGTATTGCTCCTTCCCAAGGAGGGACAAAGACAAGATTGTTCACTCCCCAAGTATAGGGTTGTGATGTAGTAATAAACTCGGTAAGACCGAGGTCGAATCCACAGGGACTGAAACCTGTACGTAATCTAAAAACTAACTAGATGTAGAACTAGAATGAGATGAAATCTAAATTGATTTGTAATTTCAGGAATGATTGTGAAATTATTATCTGAAACTTAGGAGAAATTCAGAGGAGGGACACTAGGGATTTAGAGGATCCACTTATAGAGTTCAGGGAGATCTCATGCATGCTTCAAGAATCATGGAAATTAAACTGAACTGACGTTGATAAAGTCTTCAAGAGATGAAAGGTATATGAATTAGAATGGTTCTATCACCAAACCATGCCTAGGAGGCAAAGCAAACAACAGAATTAAACTAATTACCAACCAATCAACATGCTTATGAGGGTTAGGAAGGGTACCGTCATCCGACCATGCCCAGGAGACTATGGTGAACAACAAGGCTTCCTGACGTCATAAACATAAAAAAGGAGAAAGAAATACTCAAAGCCATCACAGATCTATTGTAATTTCAGTCACAACAAACCATTAAAAACTGAAAGCATTCCCTTAAATCAACTACAATCAACATCAATTCCTAAATTAAAATTAATTAAACGCATAAAACAGAGTCTCCCATCATGCTACAAGCTTCACCTCTTAGCCCTAGCTAAGAGGCTTAGCTACTCATGAACATGATGACGCTAAACATCTCAAATAAACATGAGTAGAAATTAAGAAAAGAGGAGAAAAAGAACACTTGAAGCTTGCCTGTGCTCCACTCTGTGTTGGCTCCACGTTCACGTTCCCGATCTCTGTCTCTCTCTCTCTCTCTAAACGTTCCAGCCTAAGCTCCCAGCCCCCTCATCTCTAACTTCACCTCTATTTTTATAGGCAGTAGGGAGGAGTGAAATCGGTGCTGGAGTCGTCTTACGCAGCAAAGAACCTATGTGTAAGGATGTTTATGCAGCCAAAAAAACTATCCGAAAAAGCGCCACTTTTCATTCTTTCTTTCCAAAAGCTTAACATCACTTGGGTAATCTCTGAACTAGCTACACGATGGACAGTTTGGATCATCCATCTGATCAAAGATAGCGGGCCACAACCGCCCGAAAATTCCGGTTTTCGCGGACGCCTGCGAAACAGAGATCATTCACTTGCGCTGACGAAGCTGGTGGGGTTCACTTTGATGTATTTTGGAGAAATCCAAGCCGTCCATTGGATTGGTCTCGTGAAACCGGTCAGACATGATGAGTTTGGAGTGATCTCGGTGTGGACCAACGGATTTCTCACTTTACCGACCGTTCAGTGTCTGAGACTTCATGTACGTGCAGTGTTTAAGAAACTCGGGCTTCATGTTAGGGTACGGTCGGTTTGAAATCCCACATCTGATGAACGGTGTGGATCATCGAAATATATGATGATAGTGGCCCACCAGGAATCGAATGCAACCCGCTGTTGCGAAGCAGAGTCGACGCACGTCGACGCTGTGATGGCTGGTGTCCCACTGATTGACGTCAAGCAGGAAATCCACACCGTCCATTGAAATGCCCTGGAAAAACCGTTTGTAAAGGGTTTGTTTGGCTTGGATTAGATGTGGTCCACTGATCTTTCTGCTCCGCCGTCCATCCTGCGTTTAACAGAAAGAATCTTCTGATCACTCACATGGGAGAAAAAAGACTCCTAGGCAAGAGTTACACTCGCCCTATGAATGCAATTAACGGTCCAGATCTGGCCATTGGATAACAGGTGGGCCCCACTAGGCAAAAACCACGTTGGACGGCGAAAATGATGTTGCGTTTTTTAAGTTTTTAAAGAAATTCTCGGTCAGCAAGTGCTGACCGAGTTCTTGAAGACCGGTGTGCGGCCGGTGAAAATATACCATGTACACGCATGTGTACATGTGGGATCCACTGTGACGTTCTTGAGAAATTCGTTCCGTCCATCCTTTTCACCATCCACTTTAAGGCATTGAAAATGATATTGAAGTATATCCAGATATCAAGCGGGCCCCACTTAAGGATTTAAGGGGCTGATTTGTCCGATGGGCCACTTCCAGAAGGATCCATTAGCTAAAATTCGACGTGTACGGTCAATTTATGGTCCTCAGGCCATGTATGAATTTTTAAGCTGAACGGATAGTGGGAATCTTGTGATCTTGCGTTCTGGATGACTTTTAGACCACCTGAGTCTTCAGTTTCTCGATTTTCTCGGATCTCTGGTATGTAAATTCATCGATCTTGGTTCCCTGAAGTCCGTCCCTTACTCTGGTGAATTTTGAGTGTTAAATCTTATCTTTTAACATCTTATTTCGATCCAGGCTCGTAAATACGCTCTGCATCACAAACATCGTTAAATCAGACCATTAAATAGTATCATTACGTAAATACAGGCCGTAACAGGGGTCTAGTATGCAGTATTTGACCCTCAACAAACCCCCAACCAGCATTTTTCTAGTCCCGAGCAAAGAATGCGAAAAATAAATTGAGAATTACAGAACAATCTCTATGAATTTAAGTGATATTTCGAAAAAACTTTTCAGATACCAGAATTCTAAGATTCATGAATGTTGGGCATTAATTTCTCCTGAGCTCAAGTGTACGGTAAACTTCATAGTAAAGTTCAAAATATTAATCCATCAATTAGGCTAATTTTAAACATTGAGTATCATGGGTGTATAGTGTAATCTTAACTTATCATCATTAAGATTCACTTCTCTATTTCAGAATATCATTGGTAATCAACAAGAGAAGTCATGATAACCAAAGCCTGCATCACAGATTATTTTTTTCATTATTCCAGCTTTTCATTTTTATTTTTTTATTTTTTATTTTTTATTTTTTATTTTTGATGTAACGCCAAGAAGGGAAATCAAATCCTCACTTATAGGGAGCAAACCTATGATGAAGACCATATACCCAACCCTTTTTACATATCATCCATGGGGAATTCAATCTACACCTCTAGGGAGCAAACCTATGGTGAAGATTATTCACCACCCTTTTCTAAAGGTATCTGTTTTTTTTTTTTTTTTAGATATTTTCTTTTTCTTCAATTAATCCTAACGGATAAATTTTTCAAGCTGGTTCCTTACATGCTTAGTGATTACCAAGTTAACCCTTCAATATCAAACTGACCTTAATGTGAAAGTGAGATATGAGATGTGAAATCATGACTCAATCAATGTTTACAATCTTTTAATTATGGATCAATAATTCAAACTTAACTGTGAAATCTAACAAATAGTTTGAACGCAAGAATTATAAATTACTAACATCACTTATCTTGTAATTCTAAATCTAAGATAATCATCAAAATCACTTCGAATTCACAAGAAATTCCAGAAAAATTTAAAAATTTTCACAATTTCTGTTAAAGACGAAGAAAACACTAATTAGGTAACCTAATCTCCCACCCCCAACCTAAAAGCTACATTGTCCTCAATGTAAAAGATATGAGCATGGAATGCACATGGGACAACAAAAGTAAATGTGAAGTGATGGAAAGATAGTACCTGGATGATGAATTGTGAGAGACTTTCCAAGAGATCGCAGCATGGAATCCAATCAGCACGAGAGAGAAAGCAACACAAAACTAACAAAAATAAAATCCTACCTATACCACTTTCGCAGGTGCTCTCGGTTGCATTTAGCGCATGCAACAAGCCTTTAAACCCCTAGGTTGCCCCTAGTGGACGAGTTGTAGTCTCGTGAGGGTTTGCAGCAATGTTATCCACAAACATTGAACTAACTAACTAGGAAAATGAAATAAATTGAAAAGCTGGGTTGCCTCCCAGAAGCGCTAAGTTTACCGTCTTCAGCCAGACAAATAAAGCAACTACCCTAGTCCTAAGAAAGCGATAAACCTACCTATACCTCCATCAAACTAAGAGATCAGTCCTGGTAAACAGGATCATTCAGAGGCATGGACATGTCCTCTGAATCAAATTTCTCGACAAATGGTTTAAATCGATGTCCATTTACTTTAAATTCCTTGCCATTGTCGGGATCTCTTATTTCAACGGCCCCATGAGGATAAGCAGTAACAACAATGTAAGGGCCGGTCCAACGAGATCAAAGCTTACCCGGAAAGAGATGTAATCGAGAATTATACAAAAGGACTTTCTGACCTGGCATGAATGATTTTCGTAGAATATGTTGGTCATGAAACGCCTTCATCCTGTCCTTATAAATTCTCGAGTTCTCGTACGTGTGGTTCCGGATTTCTTCAAGTTCATTTAATTGAAGTTTGCGTAGCGAGCCAGCGTTGTTCAGATTGAAATTTAGATTTTTGATTACCCAGTAGGCTCTATGTTCCAACAACACAGGCAAGTGGCAAGCCTTCCCATCGACGAGTTTAAAGGGAGACATTCCAATAGGGGTTTTAAAAGCAGTACAGTAAGCCCATAAGGCATCGGTCAATCGGATTGACCAGTCCTTACGATCAGGGTTAACCGTTTTCTCCAAAATGTATTTGATCTCCCTATTAGAAATTGCCCGCTTGTCTGTGGGTGGTATGGGGTGCTCACCTTATGAGAGATACTGTATTTCTTTATTAAACTCTCGAATGGCCTATTACAAAAGTGGGAGCCCCCGTCACTAATGATGGCTCGAGGCATTCCGAATCGGGAAAGGATGTTTTCTTTTAGGAATTTAATGACAGTGCGATGGTCATTAGTTCGACACGGAATTGCTTCGACCCATTTAGTGACATAATCCACGGTAAGCAAAATATATAAATTCCCAAAAGATTGGGGGAATGGCCCCATGAAATCGATGCCCCAGCAATCAAATGCCTCTATGATAAGAATGGGATTCAAGGGCATCATATTTCAACGGGACAATGCTCCCAATTTCTGACAACGCTCACAAGCTTTGCAAAACTCTTTAGTGTCCCTGAACATAGTGGGCCAATAGAAGCCACACTGCAGAATCTTGGCCGTGGTCTTTTTTGCAGAAAAGTGACCACCACAGGCCTGTGAGTGACAAAAGGAGATGATACTCTGATGCTAATCGTCTGGCACACATCTCCTCAAGATTTGGTCTGGGCAATATTTAAATAGATATGGATCGTCTCAGAAAAAATTGCGTACCTCGGTAAAGAATTTCTTCTTATCTTGTGCAGTCCAATGTGTCGGTATGGAACCTGTAGCAAGATAATTAGCAATATCAGCGAACCAAGGTGAATGGGAGACTCTGAACAGTTGTTCATCAGGGAACATGTCATTGATATGGGTCGCCTCAAGGGAATCAGAGGTATTAAGGCGAGAAAGGTGATCGGCCACTACGTTCTCTACTCCCTTTTTATCTTTAATTTTCAAATCAAATTCTTGGAGTAGAAGGATCCATCGTATCAGGCGGGGCTTAGAATCATTCTTAGAAAGAAGATATTTAAGTGTCGCATGATCTGTATAGATAATGATCTTGGATCCAATCAAATAGGAGTTAAATTTGTCCAAGGCGAACACTACGGTTAAGAGTTCTTTTTCCGTAGTCGAGTAGTTCACTTGGGCAGGATTTAAAGTCCTACTTGCGTAATGGATGATGTATGGCCTCTTATCTTTTCTCTGGCCTAGAACCGCTCCAAGAGCATAATCAGAAGCGTCACATAAAGCTCAAAAGGAAGGCTCCAGTCGGGTGGCTGCATGATGGGTGCAGTGGTTAACGTGCATTTAAGCTTGGTAAAAGCTTCCTGGCATTGCTCAGTCCACTCGTATGGAGTATCCTTTTGAAGAAGATTACATAAAGGACGAGAGAGGTGATTAAAGTCCTTTATGAATCGCCTGTAAAATCTTGCGTGTCCTAAGAAGGATCGCACGTCCCTGATGTTCTTGGGTGTATGTAGGTTAGAGATAAGATTGATTTTTGCCTTATCTACCTCAATTCCCTTGGACGAGATGATATGTCCAAGGACAATCCCCTTATGAACCATGAAATGGCACTTCTCCCAATTAAGTACCAGATTCTTTTCTTCACATCATTTCAGCACACATTTGAGATTCTCTAAGCATTTGCTGAAAGATGAACCAAAAACAGAGAAATCGTCCATAAAGACCTTTAGATATTTTCCCACCATGTCAGAAAAGATACTCAGCATACATCGCTGAAAGGTGGCAGGGGCATTACATAACCCGAATGGCATCCTTCTGTAAGCAAAGGTGTCATAGGGGCAGGTAAATGTGATCTTTTCCTGGTCCTTAGGGGCGATTTCAATTTGGTTATAGCCCGAATACCCGTCAAGGAAACTGTAATAGGAATGACCGGCTAACCTTTCCAGGATCTGATCAATGAATGGTAAAGGAAAGTGGTCTTTCCTCGTGACGGTATTTAATTTCCTGTAGTCAATGCACAGTCTCCAACCAGTAGTGACTCTAGTTGGCACGAGACTTCATGTACGTGCAGTGTTTGAGAAACTCGGGCTTCACGTTAGGGTACGGTTGGTTTGAAATCCCGCATCTAATGAACGGTGTGGATCATCGAAATATATGATGATAGTGGCCCACCAAGAATCGAATGTAACCCGTTGTTGCGAAGCAGAGTCGATGCACGTCGACGCTGTGATAGCTGGTGTCCCACTGATTGATGTCAGGCAGGAAATCCACACAGTCCATTGAAATGCCCTCGAAAAACCGTTTGTAAAGGGTTTGTTTGGCTTGGATTAGATGTGGTCCACTGATCTTTCTGCTCCGCCGTCCATCCTGCGTTTAACAGAAAGAATCTTCCTATAGCTCGCATGGGAGAAAAAGGACTCCTAGGCATGAGTTACACCCGCCCTATGAATGCAATTAACAGTCCAGATCTGGCCATTGGATAACAGGTGGGCCCCACTAGGCAAAAACCACGTCGGACAGTAAAAACGCTGTTGCATTTTTTAAGTTTTTAAAGAAATTCTCGGCCAGCAAGAGCTGACCGAGTTCTTGAAGACCGGTGTGCGGCCGGTGAAAATATACCATGTACACGCATGTGTACATGTGGGATCCACTGTGACGTTCTTGAGAAATCCGTTCCATCCATCCTTTTCCCCATCCACTTTAAGGCATTGAAAATGATATTGAAGTATATCCAGATATCAAGCGGGCCCCACTTAAGGATTTAAGGGGATGATCTGTCCGATGGGCCACTTCCAGAAGGATCCATTAGCTAAATTTCGACGTGTACGGTCAATTTATGGTCCTCAGGCCATCTATGAATTTTCAAGCTGAACGGAAGTGGGAACCCTGTGATCTTGCGTTCTGGATGACTTTTAGACCACCTGAGTCTTTAGTTTCTCAATTTTCTCAGATCTCTGGTGTGTAAATTCGTCGATCTTGGTTCCCTGAAGTCCGTCCCTTGCTCTGGTGAATTTTGAGTGTTAAATCTTATCTTTTAACATCTTATTTCGATCCAGGCTCGTAAATACGCTCTGCATCACAAACATCGTTAATCAGACATTAAACAGTATCATGTACGTAAATACAGGCCGTAACATGGGTCTAGTATGCACTATTTGACCCTCAACAAAGATTTATGGACAAGTACTCTAAGGAGAAATGAAGTTCTCTTAGTGGGGGCCCAATAATTTGAGATGACCCACAAGCTAGGGGAGTCTTAAGGCCCCAAGGAGGAAACAGGCCTAACAAGGTTCAAGGTGGGCCTTCAACCACCTATAAGGTCCTTATGGGCCTAACTTAGGGCCACCAAGGATGACGTCTAACCTCAACTGGGTCCCAAAAAGGAAGCCTGCTACGTATGTAATGAAAAGTCCAAGGCTCAATCAATCTATGGCCTAGTGGACCATACACTAAGCCCAATACATAGGCAACCTGGTGGGCCCTTAAGCAAGGTTAGGGCCCGACCATAAGGGTCATGGGTTCACTCATTATGGTGGGCCTAATGGGCAGCCCATTATCCCAACATATGGGAAATCCATATATTTAACACAAGTAAGTTGGGCCTCACATCTTGGCCCAAGTATGGATTTATTATAGTGAGCAAGCAAGGGCCCAACTACATGAGTATTTGGCCCATAAGACCCATCACAATGGCATAGTAAATATAGGACCCAAGAGTCCAACGGGCCTATCAAAAGTTCCAGCCCAACCAAGGCTATTAAGGTTCATTAATTAACTAGAAGACTAGCTCAAGAAGAATCCAATTGGAATGGGCCACTAATCTTGCATTAATTAAGCCCAAAAAAATAAAATTAGAATGGTAAGATAACTGACTTAAAACCTCCTCAAATCTAGTGGGCCATACTACCCCAGAATAGACATTTATGGGGTGGCAACGTTGGGCCCATTGCTGAATTTCCAGCCCACCCGCTTTTTGGGTTTGTGGAGTCCAGCAATTAATTTATAGTATTTATTTTATGATAACCCTCACACATCACTGTGGGTCCCACCAGATGAGAGGCAAGTACACAAAATACATTAGAAGTGGGCCATGCTGCTAGAATACAGTCCCAGTAACAGCCCAAGGTAGGGGCGTCCCATGGTGGGTAGTCCTACGGGCCTAGGTATTTGGCCCAAAACTGACCCAATTTGCAGGCTGCATCACGGTTGGCTCGAATGTTCGTTGGCTCTAAAAATTTTCAAGGTAATACTTCCATGGGTGGGCCACACCCTCACAAAATTTCAGAATTTTTGAATATTCCTAAGTATTTTAATTAATTTAAATAAAATAGTCTGTCTAGAAAATCAGACTGACTTGGACATCCCAACGTGGTGGACCAGTCCGGCCCTTACCACAGAGTGTAAAGGTGTCAATTAGCCTTGAAATTTGGTAGGTGGGTCCTACCATGGGTGGACCAAATCTTCATAAATTTTCATAATTTTTGGACATCTAAAAATATTTTAATTCATTTAAAGAAATAAATCTGTCCTGAAAATCGGACTGATCTGGACATCATATTATAATGGGCCGGTCCAGCCACCACCATGGTGTGTACAGGTGTCTGTTGGCCCCAAAATTTGGTAAGTGGGTCCTACAATGGGTTAGCCACCTCCCTGTAAATTTTTAGAACTTTTAGATACCCAAAAGTATTTTAATAAATTTCGAAATTCCAACCTGTCCCGGGTGGAATGTTGCTAGAACAGTGCAGAAAATCCAGACTGTTCACCCCACTTGGACCACACCTTTGGGACCCCAATGAAGATCAGATGGGGCTAAAATTTTGGAGACTTCAAGATAAGATCCCCACCTTTCAGAAAAGTATATTTGATGGGTACAAAAGGTCCCCCAATCAGTCCCAAATTCAAGCCCAAGTCCAGCAAAAATCTGTCCAGAAATTTCTGGACAGCAATACATGCATGGAATAAAATAAATGTATGGACCTATTAAGAAATGGATTGGCCCATAAATTGGGTGTCATAGCCCACCCTAGTGGGTTCCACAATTGTCCAAAACAAACCCCCAAATTCTCACCCTTACAAGAACATTTAAGGTGGTAAAAAGGGGCATCTAAACCATGGTGTAGGTTGAGTGTAGATGTACCTTCCTTACTGGACTTTTCTAGGCAATCCAGGCCCGCTAAGTGGACCATACATGTAACAGTCCAGATTTTTTTCAACCTGAGATTAGACGTCCTTAGGCAATGGGTCGATCCTAACACCTTATTAACTAATCAAAACTCAGTCCCAAAGGCTAAAAGCGCTTGTGAACCCATTTCTTAAACAAATCCCACCCTTCACCACCTTGTTCCTTAAATTTTTCTAAGTACTTTCACCCTAGACACTATCTTAAACTAGCTAAGTAGTATAACTTGGATCACTTTATATACAAACTACAAAGGACTAAGTACCACCTCAGACAGAAATCTTATAGGACTAAACCCTTTAGAAATTAGGCGAGATTTAGCTAGTGTTAAACTAGAGTGCCTGTGAAATTATCACAAATCACTTTAAATACGATCTCCAAGACCCAACTTGTAGAATCATTGACGTTAGGTTACCCTAAAATCTAGGATCAATCTCATTACCCGGCTGCTCTCGGGAGCATCTCGAAACTCCGTATCAGATCTTGACCGCACGTCGGAAGTCCGATTAACACGAAGTTAAGGAATTAGGACCGCCTTGCTGGGCTTGACAACCATCTCGGAAATCAAATCCAGATAGTGTCCCAGCGCTATTCGCTTGAGCTCGGAGTGAAGAGCATGAGAAATGTGAAATTAATTCAAAATAAAATATCTTAAATAGTAATCTGGCACCTCTCGCTTGCGGATCAATTTTAAGCAACTAGATCGTCAGAATCAGACCAAATTACACCCTCAGATCAGGAGAAATTTCATACACATTTACATGTACTCGGAATCTCCGATCGAGATCCGCTGACCGTTGAACTGAAACTGGTCCGCCACGCGTGATTTGGAATCCCGACCGAAATGAAAACTTAATAGAACGTTGATCCAGTGTCTGTGAGCTTAAGTCCGACTTTTGACTCAAGGAGGCCCACCAGAAGTCCTCCGTTGAGCTGAAACAAATGCCTTTTGGACAAAACCCAAGTATACCTTGTTCCCAAGTCTATTTTGGTGAGTTTTTAGACTATATAAGGACCTTAAACCCTCTCTCATTATAGCCATACGAATTTGAGAGAAACCCTAGAGAGAGAAGAGAGAAAAGAGAGAGAAAGTGTGGGAGCGGTGGGAGATTCTCCCTGCCACTCTTCCCTGCCACTCCACGAGTTCCACCACTCCATTCTAATCATTTTTCCGGCGCTTCCAGCTCCGTTTCTAGGTAAGAAACCCTAACCCTAAACTGATTTGGGTTTTGATAGTTGTAGGTTATGAAATAGCTAACCTATTTCGTTCTATAGGTCGCCAAACTGCCATATACGAAGGCTTAGCAAACCTAGCTGATTTGTTACGATTCTACGATAAAAGGAGCGGACTTTAGGTGTATAGGTTATGGTTTTTAATTCTTTCAATGTCAGATAATGATAGATTCATGATCTGTATGCAATTGCACATGTACAAAGTACTGTCTGTTTTTCGTTTCAATTAAAGATGAAAAATATGGAATTCTACATACTCTAGGTATTTGAAGGAAGTACCGTATACGTACAAATTTTAGAAATGTGTTTGACATGATTAATTATTATATGAATATATTATATGTGGATAAATTACTTGTTCGGCGAAAGGACTCGCCCTAATACATGTTTCACTTATATACACTAGGTATGTTGAAATTGTGTATTCTAGAAAGTACCGTATATATATAAATTTTGGAGATGTATTTGCCATGATTATTTGCTGTATGAATATATTATACATGGATAAAATACTTGTTTGGTGAAAGGATAGCCCTAATACATGTTTTGCTAACATACACTATGTATGTTGTAATAGTGTATTCTAAGTGTTTGTGAAAATGACTGAATGAGTGTAGAATCCTCATTCGTGCTCGCCATGACTAATTGTCATGGATATATGATTGTTGTATTGGCGATACCCCTTTGACGAAAGGATTTGCCCTAAATCACGCCATGGCCAATATACATTATATATGCTAAAATGTGTGGCCCAAGCATTTGTGGAAATGACTGAATGAATATGGAACTTGGATTCTTGCTTGCCATGACTATCCGTCGTGTGTGTATGCGTGTTATGATTGAGGTAACTCCCTAGTGAAAGGATTTGGCCTTATACCTGTGTGATCAATATATGTCATGTATATTGATGTATGTATTTTAAAGTGTTTGTTGAAATGTCTGAATGAGTAGTAGTTAGTAAATTGTAATGTTTAAGGGTGTTGAGATATGATTCTCAACTCCTTCAACTATGTGTATGATTTCCTTGGATAGCTGTGTGATTAGGAATTTAATATGTACAAACTCATGCTTGTGTTGTGCTTCATAACATGCTCAACTGCTTTTATGATTTTATCTATGTGATGCTTATGTTTAAATTCATATTTACATTGTATGATCCGTCATGGGTGATGGGGGAGTGGAGCAACGAGTGCGTGCAATAGCCCTGGCAGCCCTAAACGGATAATATCAGACTTTGGTTATATGATTTGAATCTTGATTCATTACTGCTTTCACTATCTGCAATTGAATGTGATTGGGGCTATGATTAAGTCCAGATAATCGGTAACGAAAATGAATGCGTGGCTGAGTTTCATTTACCACGTGAGATGTGTTTGACAAACCCGAGTCGTACTTCAGTTGGCGATAGTGGTTGGCCACACGAAGTGCTTATGCGCTTCATATCGTTCAACTTGTTGTGCGCTCGAGCTAGCCGAGTTCATCAAGTAACCCGATATGTCTAATGTATGTTCACCATGTTTGGACGCTACTACTTGAACCTAGGGTACCAAACTTACCAGTGAAATCCCTTTTAACCATGGTACCTCGATCCGCTAAGACTCATGAGCCGGGCATGGTGGTATGGGACACCGTGGTCGAGCTGTCGGCCTACGCTGGGGCCACGTGCCTCCCCGTAGTGACCAGTGAGCAACCAGACTCGTGAGCCGATTATGGTGGTATGGGACACTATATTCGAGCTGTCGACACCTACAGCGAGAGCCGAATACAGTGAGACCTGTATTCGTTTTGACGGGCGACGAGTCCTCCGTAGTGTCTTCGAGTATACTCTAAGGTCTGTGATTGGCGATGAGCCCTTCACAGCGACTAGAGCATGAGTTGAGCCGAGTACAGTGAGATCTGTATTCGAGCTGACAGCCAGCGATTGAGCCGAGTACGGTGAGACCTGTATTCGAGCTGACGGCCAGCAATTGAGCTGCATACTGTGAGATCTGTATCCATGCTGACGGGTGACGAGCCCTTTGTGATGCCTTCGCTACGCCTCTCAAACCATAATATCATATGAGATTAACTAGGACTGACGACCCTAGAATGGATCATGTTTGGGAATGATACAAGGGAGGTACCTTAGTTTCCCAATACTGGTGTTTGAAATGGACTAATAACAACTCAGTAATCATGCTCATCATGCATTGCATGTGCCTGGTAGATGTGGAGCACTGAGGGATGAACGCATTCGCGAACGTAAGATGGTGTCGCATGAGGGTGGTTTGGCAAGGGCATACATCATGTCATTTCATACTTGCATTAAATAAGAGTAGTCAGAATTGTTTGATTGTACTGCTTTATCATTACTGCTTGACTGAGTTGATAACATGTTAACTTATGCTTTATTGTTCCACTGAGTTGATCACTCACTCCCACGTTACGGGATGGTGTTGTGCACACCAACCAGTTTTGTTGAGTTTCAGGTGATGGTGATGCTTATGAAGCAGAGCCGGATTACTATGATGTGGAGGAGGAGTTCTCCTACTTGTAGCTCTCTGACAGGTTTATGAAGACCTGTTATTGTATTGACGGGGCAATGGTACTTGGGATAGAAGACATTACACTTACACAATGGTATATTTTAGAAATGCACTTGGAATTTATTAACCTGGTAATGTTATCACAGTCTGGAGATGTAAGACCCGTATCCTAGACCGTACCGTTCCGTAGGTTCCCGCGGTCTTTCCGGTCGAATTCCGGCAACCTTCGACCCTTAAGCGGCATTGCGCGCACCTTGATTCACACGTCGTTAATCTGATTCGACTCAACCCGATACCTGTACCATTGCGACCGCGCCGTCGCTGCGATTCCGATGCCGCGACTCGTGCGCCAAGGCGATACTCTGGCCAAGAGATGTAGACCAACGTTCGGTGTGAGAAAAACGTCGCGCGTTGCGAATCCCAAGAGAATCTCTACGAGTTGTCACATCAATCCATCAATCTCAACATGTCAAGTACATGTCAATTACACATCAACTTTTCACCTTTTCCCAAGCAAGCCTCAAAGTCAAAATGTCCTTACACAAGCCATGCCTTTCTTACACAAATGGTCAACAAAGTCAAATAGGTGCTCTTACACCCATCACCACCACATCCATCACTCCATCACCCATCACTCCTCTCTCTTTACAACTCTCTTTCTCATTTTTTTCAAACCATTCCCAAGCAAGAGAGCTTCACACGTCCAAGCCTCTCCAACTCTTCCAAGAGAACCACAAGTGTGTCCTACCTTTCCATCCAAAGATCTCCCAACTTAGCCATCCATTTCTCATCTTCCTCCATCAAAGAGAAGCACAAGGAGACCGGCAAGCCAAGGGAACAAGAAGATCAAGTGGTGGGTGCTTTGATAGAGTAGCTTTCATTTTCTTTTAAGATGGGCCAATGAGGCCAACCGATCAATGGTTTGGATCTCACTTGGGACCCTAAAATGTGGCCGATGGCCCACTTTGATCATCATGATGTTTATTTTCTTGTATACCTAGGGTCATCTAGACCGTCTACTTTAGTGTAGAAGGGATCCCCACCGTTGAATTTTGGATTTAATGGGCCCATGTGTAGTGGGACCCACCTTAATGTATGTTGAATGCAAGAGGGGCCATAGTGGCGGGGCCCCTCCATCCTCACCGATCTCCCTCTATCACTCTCTATCTCTCTCTTTCTCTATCTTCCTTATATTGTGGACCCCACCATGAGGCATGTATTCTATCCAAACCATCTACAAGTGGGGCCCACTTTGTATGTGTTGTACCTACACCATCCTCCATGAGGTGGCCCACCTAAGCAAGGCCCACCTCTAATGTATTTACATGCAACGTTCAGCATCCCTGGACGCTGGACGTGGTTTGGAAATCACAAATGTCAGCTTGTTTCCAAGCTCATGGGTGGCCCACTCATGTAGGCCCCTCCTGGATGTATGGACATAATCCACGCCGTCCATTCTATTTCCCGACTCGCTTTAGGCGTTGAGCTGAAAAAATAGGTCTATCCGATCTTCAGACGGGCCATAGCCTATTAAATAGTGGTTTCCACCGTTGAAAGTCACCCTGACATTTTTATGCGCCGAAAAACGTCGGATATTGGACTCGTTTCGACGGTCTTGAGCCACTGAGTGCAATGGACGGGTTGGATTTGCTTGATGCGGGTCCTACCTATGAAAAACCACAGGAAGTGAGTTTTTTTCAAAAAAATAAAAATACATGCATGAGGGGGGCAGCGCCAGCTGCCCCTGACAACAACAGCAACACGCTGCAGTGTGTATAGGCGGACGGGTCAGGGGCCACGGCTCTACATGTGGGCCCCACCATGATGTATATATTATATCCACACCGTTCACGAGGTGGGCCACTCCCAGCAATGGGTCCCCCTCCAAAGATCAGGCCCATCCACGGTTCTGGCAGCCCACACCAAAGGAAACAGTGAGAATTGAAGGTCTGCCATTGAAACTTTTTTGGGCCCACTGAGGTTTCGGATCAAGCTGAAATTTATTTTTACCCTCCATCTAGGTCTGCGTGACCTTATGAACAGGTTGGATGGGAGATAACCATTAAGGTGGGCCCCACGTGGAGCCCACATGATGTATGTATTTTTTCCTCCACCGTCCGCCTGGACGGTGGATCCCACAGTTATGCATTTATTAAATCCCCACTGTCCAGGGACAGTGAGTGTGTATACATGGGTGTGTGTACGTGGGTGTGTGCGTGGGCATGTGTGTGTGCGTGGGTACGTGTGTGTGTGTGTATATATATATATATATATATATATATATATATATATATATATATATGTATATATGTATATATATATTTATATACATATATATATTATATATATATATATATGTATTACTGTATACATGTATATATATTATTGTATATATATACAAATATATTATATTATAGTAGGTAATATACTGGATGGTGGGCTTTTATGGGCCCCACCATGATACATGGGTTGCATCAAATCCGTCTATCCATTTTGAAAGATCATTTTATGGCATGAGCTAAAGAGGAGCCAGATCCATAGTCCAAGTGGACCCCACCTTGGCATGTTTTGAGGTCCATCTTAATGTATTTGTGGTAGATCATTGGGGCCCACTTTGATGTGGATGTAAGGCCCATGTCATTAGGCCCATATGATGTATCTAAGGTTCACGGGTTATGACCCATTGCAATGGGCATAAGGCCCATTGGTGCGGCCCATTAATGTGGCCCACTTGACGAATGAAAGGCCCATATGGTATGGTCCATTTGATGTATCTAAGGCCCAATGGGATGAACCTAAGGACCATTGCAATGTGTAACCCCAACCTGGTTCATGTAATGATGTTTACGATGGGCAATGCCTTGGGAGCAATGTTGGTTTAACGTCCACATTGTCGAATAATGTTGGTTAAATTTCCGCATTATGATTCTCCCTAGGGCCCATTATTAGGCCCATACTTGTAGGCCGTCTAGGCCCATCTCCTTATGGACAACATCTATCCCATATAACATGTTTAGTATAGTCCCATGATTCATGATCATACGCATCATATGTATGCTTGGTATGAGAAGTGACTGATCATAGCATATGCCTTCGGGCAGATTGTTTAGGGACTCCCGGTTAGGCAGTGTTGCCCCACATGAGCGCACGAGACGCGCAGGATTGCTGTATGACTGGATAGTATGTGATTCATGCATTCGCATTGTGTGATATAGCTACTATACGCTCTAGTGACATCAGGGTCGTAGCCTCCACAGGCATATCGTGGTTGGCAGGATTGGATACCGAAAATCTTGTTCTACATGGGGTGATATAGATATCCCTGGGTGAAAGTCTCTAAACCCTTATGGTATTAAGAGGTTGCTCCAACGTCTAGACCGAGTGGGTGAAGGAGTGCCAGTGTCGATTACCAGACGGCTGCGCTTTCCACTGTGTCGTGGTCGGTTGGAAGGGGGTGCGGCCTTACCCCCCGAGAGGAGGGGGCAATGCTAGGCTAAGTTTGACCAGCTCGAGGAATGGGTCCACTATCGACGAGCCGCGCCCGATATTGGTAGGCGGGTAGTGAGGTCTCTTCCACTTACCTTATTGCGCGCGATGGGGCGGCAATCTGGTTTAGAGTGTACTAGACCCCGGTGATATCCCAGATTTTGAGCTGTACTGATATGTGGACTTAGATGAGGATTTGTATGCTTGAGTTGCATTTCGCATCGCATGGCCTTGGTATGGCCGACATCTTTCATGCCTTGCATTGCATAGCCTTGGTACGGCTAGTAGTATTCATCGATTCATCAGCATGTTTCGCATTACTCTGATACTACATGTCTGCATACTACCTTACGGCACACTTTCACCACCTCTAAGCTTTCTATAAGCTTATGCACGACCGTTGCATGCAGGTGACGCGAGGACGCAGCAGTGCTGAGGCAGAGCGCAGAGCAGATCTTTTGGTGCTTTTTGTCCATTCTCATTGTATTTCCCTTTATGCTCATTGTACTTGTAAAGTTTTTTATCATAGTGGAAATGTGATGGAGTTTTTTGGTTGTTGTTTGTGGGTTATGCCTTTGGTTATGCTTATTACAAATTAAACGGATGTTGAAAATCCTTCTTCTAGCATCTCAGGATCGGAACCTGGCGTATGGGCGCTGGGAGCCGAGAATGGGGTTCTGCGAAGACTGTCTGCGCTGGATTCGGCGATCGGGAATTTTGTGAGCCCGGTTTCCGAGTTTGGGGCGTGATAGAAGTTGGTATCAGAGCATAATTCGGGAATAACCAAGAACAACATTACATGTCTGCCATGAGTTAGAATGATTGAGTCCTTAGTTCGGATAGCTTAGCGATCTTTATTACCAACCCTTAACGTGCGTACCTTCAAGAGTTTTCAAGTTGATAGGCGCCTTCGATCTCCCTATAGGACATGGCGCGCCAAGAGTGACCCGATCGACCCTCGCACCACCACCTGAGACTCCCGCATCACCGCATGAGACTCCCCCACCCTACCACCGACGATCCCGCTCCACCACCAGAGATTCCTACTGCCCAGCACATGGATGCAGCTCCTCTACCAGAGATTCCTACTGCCCAGCCTATAGATGCAGTTCCTTCACCAGAGACCGGTGTGGATCCAACCGTATCCATGAGTGCTTCCCAGTTACAGCAGATGTTGCAGGTCGCACTTTAGGGACAGGGCAGACACCCTATTGTTTCACCCGAGCAGGCCGAGCAGGACCGCGCGAGTGCCCTTCTTCGTGAGTTTCGACGGCTCAATCCCCCGCGTTTCCAGGGTGAGCTAGACCCGACGGTAGCTGAGAGATGGCGCGCCGATGTGGAGAGATATTCGAAACGATTCGAAACGATGTGCACGACCAAGCGTTGAGTCCGATTAGCCGTATTTCTCCTCCATGATGAGGCTGAGCATTGGTGGGCGTCAGTCTCCCTAGCAGCAGGTGCTGATTTTTGTGTGGACATGGGAGGATTTTGTGGATCGGTTCGACTGACTGTATTTTCCTGATCACATCCGACAGCAGCGAGCGTTGGAGTTCGAGGCCCTGGTGCAGGGTAATATGACAGTGGCTCAGTACGCGGCCCGTTTCATAGCGCTATCCAGGTTTGCACCATACTTAGTAGACGATGAGGAGCGGAGGGCCTGCCGATTCGAGGACGGCTTGTGTTACGGTCTTCGAGGCCGTATCATTGGGCACGAGCTCCAGACTTTGAGAGGTAGTGGTACGAAAGGCACAGATTTATGAGGCTGAGTGGGCCGGTTCTCAGTCCGATCGCGGTCAGAGGAGAGACAGGAAGAGGCCCGCTCCTTCTGGTCACTCGCAGCAGCATCGACCGCAGCAGCAGAGGCGCATAGGTCGCCCAGCCTTCCGAGCGCCAATAGCACCTCCAGCACCGCCTTCGAGGCAATTCACCGGCACCTGTTTTGGGTGCGGTGCGACGGGGCACCGTATGTGGAAGTGTCCCCGCCCTCAGCAGCAGCAGCAGAGGCCCACACAGCAGCAGCAGAAGCCGAGAGGTCCACAACAACCTCCACCACAGTAGCAGAGACCCGTACAGCAGTAGCGACAGCAGCCCCCACCACCGAGGCCCCCTCAGTAGCAGCATCAACACCCAGCACCCCAGCAGCAGCAGCAGCACGTTCAGAGGGGACAGGTACCTCCCCAGCCAGCTCAGGCTAGGTTCTACGAGGCTCAGCAGGATCCGCAGTCATCTGGAGGGGTTGTCGAGGGTATGATTTTAGTCTCTGCATGCGCTGCACGTGTGTTGTTTGATTCTGGTGCATCGCATTCTTTTGTGGCTGAGAGTTTTCTACCGATCGACTGGCCTACCGTTGGAGTCTACTCATGAGAGTCAGTCAGTATCGACTCCCTTGGGGAAGACTGCAGTGTTGGGCCGATTTTGTCGTCGTTGGAGTCTACTCATGAGAGTCTGTCAGTTCGACTCCCTTGGGAAGACTGCAGTGTTGGGCCGATTTTGGTCGTCTTGCCCTGTTCTAGTCGGGGATACCTTTTTGCCTGCCGATCTATTTATATTACCGATGTCCGAGTTCGATGTCATCCTGGGCATGGATTGGCTTGCCAAGTACCATGCCATCTTGGACTGCTCCGCAAGGACCATCACATTCGATATATCAGGCTTGTCGCAATTCCAGTTCGTTGCAGAGCCCCGGGGAGAGCCATTGTCTTGCTTGATGTCCTGCGCTGTTGAGGAGCCGTTGCCGCATGTATCGACCAGTTGCCTGTTGTTTGCGATTTTCCCGATGTGTTTCAGGAGATTCAGGATTACCACCTCACCGCGCGGACTCACCGAGTTTCAGATGATCTCTTGCCCGGTACCGCGCCTATTTCGAAGGCCCCGTATCGTATGGCACCGTTGGAGTTGTGGGAACTGCAGAAGCAGTTGGACGAGTTGCGTGAGTTGGGCTTTATCCGTCCGAGCAGTTCGCCGTGGGGAGCGCCGTTACTCTTCGTGAAGAAGAAGGATGGATCGTTGAGACTCTGCGTGGACTACCGCGAGCTCAACAAGGTCACGATCAAGAACAAGTACCCGCTCCCGAGGATTGATGATTGTTTGATCAGCTGCAGGGTGCACAGTTCTTTTCGAAGATTAACTTGTGTTCTAGTTATCATCAGATTCGGGTCCGAGAGGAGGACATTCCGAAGACGGCTTTCAGGACGCGCTATGGTCATTTTGAGTTCCAGGTCATGTCTTTCGGACTGACCAATGCGCCCGCGATATTCATGCAGTTGATGAATGAGGTCTCCCCCTTATCTCGATCAGTTTGTTGTAGTCTTCATCATCGACGACATTCTGATATATTCAAGGACCCGTGAGAAGCACGAGCAGCATCTGGAGGTTACGTTGCAGACTCTCCGCGCACACCAGCTGTATGCGAAGCTGGAGAAGTGCGAGTTCTGGCAAGAGGAGGTGAGGTTCCTCGTTCACTGTGGTGACAAGGGAGGGCGTCGCAGTGGACCCCTCGAAGGGTGAGGTAGTGCGTCAGTGGGGCCAACCCACGACCGCGTCCGAGATCCGCAGTTTTCTTAGTTTAGTGGGCTATTACC